>OY856411.1:1467153507-1467753507 GCA_963693085.1 Alisma plantago-aquatica | reverse complement strand
ACGACAAAAGGAGCCAATTGATTGAATAGTGGTCTAATCGATCGAATGGAGGTGTCCAGACGATGCTTGGACGGGAGACCAAATGACTGATCTGAGAGACTAACCAACCAACTAAGAGGTGAGCCAATTGATTCAAGAGTTAAATCAATCAAACTAGATTGGTTCCAACACATATGTTCACTAACAACAGGTTGCTGATAACATCCCATTTTGTGATGTTATCTTACTAGTTTTTCCTAGTTTTCCATACTCTTTCTTAGATAAATTAGATTAAATACTTAACTTTCTAGCTTTATTGTAAATATACCAATAGACTGATTTTTTTCTTTTCTTCTTATAGATTAACCTAAAAAAAATACAAAGTCTCAACCAAAATGGTCCCAAGACCAAGTGAAGGCCTATCGGTCTCAAGACCGAGTGAAGGCCTATCGGTCCCAAGACCAAGTAAAGACTCATCGGTCCCAAGACTGGATGAAGACCCAAACAATCCCAAGACCGAATGAAGATCCATCGGTCCCAAGACCGACAGGACGATATCGGTCTCCAGACCACGAAGAGACTAATGGTCCCCAGACCTGTAAAGACCCAACTTGTCTCTAAGACTGAGAGGACAATACCAGTCTCCAGACCCGTGAAGACCCAACCGGTCTCCAAGATCGTGAGGGTGCTTAACGGTCTCAAGACTATGAAGACCCAACTGATCCTCCAAGACCGTGAGGGTGACCGTGAGGATGCTTAACGGTCTCAAGACTGTGAAGACCCAAAAGTTCTCAAGACCATTCAAGATCCTTGGAGCCTATAAATAGGACTCAAGGGGTCCTCATTCAGTAGGGAGTCTGAGACGCCCAAAGGCTACCTCATTTGTTCCAGAACTGTTTCATCCTTCATCCTTCACCCCAAGGCTGCCTGTCTAAGATCCACACTCCATTCATAAGCCTACTTTCTCTCTCATTGACATAGAAGGTGGGGAGTGAAGGATTCATCACCAAAGCAACCCCACAGTGTTAAGATAGTTGTTCTCTACTCCAAGGGGTTAACCTTCCACCCTCCTACGTGGAGATGATGTTTTGCTTCTCTTCTCCTGTCTCCTTCTTTGTTCTTGCCATGAGCAAGTAGTTCCATACACTAGGGTGTGGGGAGTAGCCCCGCTACCCATGTTTTCATTCCATGCTTTGTAATTCATGAGTTTGCAATAAAAATGCTATCTTATCAGTTCAACATCAATCGTTTAATTGAATGCTAGTTGCTTGATAACCAACATGTGTTACCTATTATCTACTAGTGTGAATTCTCTACATTTATGCTTTTAGATTCAATTATCGATTGTATGTTGGTTCTTGATGTACGTAGTCACCATATATCTGTTTCAGTATCTAGGAATGCTTTTTCGAGGAGTGGAGTAAACTCACCTCCGTTGTTGTATTTTCATACTATGAAATGGAATCAGTTGATGTATGGAAGTACAACTTTGACAGGTCGAGGAACACACTTTGTGAAGGGAGTGATGTAAAGTAAGTGACCATTCATTCAGGGATGGATGACATTGCAATACTCCCACATTTCTCATAGTTAGCTATCCGAAAGGAAGCTAAATCTACAAAGATACTAACTGTTTAGACTCTTATTGCAAGCCTTGTTATTATGATGTTTGTTATGATCCATGCGTAGTGGTGGTGAAACTCGATCACATCCTAGTGGTTTCCAAATACTATCTACAACCTTAAGTTCACTTTCCTTCCATTTAATTTACATTTGCATATTAGTTTAATCATCAAATCAACTCTTCGATCTAGATATCAACTCTTGAGTAGATAAGTAGAATTATAACATTTTCCATCTTGTTAACCCTTAACAAGAGCGTTGTCTTGTGGATTCGAACCTCAACTATACTACGACAAGACTTCCACGTAACTTGGCGTACGTGGGTGGAGATCTCATTATAGAACACACAATGCTAAACTTAGAGACTTACTATCTCTAGTATTTTTAGTGGTGCATGCAACTTCACGCGAGTGGAGGCTCCATAAAAAATTGGCATCATTGCTGGGGGACAACAGAACGTTTTAATTTCATTTATCAACTTGCTAGTTCATATCTTTTTTATTCCATCATTTTTCCATACCATCTAAAGTGTGATTTTTCTTCTACTCAGGTAGAAAATGTGTATGCAAAACTGTGGATTCTCCCCTAAACCATAGTACGACTCTGAGGTAGAATAAAACTTCCACCGACGCATCAAACTCATCCGCCAACAAGCCAGACAGATGGATGAAGAACAATGCCAAGCCGCCTTGATACGGGAAAGAGTCAATGCAGCTATAACATCTCAGAGAGCACAACTCATCTCTGATACATGTGTTCAGTTCCAAGCCAAAGTTCGAGTTGAAGAGCAAGCTTGCATTCAAGCTAAAAATGAGGCAGCCACAACAACTGCTCAGTTATTGATCAGGAACAAGCAGCTTCGAGACTACGTCGTTCCTAAGAATTCTGAGGATAATCACCCAGTTCAGCCTCCACTCATTAATGTTCCTAACTTTGAGATTCAAACACAATGGATCCAAATCATGCAAGACATTTCGTTCTCTAGAAACACTGGAGATGATTGCATGGACCATCTGAAGCGATTCAAGGCACTCTGTCGATTGGTGCGACAAGCCAGAGCTACGCTCGATGCAATCATGCTTTGACTTTTCAACTTCACTCTGGCTGGAAAGGCATTAAGCTGGTATAACTCTTTAGATGGAGAGCCAATCACCACCTGGGCTCCCTTGAAAGAATTTTTTTTGGAGAAGTTCTTTCCTCCCTCATTGACTTACCAGATTAGGGGGCAGATCAACCAGTTCCTCCAACTTCCTGGAGAATCACTAGCAGAATCATGGGAAAGATTTAAGGAACTTCTGAGAAAATGCCCACATCATGAAATCTCACAAAACCAGCTCATAGAAACATTCTATAGAGCAGTGTTCAGAAAAGTGCTATTCGGTGTACGGGCGGACGAGGCACTAAATAGAGTATATGCGGTATGCGGGGGTATATGCGGGAGTATATGCAGTTTTGGATTTTTTAAATAAATTAATATATCTATGTATATTTATATATCAGTCATATAGAATTATATATCACATTGAACAATTACATACAAGGAAAACATATAATGATTAATTAGAAGAAAGGGAGCAGCAATATCATATAAATATTTAATTAAAAACAACAAAAATATCATATAAATTTCATTTCTTCAATTCCATGTATGTGTGTTTGGAAAAGCGGTGATTAAGCGGCCGCATAAGCGGGTAATCGGCCGCATAATCAGGCCTGAACCGATTATTGGTCTGCTTTGACATATGCGGTGCGGTCCCCTGTCCGAACCGCTTAAGTGGTTGCATACGCGGCCGCATAGACCGATTTCCTGAACACTGCTATAGAGGGGTAAGTGATGAAATAAAGAAGTTTTTGGATTCCTCATCCGGAGGAAATTTCATGAGACAAAATTATGAGGACGCTTGGAAGATTGTTACACTTGGAGCCAAGAACCAATCGAATTGGGGAAGGCTATCTATAGGAGGAGTCCTAAAAGTCTGCAAAGCTGAAGAATCTATAGAAATGAAAGCTATTACTGAATCTCTGAAAAACATAGTTCATAAGCAGCAAGCCCTTGAAATAACGTTTGGAGAATATGACAGGAAGAAGAACTCCCAAGTTCAACAAGTCAAAGTAGCTATTGAGACTTTTGAAGCTTGTCATGCATCATATCATCCCACATTATCATGTGGCCTCTTATACGATGTGATGATGAATCTACAGACACCTCAACCACAATATGAACCAATCATTGAACAACCCAAGGATCAGCTTCAAGAGTAGGTTAACTCTATCCACACCATACCGGGTCAAGCATACTAAAATCTGGATCAACCAAGAAACCACCCTGGATTTCAGCATGGGAATCCACGGGAACTGCTAACTCGCAACACCAAACACAAGGTGGGTCTTCTAATAGACCACCACCTGGATTCCAAAGCAGTTATAACCAAAACCAAGGAAACTATAGAGGTGGGTTTCAAAGATTTGCTTACCCAAGAAATTATTCTTCATACTATCAATACACCCAACCTCCATTGCACCCACAATTGCAACAATCCTAGTTAACACAACCACAAAATCAACAACTTCAGTTGCCAGCACCTCAACAACAGCAACCCCAAGGACAAGAACAAATTACATAATATCAACAAAAGAATATCCCACTTCCGCCAACAGATGAGTTATCTCTGGTAAGGCAAATGTTGCAATCTCAACAGACCATGCTTTCCAACTAGCAGGCTCAACAGAAAGCTGTACAGACCCAATTGGCACAAAGTGCAGATCAATTGAAACCTCCGGTTGGTACTTTCACCGGTCAGCTGGAAATAAATCTGAGACATGATCAACATAGACCAGAACAAATGGATGCAGTTACCATAAGATATGGTCATGTTCTTACTAAAGCTACCAAATTCATTCAGGAAGACGAAGATACTGCTAAAATCATCCCAAATTTAAACATAAATCAAGAAACTTAAAAATCTGTAGAGGCCGAGAAGGAAAAGGACAAAGAACTAGTTTTCAAAGAACTAAAAGTCCCACCATACAAGCCCCGGATACCCTATCTAGGTAGACTGAGAGAGACTAAACTGGAAACTAGATTCCTAAAGTTCAAAGAAGCGATGAAGAAGCTATACGTTGATATCTCGTTCCTTGACGCTCTCTCTAAAATCCCATCTTGGTCTAAATATCTGAATACTTTGCTATTAAAGAAATACATGACCAAAGAATACGAGACCGTCAAATTAGCTAAAACTACTTCTGATATCATCCTCAACAGAATGCCAAAAAAATAAAAGGACCCTGGCTCTTTTGACATCCAATGTTCTATCGGAAACACCTCTTGCAAGAAAGGATTAGCTGATTTGGGGGTCATCATATCTATTTTGCCCTTTTCTATGTGTAAAAGATTGGGCTTTACCAATTTGCTACCCACAACAATGACGATCCAGTTGGATGATTCTACCATTACTGCACCTTTGGGAATTATTGAAGATATCCCAGTCAGAGTAGGAAGAGACTCTTATGTCCCTTGTGACTTTATTGTCATGGACATAAAAGAAGATATGAGATATCCAATAATATTCGATAGACCTTTCCTCGTGACAGCCAGAGCACTAATTGATGTCAAAGTAGGCACAATTACCTTAAGGCTAGGGAAGGAAACTATTCAATTCAGAGTCTTTGACAGCCTAAAAAGTCCCAGCATTCACGAAGAACTCTTTCTTCTTGAGGCAATTAATAAAATGTCCCAGCTAAAGCAAGAAACTCCCAAACCATCTGATGCTCTCGAGAATGCCCTGATGAACCCAGATGCTAAATCTTCAAATGACAAACTAGTTCAACAATGCTTGAAATATTTAGAACAAGCCGAAGAAGACCCAGAAGCTACCTTTGAGATGTTGTAATCTGTCACCACTCTAGAGACTATTGAAGTGCCCAAGGCACCTAAAATGAAAGTCCTACCAGCTGGACTCAAAATGTCTTTCTAGACAAAGAAAAACTATGTTCGGTAATTATCAGTTCCACTTTGATAGATGATCAGGAAGAAAGACTTATTGTTAAATTAAGAAAGCACAAGAAAGCCATTGGATATAAGATGACCGATCTAATCGGGGTGAATCCATCTTTGTGCATGCACATATTACCTATGATAGAGGAGTTTAAACCATCACGGGAGCACCAAAGGAAGCTAAACCCGAATCTTAAAGAGGTAGTTCGCCTCGAGGTTCTAAAACTTCTAAAAGCTAGTATTATCTATCTGATTTCCGACTCCCAATGGGTAACCCTAGTCCAGATAGTTCCTAAAAAAGGGGGGACCACCATTATTTTGAATGATAAAAATGAACTAGTACCCACTCAGACTATTATCAGATGGAGGATGTGCATCGACTATAGAAAATTGAACAAGGCAACAAGGAAAGACCACTTTCCTTTACCTTTTGTTGACGACGTCCTTGAATGTCTAGCTCACTAGAAATTCTTTTGCTATCTTGATGGCTACTCAAGATTTTATCAAATTACAATACACCCTAAAGATTAAGAAAAGACAACTTTTACCTACCCTTTCAGAACTTACTCCTTCAGGAGGATGCCCTTTGGGCTATATAATGCACCCACAACATTCCAGAGATGTATGTCTGCCATATTTGTAGGTTTAACCGAATCTATCATGGAGGTATTCATGGATGACTTCTCAGTCTATGGAGATTCCTTTGATAACTATCTGATTAATCTCAATAAAGTGCTACAAAGATGTGATGAAAAAAATCTGATCCTTAATTGGGAAAAATGTCACTTTATGGTGACAAAAGGTGTTGTCCTTGGGCATTGGGTGAGTGAATGAGGGATTGAAGTAGACAAAGCAAAAAGAGATGTCATTTCAAAGTTGTCACCACCAAAAGACATCATAGGGGTACGAGCTTTCTTGGACCATGCCATATGTTATCGAAGATTCATTCAAGATTTTTCAAAAATAGCAAAGCCCATGACTCACTTGTTAATTAAAGATGCAGACTTCAATTTCGATCAAGAATGTTTACATAGTTACATGACTCTAAAAAATGCTTTAGTCTTTGCGCCTATATTAAGAGCTCCTGATTGGTCATAACCCTTTGAGATATTGTGTGACACCTGTGACTACATTATCGGAGCAGTACTAGGGCAGAGGATAGATAAGAAGCCTTATGTGATATATTACACATCAAAATGCTTTATGAGGCTCGAAAGAACTATACAAATATAGAAAAAGAATTATTGGCAGTCATCTATTCTTTTGAGAAATTCCATTCTTACCTGATCGGATCAAAGGTTATAGTTTACACAGATCATTCAGCAATAAAATATCTGATTCAGAAACAAGACGCCAAACCTAGACTTATTCGTTGGGTGCTAATGCTTCAAGAGTTTGACCTGGAAATAAAGGACAAAAGTGGGGTGGAAAATGTTGTCACTGATCACTTGAGTCACATTGAGGCTTGGAAAGCGACCGGACGAAGTTCCCTGGGGTCATCATGAAGGTCACCACTAGATTCCCCTGGTACGCCGACATAGTAAACTATCTGGATACGGGAATTGTCCATCCTTCTGATTCCTATCTTGACAGGAAGAAAGTTTTCCATGACGTCGAGCAGTACTTATGGGATGAACCATACCTCTTCTTCTTATGCGTAGATGGATTATTCCGTCGTTGCCTTCCTGAAGAAGAAATCACCCCAGTCTTGGAATACTGTCATTTTAGCCCCACTGGAGGGCACATGAGTTCAAAGAAGACTGCTCTTAAAGTCTTACAGTCAGGTTTCTTCTGGCCGACAATAGCAAAAGATGCACATGAATTTGTACAATCATGCAGTAAATGTCAACTCTCTGGAGGGATATCCAAATGGAACAAATTGCCACTACCTCTGTGGCAGGAGATTGAACTCATCGATGTATGGGGAGTGGACTATATGGGTCCATTTCCCTCATCATATGGATTCTCCTATATATTAGTCGTTGTGGATTATGTATCCAAATAAGTAGAAGCTATACCCACTATATCTTGTGATTCTAAACTGGTTATTAAGTTGTTCAAAGACATTATCTTTCCTAGATTTGGAGTTTCTAGAACCGTCATATCCGACGGAGGGTCACATTTTTTGAACAAAGCTTTGAAGCCCTTCTGAGAAAATATGGAGTAAATCACAAGGTCGCCACACCTTATCATTCACAAACAAGCGGCCAAGTTGAAGTCTCAAATAGACAACTAAAAGCTATTTTAGAGAAGTCTATCAATAGGAACCGCACAAATTGGTCCACCAAGCTTCCTGATGCTCTTTGGGCATATCACACTGCTTACAAGACACCAATAGGAATGACTCTGTTACGTTTTGTGTATGGAAAGTCGTTCCATCTTTGAGTCGAATTAGAACACAAGTCTTGGTGGACTATTAAACAGTTGAATTTCGATTTTAAAAGTGCCAACAAATATAGAAAACTTCAATTATAGGAACTTGAGGAACTAAGAATTCTACTTACCAGAACGCTAAGATTTACAAAGAGAAAATTAAAATGTGGCATGATGGCTACCTTAAAAGAAAAGATATCATCGTCGGAGACAAGGTCCTTCTTTTGAATTCCAGGATCAAAATGTTTCCTGGTAAACTTTGCACAAAGTGGTTCGGGCCCTTCACTATCAAGCACATCTACCCAAGTGGAGCGGTCATCATCCTTGATGACAATGGAGGAGAAAGGACTGTTAATGGACACATACTGAAAAGATACTATACTCCAGCCGATAAAACTCCAAGACAAACCATTGACATTCATGACCCCACTACATCAACCTGATTAAGCCAGAACCTCATCAAGCCAATGACGTAAAACCAAAGCTCTACTTGGGAGGCAACCCAAGAATTGAGTATCACATTTCTATCTTGTTCAAATAATTTTCTAGTTTAGATTAATTTCTTTAGACTCATAAATTTCTTGCATAAATAGCATTTTCATCACTTAGTTGTTTTCTTTCATTCATATAAAAATATAAAAAAATCAATAACCAAAATAATCTTCTCCAAATGGTTTTGCAACCATTTTGTCCTCACGGTCTCAAAACCATTTGGATCCAAACGGTCCTGAAACCATTTGGTCCTCACGGTCTGGAAACCATTTGGATCCAAACGGTCCTGAAATCGTTTGGTCCCCACGGTCTCGAAACCGTTTGGACCCAAACGGTCCCGAGACCATTTACCCTAAAGGGAATATGAGCAGCCACCCCCCATATCTATAAATATACCCTTACCCCCTTCTTGTTCCATTCCTTCTGCTCTCAGTTTCTCCCGCACAACCTTGTTTTCTCTCCCTTGCTCCCATGCCAACCGAGCCTTGCCACCGCCTCTCTCTCCACCACCTTCCATCCACCACACACTTCTAGTTGTAGTGTTCGTGCTGCACTTCTCACATTCACGCTTCGAAGCACCATCTCGTTCTTCTTCCCCATCAGTTTTCCCCACAACAAGGTAGATGGCGCTCACAACCATCATCATTGTCGCCATTATCACCACAGCGTGTGCTTTTCTTCTTCGCCATCACCGCACATCCGGTCGTCGCAACACACACCCATCACTACTGCTATCTCCTTCGCCATCACCGCTTCGAATTCTTTGCAATTTTGACACCTGCACGTTCCTTGCGGTTTCAACACTGAGTAGGTTCTAACGGTCTTAAAAAATGCATAACCCCTTGCGGTTTCACCCTCACGGTTTCACCCTCACAGTTTCACGATCTTAAAACCACTTTACCTTTTCACGGTTCTGAAACTGTGTGAACTGCTTCGCGGTCTTGAGACTGTGATGCTTGCACAATCTACACACAACTCACCATTCATACAATAATTCTATTAGCATTAAATATCAACTCTTTCTAATATATGATTCTTTGTTAACACTTTAAAGGAGGCCCACCAGTGAAACAAATCACTGAAGTGGGCCATTGGACCAGAGAACAATTGTTGGAGCGCCGAGATAGGCTTCAACACATTATCGACATGTGCACAAACAAAAGCATATCTCCAGTTCAACTACCCAAGGTCATTCATGACCTTGATCATATCAACAAATGTCTGGCTGAGGACCCAGTTGAGAACCTCAAAGAACCTTCATCAACCGATGAAGGCTCTGACTATGAGCCAAACTCCAATGAAGAATCCCCAGCCAGCATGAAAAAGGGCAAGAGGAAAGCCCAGGAGGCTGCATCTGAACGACCTACAAAAAGACAGGCAAGGAAGCAAGTCCATCCCATGACCTCTAGGGAACCAATCTTGGCAGAACAAGCAACTCCTCCTTCTACCACTATCGCAGCTGCACCAACTATCTTTAGATTCAACATCTAGAAGTTGGTGACAAAATTTTGAAGCCAACAAAGTACATTTTCTCCAACATACTGAGGAGGATGGGAGTATACAACAGAGTTCTCGACCTCCTTGACAAGGCAAACCTCTCCACGCTCTGCTTTGTTTCCGAGAATTCTTATCTCGAGCCCACACTAGAATTCTTCACTCACCTTTCCAAACAACCAGTGGAAGACAAGGACAAACAAAGGGATGGGGGTGGACGCAAGCTCATCACCTTGCTTTTTGGAAAGCAGGTTACATTAACTGAACACTTGTTGAACAAAATCTTCATCGACAGACCAGACCAACTGAAGAATGCTATGGAAGTAGGTCTAGATCACCAACTATTCAACAAGCACACCTTCTGGAAATCTCTGACTGGAATCCCAAACTATGATTCCAAAACCTACAAAGCCTCCAACACCCACTCTTGCCTTGTGAAAACGCTGCATAGAAATTGTAATAGGAGCACTTTTCCCTAGAACAGAGAGTGGGAATGTGCTCATCTCGGACCTCTTCATACTATGGTCCATCTTAAAGGGGCAGCCAGTCAATATCGGATGACATTTGATACATAAACATATATCTTATGCCCTCGAGAAGGAAATATGCATGGGTGGTCACATGACTACAGTTTTGAAATACCACAAGATGGATGGACCACTCAAGAACTACACTTTGTTAGAAGATGATAACCTAATCAATGAGCAGATTCTCAAAAACACCAATATCATAAAAGAAAAGGATGCAATGCTCCACTACGTCTTCTGTCCCACTATCAAAGCATCCAGGACACTGCTACCACTTCCCGAGCTCGCCGATTATGATAAAGACAAATACCTCTTCACTACAGAGGAACTTGCCAACTTACAAGCCTATGTAAAAGGGAAGGGACAACTGGAGAAAGCAAGGCACATAGAGCACAATGCTACTGCCCCTGCAACTAGAGCAACAAAAAATACTGGTAGTACAATCGTCCAAATTGCACATACAAAAGAAACAGTATACAAAGATTCCCACCTCCAAGATCACCCCAGGGGCAGAGCACCCCCATAATGAGGACAACATCTTCAACCCAACATCAGACTGCTTCACATTAGGTCTGGATGTTGGGACCACACCTACATCTGCCTCCACCATCTTAGGAATAGATGGGTTGAGACCTCTATCCTCCACCAATCTTCCATCTTCCACCATTCCACTATCTTCCACCATTCTACACCACACCACTCTTCCACCATTTTCCACAATACTACCCACCAACATTTCATTCTACACATCTTTAACTTCTACCACATCTTCTGATTCACTCCAAGCGAGCCCATTTTCACCTCAATGCCCAATCTTACCTTCACCTCCACCACCTTCCCTCTGGCATACCCGTTTCCACCTTCCATAACTGGGACATCACCACCACTCTCATCCACCACCACCCCGATAATGCTAGTGACTCCCTCTTCAGTCGCTACACTTTTTGTGGGTCCATCAATGGTGTCTCTTTTGCAAGGCACCACCGCCCTTCCACTCGGACCATGACCATACCACCCATCCTCCATTGGGGTCCCATTTTCACAAGTCGGAGAGGCATTCAGACATCAATTTGACACTATTCGAACCCTCCTCTCTGATCCTTCTAACATCTTACAATCTATTCTTTCTTGTGTGCATGGACTTTCTATGCAGGTATCCAACATAGACAAGCGGACTCATGCCTTACCGACACTTCTCACAAGCTTTCAACAACAACAGGAAGCATCGGTACATCGAGTCAACCTCATTGACAATTGCTTACGTACCCTACCAGAGTTGATGCTTAGCATGAAGAGCCAACAAGAAACGTTAGTCCAACAAGTCGATAGGGTCACCAAGCAAACTCAACCTTTGCCTGTGACCCTTCATGAGCTTCAGTAGCAATAGGTTGCAATGAGCTCGCGTATATATCACATTGAAAGCAGCCTCACACAAATCATCCGCCGCCAGGAGGAGCATGCAAATGACGCTTTAGATCAGCTACAAACAAAAGTAATTGATCTAACAACACGACTCCTCTCTGCTAAAGCACGATATATAGATCTCAAGGAAAGCCACGACGCTGTGCTCGAAACCCACGGGCACGTGCAAGTGGCACTTGAAGAATTATAATCTCTCCATAGGTGATACAAGAAAGCATCGACCAAAAAGAAGAAAGCCAAAGTGGTGGATGACAGAGACGAAGATGATGACGATGGCGACGATGATGATTCTGACTCCTCGGCTGACTCCAACGTCGACAACTCCTTTTTAGACGACAAACCAGATGATCAAGGCAATGTTGGGGAGGGCACCAGCTGTGGGCTCTGATCTCCAAACCACAAATTAATCCTGATTTAAACATGAGCGGAAGCAATCGGTAAACAACGGGAGACAAAAATCACGGGAAATTAAAACTTTTTGAGACAAGAGCTTGAAACCACAAACCTTTTCCATAGAAAAAGGATTTAGCTGTTTACATCTCTGACAATTACTTCTTGATTAATTATATACAACATGATACGAAACTTCTCAAGAATTCATACTCAAAACACTCCAGGACCTGAGAGTACAGAGGACACATAGGACTTGACTCTAACTACACCATGAAGCAGGCTAGATCTCCACCTGAGATATTTACTGCTCCTGATGCTGCTGTTGCTGGGATTGGTCACCTGTGTTCTTGTTTCTCTGTCTTCGATGACCACCTAAAAAGTAGAAGTCTACGGGGTGAGACAATTATAAATAATTGCCCCAGCGAGAGTTATAACTCTCCACTAGAAGCTTTATACGCAAAGCAGGGAATAACTAAAGCAATAAAAGCCTTCAAGGTATTCACTAGCAGTTTGATGGTAAGCAAGAGTTCAACCAATAATAAAATATGAGAACATCTATGCTATTCAAGGTAACATCAATCAAATAACTCGTAGATAACTCTAACAGATATATTACGCTGTTGATTATGTTTTTAAGGGAGTATAGGGATGCATCTCACCTTTTAGACTGTGTGGTGGGGAATGATGGACTACATGAATCTACATCAAATCCTCTCACCATTTCTCTTTTAGTGAAGGTATGACGGACTACAAGAATCTACATCAAATACCTACACTAGGATGTAAGGTTCTACACATCCATGTACCCCATATACTCAAAAGTATGCGATCCAGGAGTTTCCTTAGGAAAACCTGCTTCACCATCATTTAGACTCTGACAATGATGGATCTATGATCAGGGCTCTATATTTCACTTGATTAGTTAGGTACATTCAGTATTCATAACATCATACAAAACATTAGCATCACAGCTATATATGAGAATACCAAAATGTAGCAGGCCTAACTCAATTCAATCATCAGTTCTCAGCTATCTCATCACAAGTCATCTGTTAAGCATGACCTTGATGGTGTTTATGGCTCTTACAGCCCATAAACCACAAAAGATGTCACTCACAGTGCATCAATAAGGATTACTATTCATAAAGCTTGAGACATGCTTTCAATGAATATAACATGGCATTCCAAACCTGGATATGCCCATTATCTCATAACAACCTGCATGGTTCATTAATATAACATGGCATTCCCTACCTGGATATGCCCATCATCTCATAACAACCTGCATGGTTCATTCAACAGATAATAGTAAACAATTCAACAATTAAAGATGCATTCTTAATTAGGGTTTCACATGGAATTACCCTCAACTAGGGATTCACATGGAATCACCCTCAACTAGGGTTCACATGTAATTACCCTCAACTAGGGATTCACATGGAATTACCCTCAACTAGGGTTCACATGGAATTACCCTCAACTAGGGTTAAAACCCAAAAGCCCTGTCAATTAGGGTTTATAAACATGATTAGGGTTTCATGATCTCTCTTCTTAAGGATCATACCCTTAATCACCACATGAATCATATTCATGTATGAATTCATGTTAACATCATCTCAAATTGATTAGGTCATATCAACCCTTCAATCAAGAGCATACAACTCTGCTTAACGTAGTGTATCAAGTCATTGGTCCAATAAGCAATTAGGGATTCATTCCTTAATTGGTACTAGTCCCTTAGATACTGTTAGGGTTTCAACCTTTGTACCTTATTTGTTTATCATTACTAATCATCATTGGGTTAAAGGATCATTCATCATCTTAATTCTCAAGAGATTCAATCACATTGGACCTCCATTACATAAAGCATCCAATTGAATTAGGGTTTCCAATGTTGATTCCTTCAATCATTGGATTCATGGAACCAGTCATCAATTGGACCTACCCTCATACTTCAATTGAGTTAAATAGGTCAACCTTCAACTCATTTGACCCTTAATTAACCCTCAACTAGTCATCAATTAGGGTTTTATTCAATTGAATTAGGGTTTACTATTCATCTTTCATGTCTTCACCCTAAACTTAGGGTTTACTATTCACTCCAAGGTGAATTGTACTCATTACATCATTATGTAAGAGAAACATCATCATTAAGGCTCTTAATTAGGATTAAGATCCATTAGATATCATAATTAGGGTTTCCATGACCTCACATAGGTGGGTCATTCCCTAATCATGCACATTCATGTGCAAAAGAAGTATCTCACTTGAGTTTCCACCATAAAAAGGGTACTTTCTCTCTCTAGGATACTTTCTCTCTCTAGAAATACTTTCTCTCTCCTCTCACTAGTAGATGGTGGAAACACCACTCTAGATCAGGTTGAGATAAGTCTCCATTGACTAACATAAGCCAAAACATCAACATCATGTGATTAGGGTTTGATTAGAACAAGGTTTTATCCCTTTAGAACCCTCAAGGGTATTTTGGTAATTTGCCACATGATCACCATCATGGGTTAACTCACTAATCACATAGTCCCTTAATGACCTAGGTTACCATTAGGGTTTAGATTGGATCACCATTGAACTGATTACATCATCAAATGGTTAAGTACAAACCATCACCAATCTCCAAACGGTTTCAACCTTCAAACGGTTTCAACCACCCAAACGGTCTTGAGACCGTTTGACCCCAAACGGTCTTGAGACCGTTTGGATCCAAACGGTCTTGAGACCGTTTGGAGGTGAAGACCGTTTGGAAGGGTTGACTTCCAAACCGTTTGGAGCTTCAAACGGTTTGAAACCGTTTGATCAAACTTGCTTGAGATCGATTGGACCAAACGATCTTGAGGTCGTTTGAGCCCAAACGGTCTTGAGACCGTTTGGATCCAAACGGTCTTGAGACCGTTTAGCCCCAAACGGTCTTGAGACCGTTTGGATCCAAACGGTCTTGAGACCGTTTGGTCCAAATGGGGCTCAAACCGTTTGGACCTCCAAAGGGGTTCAAAGGTCACCAAAGTTCAAGGATATGTGTGTTGAAGCCCTCAATTGATCAAAGCTATGCTAACCACTTATAAATTGAGTCAATTAGGGTTAGCCTTAGCCACTTAGACATCAAATTGACCCTCAATTGCAAGCCAATTAGGGTTCAATCGTTCTCAATTAGGGTTTCAAGTTGATTGGTCATCAATGTTCAACAATGTGAATCAATTCAAGGTTGAACCTATCAATTGACCTCCAATTGGGCTCAAACTTGGCCCAAACGGTCTTGAGGTCGTTTGGACATCATCCAAACGGTCTTGAGACTGTTTGCCCAAAGTTTGACCAAGATCCAAATCGTTTTGACTAAGGTTGAAGTCCAATTAGGTCAAAATCAGCAATTTTCATAAATTCATCAATTTCCTACAATTGGACCTTCAAACCATTAGATTAACTCTACCCTAGACCTTCAAACGGTCTTGGGTTGTGCCCAAACGGTCTTGGGACCGTTTGGAGGAACCCCAAACGGTCTTGAGACCGTTTGGGTCCTCCAACCCAAAACTCAACAAGATCTATACTTAGAAAACAACAATTTGATTGTTTCAATAACCCACTGTAATTGGGCCCTCAATTGATCGAATTACCTTAACCCTAGACCTCCAAACGGTCTTGGGTTGACACAAAACGGTCTTGAGACCGTTTGGATGAGTTCCAAACGGTCTTGAGACCGTTTGCCCATCCATCCTTTGGACTCTAGTGAAAATTCATCAAGGTTTGATCTATTGAGTTGATCATCACATCAATACTTAATTGCAATATGATTTGGTACCTTTGGACCTTCAATTGATCAACTATACTTGACCCCAGACCTCCAAACGGTCTTGGGGTGACCCCCAAACGGTCTTGAGACCGTTTGGGTGATTCCCAAACGGTCTTGAAACCGTTTGGGCTAATCAACCCAAAATCTCAACTTAACTCATTGGAGATTCATCACTAATTTCAATTAGGGTTTGCCCTATTAATCATCCTTCAACTCATGACTCGTTTGGAATTAATCCATCAAATTTGGTGAGTCGTTAATTAACATCATTATGAACAGTAATCCCAAACGGTCAACGTTTAGTCAACCATCTTAAACGGTCTTGAGACCGTTTGCCCAAAAGGGGCAAATTGAACAGATTGAAAATCAGAACTTAATTCAATTGGTTTTGCTAAATGATTTGCTCATAACTCACGATTCCTTTGGATTTAACCTCTCAAATTTTGTGCGTGATTAACTTACATAATTATGAACAAGATTCCCAAACGATCTTCGCTTGGTCAGCGGGACCAAACGGTCTTGAAGACCGTTTTCCCTCAAACGACCCTGAAACCGTTTGCCCACCAAACGGTTTGAAACTGTTTTGAGCAATAGGTGGAGGTCGTTTGATAAAGTGAAAAACCGTGGATAAGCATAGGAATTAACGCCCTTATCTTCTACCTTGAGAACAGTAGCAGTTCTTCACGATTTTGCTTGCAAGGATGCAAGGAAAGATAGGGAAGAAGATGAACTAGCAATTATATGCATAGGAAAGGATGTATAATCAAGCATAAAGTTTAGAGTTATAAAACCCGCCTAAAGCTTGCTCCTTGAGCTCCAAGATTTCGATCTCCAAGCCTTTAATGGCGTCCTAGAAGCTCCACAGGTCGGCCAAGGTGAATCCTCCAAGGAAGGTTGAGAAGAGATGGCTAGAAAGATGGAGCTAAGTGAGCTAGCCATGAATTTGACCTTAAATCCGAGTTTCATCCAAGAATTGAGCAAAAAGGAAGGATCCAAACCTACCTTGCACTCCCTTGGTCGTCCTCCTGAGCTCCAGAGCTCTCCTTAGTCGGTTTGAGCAAGGGGAAAAGAAATGAAAGGAAGAGGATCGTTCCTTTGCTAAGTGAGGAAAGTTATATATATACTTGGGTGAATTTTCAACATAAGGACATATGTTTTCCTCCTTTCTCATCTAAGTCCTTCCTTTCTTCCTTGCACGTCCCCTCATCTTATTTCTAAGGACAAACTCCTTCTAAGGTCAAGAATTGAAGGCAAAGAGGATCAACCCATCACTAAAGCATACACATAAAAGGGCTATTATACATACACCTTGATTATTCAATCACAAAGGTGTTCTTTACTATATGATTATTCACTTGAAGTAACCTTTTCATCATTTCTCTTCTAAATGATGCCAAGAGCCATAAAAGATGTTTTAGATGATGTATTTTACAAGTTGCACCCCTCAAATTGGGTAAATTGCATTTTACACCAATTTAGGGTTTTCAAGTACAGGGGTTGCTTCCACAGCTGCACCTTGGTGCTCAAGCTTGGGAAATCCCTTAAACCTCATCATATTCATTCTTATGTTGTCTCAACATTAAAGGAACATATAAACATGTGAAATTTTCAGTTTAACCCCTCTGGTTGGGCAAATTGCACATAGGTCCCCGTATTGCAACCAACACTTCAACATTGGTTTATAAGGGACAGAAAGGGAAACTTATGTTCCATAAAAGCTTTAATTACATACCAAAGGATAATTACAAACTTTTAATTTCATATTTAGGCAAAACACCTAGGGTTATCTTATAACCCAGGTCAGGGGTGTTACAAATCATAAACCCCTAACAAGGATTTCGTCCCCGAAATCTCAGACAAAAGGAGAAACAGAGTATTCATTAATCATGCCCTCAAGTCTCCACATATTATCTTAATATCATGGAGGTATCATGAATTCTGCAATTCCACACAAGGCTCCTTTCACTAATTCAACCTTACCAATGTTTATGCAGAGCATAAACCCCTAACATATGATGTCCATATTATTGGAAAGAAGAGGCATAAAAGAACATACTTCTATCATCACCCAAGAATATTTATCAAAAGTAACAACATATATATCTAACAAGGATAATTTACTCAGTAATCCTTTACAACTCTATGTAATTGGGATATTTCACATAGTTCTTCTTATTAATTGGAAATGCCACATAGCTTTTCCTTTTTTTTTTTTTGATTGGGAATGACACATAGCTCTTCCATTTTTAATTGGGAATGACACATAGCTCTTCCCTTTTTGTTTGTTTTGGGAATGACACATAGCTCTTCCCTTTTTGTTTGTTTGGGAATGACACATAGCTCTTCCCTTTTTGTTGGGGATGACACATAGCTTTCCCCTTTTTAATTGGGAATGACACATAGCTCTTCCCTTTTTGTTGGGGATGACACATAGCTTTCCCCTTTTTGTTTGGGAATGACACATAGCTCTTCCCTTTTTGTTTGTTTGGGAATGACACATAGCTCTTCCCTTTTTGTTGGGGATGACACATAGCTTTCCCCTTTTTGTTTGTTCCATATTTCTTATTTCATGATACTCATTAGATTGTATTAGAATGATTGATTGATCAGGGCAATCAAAAAGATATCAATCTAGGAGTTTCCATACTCACTTTATCATCAATAGCTGTATACTTGGCCAGGGTTTACAAATACTGAGATCAAGTAGTATGCACTTACATACTGTCTCATTCCTCACTTTTCATATCCTTAACACATAGAAACATGAAAATGAAATATCAGAATGACTTTATTTCCTCTGACCTGCCCGGGACGTCTGTCCACGTCCTCTATTGTTACTAGAACACTGCCTCCTTTGCGATCCTTGCTGACTCTGCCCCTGAGGTTGAGTCATCATTGGATTCCCGTCTGGACAATCTTTTACCAGATGTCCCGGTTGTCTGCATTGATAACAGATTCTAGGTATAGTATAAGGTCGGTGAGGTCCAGACGCCGATGTTGATACTATATTGGAGGCCTTATTTGGAATATAACTAAGATCCCTATCCCTACTTGGCATCCATTGTGTCTGGGTTTGGGATCTTAATGATGATGTCGATGCAGAAAATCTCGGCTTCTTAAAACTTTCAGACCTTTGTTTTTGAGTCTGAGAGTACACCTTCTTGCTACTAGTCTGTCGTTTCTCAATTTCAGACCTCTCTATCCTCCTTACTGATTCCACAAAAATGGCAAACCTCTTCCTGTTCTCTAAAGTAGACACAGGAGTGGTCAGTTCAGCGTTCAACCCCTTCTCAAAGCGCCAAATTCTTTCCTCATCATTAACTGCCATTTGAGGACAAAACCGCAACAGCTCCATGAACTTAGCTTCGTACTCGCTAATGTTCATCATACCCTATCTCAGTCTCTCAAACTGAGAGATCTTCTCGTCTAGGAAGGTCTTCGGGAAAAATCTTTGGACAAATTCCCGCCGAAAGTCTTCCCACGAGACTTCTATTCCAGGTCTCTTCTGCTCTTCCATGGTCCACCAGTGACCAGCACTTCCTTTGAGAAGATAGATAGCATGTCTAACCTTCTCAACTTCAGGGATGTTGAGGATCCTGAAAGCCTTCTCCAGCTCTGTCAACCACAGATCAGCATCTGCGGGGTCAGCAGTCCCATGGTACTCGGTAGCTCCGACACGACGTAGTCGCTCGAACGTCTTTCCGATACCTTGCCCCTCTGGTTGGACAGGTGCCCTAGGTGCAGGCATAGGCAACCTGTCGGTTATATGTGTCATGGCAGTCATAAACTGCCCAAACATAGTCTGGACTGCTGGGTTACCCAAATCAGCTGGGTCAAACTGGGGTGGCTCTCTAAGTTGTTCTGGTACAAGATGTTCCACCTCTGGTACTTCTGCACCGCCTTGAGGTGCACTGACACTACTTTCTCCCACATACTCATCATGTGGCTCTGACATCTTAAGTATCTTCTCCTCCTGAGGAGTAGAAGACTCTATTAGATAAGGAAGGAATACTAAAGATAGACTCGACTTCCTATGTCCTATGCCTCTGTAGACTCGGCAAACCTAGAGCTCTGATACCACTTAATTGTGGGCTCTGATCTCCAAACCACGAATTAATCCCGATTTAAACATGATCGGAAGCAATCGGTAAACAACGGGAGACAAAAATCACAGGAAATTAAAACTTTTTGAGACAAGAGCTTGAAACCACAAACCTTTTCCATAGAAAAAGGATTTAACTGTTTACATCTCTGACAATTACTTCTTGAGTAATTATATACAACATGATACGAAACTTCTCAAGAATTCATACTCAAAACACTCCAGGACCTGAGAGTACAGAGGACACATAGGACTTGACTCTAACTACACCATGAAGCAGGCTAGATCTCCACCTGAGATATTTACTGCTCCTGATGCTGCTGTTGCTGGGATTGGTCACCTGTGTTCTTGTTTCTCTGTCTTCGACGACCACCTAAAAAGTAGAAGTCTACGGGGTGAGACAATTATACATAATTGCCCCAGCGAGAGTTATAACTCTCCACTAGAAGCTTTATACGCAAAGCAGGGAATAACTAAAGCAATAAAAGCCTTCAAGGTATTCACTAGCAGTTTGATGGTAAGCAAGAGTTCAACCAATAATAAAATATGAGAACATCTATGCTATTCAAGGTAACATCAATCAAATAACTCGTATATAACTCTAACAGATATATTACGCTGTTGATTATGTTTTTAAGGGAGTATAGGGATGCATCTCACCTTTTAGACTGTGTGGTGGGGAATGATGGACTACATGAATCTACATCAAATCCTCTCACCATTTCTCTTTTAGTGAAGGTATGACGGACTACAAGAATCTACATCAAATACCTACACTAGGATGTAAGGTTCTACACATCCATGTACCCCATATACTCAAAAGTATGCGATCCAGGAGTTTCCTTAGGAAAACCTGCTTCACCATCATTTAGACTCTGACAATGATGGATCTATGATCAGGGCTCTATATTTCACTTGATTAGTTAGGTACATTCAGTATTCATAACATCATACAAAACATTAGCATCACAGCTATATATGAGAATACCAAAATGTAGCAGGCCTAACTCAATTCAATCATCAGTTCTCAGCTATCTCATCACAAGTCATCTGTTAAGCATGACCTTGATGGTGTTTATGGCTCTTACAGCCCATAAACCACAAAAGATGTCACTCACAGTGCATCAATAAGGATTACTATTCATAAAGCTTGAGACATGCTTTCAATGAATATAACATGGCATTCCAAACCTGGATATGCCCATTATCTCATAACAACCTGCATGGTTCATTAATATAACATGGCATTCCCTACCTGGATATGCCCATCATCTCATAACAACCTGCATGGTTCATTCAACAGATAATAGTAAACAATTCAACAATTAAAGATGCATTCTTAATTAGGGTTTCACATGGAATTACCCTCAACTAGGGATTCACATGGAATCACCCTCAACTAGGGTTCACATGGAATTACCCTCAACTAGGGATTCACATGGAATTACCCTCAACTAGGGTTCACATGGAATTACCCTCAACTAGGGTTAAAACCCAAAAGCCCTGTCAATTAGGGTTTATAAACATGATTAGGGTTTCATGATCTCTCTTCTTAAGGATCATACCCTTAATCACCACATGAATCATATTCATGTATGAATTCATGTTAACATCATCTCAAATTGATTAGGTCATATCAACCCTTCAATCAAGAGCATACAACTCTGCTTAATGTAGTGTATCAAGTCATTGGTCCAATAAGCAATTAGGGATTCATTCCTTAATTGGTACTAGTCCCTTAGATACTGTTAGGGTTTCAACCTTTGTACCTTATTTGTTTATCATTACTAATCATCATTGGGTTAAAGGATCATTCATCATCTTAATTCTCAAGAGATTCAATCACATTGGACCTCCATTACATAAAGCATCCAATTGAATTAGGGTTTCCAATGTTGATTCCTTCAATCATTGGATTCATGGAACCAGTCATCAATTGGACCTACCCTCATACTTCAATTGAGTTAAATAGGTCAACCTTCAACTGATTTGACCCTTAATTAACCCTCAACTAGTCATCAATTAGGGTTTTATTCAATTGAATTAGGGTTTACTATTCATCTTTCATGTCTTCACCCTAAACTTAGGGTTTACTATTCACTCCAAGGTGAATTGTACTCATTACATCATTATGTAAGAGAAACATCATCATTAAGGCTCTTAATTAGGATTAAGATCCATTAGATATCATAATTAGGGTTTCCATGACCTCACATAGGTGGGTCATTCCCTAATCATGCACATTCATGTGCAAAAGAAGTATCTCACTTGAGTTTCCACCATAAAAAGGGTACTTTCTCTCTCTAGGATACTTTCTCTCTCTAGAAATACTTTCTCTCTCCTCTCTCTAGTAGATGGTGGCAACACCACTCTAGATCAGGTTGAGATAAGTCTCCATTGACTAACATAAGCCAAAACATCAACATCATGTGATTAGGGTTTGATTAGAACAAGGTTTTATCCCTTTAGACCCCTCAAGGGTATTTTGGTAATTTGCCACATGATCACCATCATGGGTTAACTCACTAATCACATAGTCCCTTAATGACCTAGGTTACCATTAGGGTTTAGATTGGATCACCATTGAACTGATTACATCATCAAATGGTTAAGTACAAACCATCACCAATCTCCAAACGGTTTCAACCTTCAAACGGTTTCAACCACCCAAACGGTCTTGAGACCGTTTGGAGGTGAAGACCGTTTGGAAGGGTTGACTTCCAAACCGTTTGGAGCTTCAAACGGATTGAAACCATTTGATCAAACTTGCTT
The DNA here is from genome assembly GCA_963693085.1 of Alisma plantago-aquatica. Lineage (NCBI taxonomy): Eukaryota > Viridiplantae > Streptophyta > Magnoliopsida > Alismatales > Alismataceae > Alisma > Alisma plantago-aquatica. The sequence continues at coordinate 1,467,730,537 of OY856411.1, read as the reverse complement.
GAGATCGATTGGACCAAACGATCTTGAGGTCGTTTGAGCCCAAACGGTCTTGAGACTGTTTGGCCCCAAACGGTCTTGATACCGTTTGGATCCAAACGGTCTTGAGACGGTTTGGTCCAAATGGGGCTCAAACCGTTTGGACCTCCAAAGGGGTTCAAAGGTCACCAAAGTTCAAGGATATGTGTGTTGAAGCCCTCAATTGATCAAAGCTATGCTAACCACTTATAAATTGAGTCAATTAGGGTTAGCCTTAGCCACTTAGACATCAAATTGACCCTCAATTGCAAGCCAATTAGGGTTCAATCGTTCTCAATTAGGGTTTCAAGTTGATTGGTCATCAATGTTCAACAATGTGAATCAATTCAAGGTTGAACCTATCAATTGACCTCCAATTGGGCTCAAACTTGGCCCAAACGGTCTTGAGGTCGTTTGGACATCATCCAAACGGTCTTGAGACTGTTTTCCCAAAGTTTGACCAAGATCCAAATCGTTTTGACTAAGGTTGAAGTCCAATTAGGTCAAAATCAGCAATTTTCATCAATTCATCAATTTCCTACAATTGGACCTTCAAACCATTAGATTAACTCTACCCTAGACCTTCAAACGGTCTTGGGTTGTGCCCAAACGGTCTTGGGACCGTTTGGAGGAAGCCCAAACGGTCTTGAGACCGTTTGGGTCCTGCAACCCAAAACTCAACAAGATCGATACTTAGAAAACAACAATTTGATTGTTTCAATAACCCACTGTAATTGGGCCCTCAATTGATCGAATTACCTTAACCCTAGACCTCCAAACGGTCTTGGGTTGACACCAAACGGTCTTGAGACCGTTTGGATGAGTTCCAAATGGTCTTGAGACCGTTTGCCCATCCATCCTTTGGACTCTAGTGAAAATTCATCAAGGTTTGATCTATTGAGTTGATCATCACATCAATACTTAATTGCAATATGATTTGGTACCTTTGGACCTTCAATTGATCAACTATACTTGACCCCAGACCTCCAAACGGTCTTGGGGTGACCCCCAAACGGTCTTGAGACCGTTTGGGTGATTCCCAAACGGTCTTGAAACCGTTTGGGCTAATCAACCCAAAATCTCAACTTAACTCATTGGAGATTCAGCACTAATTTCAATTAGGGTTTGCCCTATTAATCATCCTTCAACTCATGACTCGTTTGGAATTAATCCATCAAATTTGGTGAGTCGTTAATTAACATCATTATGAACAGTAATCCCAAACGGTCAACGTTTAGTCAACCATCTTAAACGGTCTTGAGACCGTTTGCCCAAAAGGGGCAAATTGAACAGATTGAAAATCAGAACTTAATTCAATTGGTTTTGCTAATTGATTTGCTCATAACTCACGATTCCTTTGGAGTTAACCTCTCAAATTTTGTGGGTGATTAACTTACATAATTATGAACAAGATTCCCAAACGATCTTTGCTTGGTCAACGGGACCAAACGGTCTTGAAGACCGTTTTCCCTCAAACGACCCTGAAACCGTTTGCCCGCCAAACGGTTTGAAACCATTTTGAGCAATAGGTGGAGGTCGTTTGATAAAGTGAAAAACCGTGGATAAGCATAGGAATTAACGCCCTTATCTTCTACCTTGAGAACAGTAGCAGTTCTTCACGATTTTGCTTGCAAGGATGCAAGGAAAGATAGGGAAGAAGAAGAACTAGCAATTATATGCATAGGAAAGGATGTATAATCAAGCATAAAGTTTAGAGTTATAAAACCCGCCTAAAGCTTGCTCCTTGAGCTCCAAGCTTTCGAGCTCCAAGCCTTTAATGGCGTCCTAGAAGCTCCACAGGTCGGCCAAGGTGAATCCTCCAAGGAAGGTTGAGAAGAGATGGCTAGAAAGATGGAGCTAAGTGAGCTAGCCATGAATTTGACCTTAAATCCGAGTTTCATCCAAGAATTGAGCAAAAAGGAAGGATCCAAACCTACCTTGCACTCCCTTGGTCGTCCTCCTGAGCTCCAGAGCTCTCCTTAGTCGGTTTGAGCAAGGGGAAAAGAAATGAAAGGAAGAGGATCGTTCCTTTGCTAAGTGAGGAAAGTTATATATATACTTGGGTGAATTTTCAACATAAGGACATATGTTTTCCTCCTTTCTCATCTAAGTCCTTCCTTTCTTCCTTGCACGTCCCCTCATCTTATTTATAAGGACAAACTCCTTCTAAGGTCAAGAATTGAAGGCAAAGAGGATCAACCCATCACTAAAGCATACACATAAAAGGGCTATTATACATACACCTTGATTATTCAATCACAAAGGTGTTCTTTACTATATGATTATTCACTTGAAGTAACCTTTTCATCATTTCTCTTCTAAATGATGCAAAGAGCCATAAAAGATGTTTTAGATGATGTATTTTACAAGTTGCACCCCTCAAATTGGGTAAATTGCATTTTACACCAATTTAGGGTTTTCAAGTACAGGGGTTGCTTCCACAGCTGCACCTTGGTGCTCAAGCTTGGGAAATCCCTTAAACCTCATCATATTCATTCTTATGTTGTCTCAACATTAAAGGAACATATAAACATGTGAAATTTTCAGTTTAACCCCTCTGGTTGGGCAAATTGCACATAGGTCCCCGTATTGCAACCAACACTTCAACATTGGTTTATAAGGGACAGAAAGGGAAACTTATGTTCCATAAAAGCTTTAATTACATACCAAAGGATAATTACAAACTTTTAATTTCATATTTAGGCAAAACACCTAGGGTTATCTTATAACCCAGGTCAGGGGTGTTACAAATCATAAACCCCTAACAAGGATTTCGTCCCCGAAATCTCAGACAAAAGGAGAAACAGAGTATTCATTAATCATGCCCTCAAGTCTCCACATATTATCTTAATATCATGGAGGTATCATGAATTCTGCAATTCCACACAAGGCTCCTTTCACTAATTCAACCTTACCAATGTTTATGCAGAGCATAAACCCCTAACATATGATGTCCATATTATTGGAAAGAAGAGGCATAAAAGAACATACTTCTATCATCACCCAAGAATATTTATCAAAAGTAACAACATATATATCTAACAAGGATAATTTACTCAGTAATCCTTTACAACTCTATGTAATTGGGATATTTCACATAGTTCTTCTTATTAATTGGAAATGCCACATAGCTTTTCCTTTTTTTTTTTTGATTGGGAATGACACATAGCTCTTCCATTTTTAATTGGGAATGACACATAGATCTTCCCTTTTTGTTTGTTTTGGGAATGACACATAGCTCTTCCCTTTTTGTTTGTTTGGGAATGACACATAACTCTTCCCTTTTTGTTGGGGATGACACATAGCTTTCCCCTTTTTAATTGGGAATGACACATAGCTCTTCCCTTTTTATTGGGGATGACACATAGCTTTCCCCTTTTTGTTTGGGAATGACACATAGCTCTTCCCTTTTTGTTTGTTTGGGAATGACACATAGCTCTTCCCTTTTTGTTGGGGATGACACATAGCTTTCCCCTTTTTGTTTGTTCCATATTTCTTATTTCATGATACTCATTAGATTGTATTAGAATGATTGATTGATCAGGGCAATCAAAAAGATATCAATCTAGGAGTTTCCATACTCACTTTATCATCAATAGCTGTATACTTGGCCAGGGTTTACAAATACTGAGATCAAGTAGTATGCACTTACATACTGTCTCATTCCTCACTTTTCATATCCTTAACACATAGAAACATGAAAATGAAATATCAGAATGACTTTATTTCCTCTGACCTGCCCGGGACGTCTGTCCACGTCCTCTATTGTTACTAGAACACTGTCTCCTTTGCGATCCTTGCTGACTCTGCCCCTGAGGTTGAGTCATCATTGGATTCCCGTCTGGACAATCTTTTACCAGATGTCCCGGTTGTCTGCATTGATAACAGATTCTAGGTATAGTATAAGGTTGGTGAGGTCCAGACGCCGATGTTGATACTATATTGGAGGCCTTATTTGGAATATAACTAAGATCCCTATCCCTACTTGGCATCCATTGTGTCTGGGTTTGGGATCTTAATGATGATGTCGATGCAGAAAATCTCGGCTTCTTAAAACTTTCAGACCTTTGTTTTTGAGTCTGAGAGTACACCTTTTTGCTACTAGTCTGTCGTTTCTCAATTTCAGACCTCTCTATCCTCCTTACTGATTCCACAAAAATGGCAAACCTCTCCCTGTTCTCTAAAGCAGACACAGGAGTGGTCAGTTCAGCGTTCAACCCCTTCTCAAAGCGCCAAATTCTTTCCTCATCATTAACTGCCATTTGAGGACAAAACCGCAACAGCTCCATGAACTTAGCTTCGTACTCGCTAATGTTCATCATACCCTATCTCAGTCTCTCAAACTGAGAGATCTTCTCGTCTAGGAAGGTCTTCGGGAAAAATCTTTGGACAAATTCCCGCCGAAAGTCTTCCCACGAGACTTCTATTCCAGGTCTCTTCTGCTCTTCCATGGTCCACCAGTGACCAGCACTTCCTTTGAGAAGATAGACAGCATGTCTAACCTTCTCAACTTCAGGGATGTTGAGGATCCTGAAAGCCTTCTCCAGCTCTGTCAACCACAGATCAGCATCTGCGGGGTCAGCAGTCCCATGGTACTCGGTAGCTCCGACACGACGTATTCACTCGAACGTCTTTCCGATACCTTGCCCCTCTGGTTGGACAGGTGCCCTAGGTGCAGGCATAGGCAACCTGTCGGTTATATGTGTCATGGCAGTCATAAACTGCCCAAACATAGTCTGGACTGCTGGGTTACCCATATCAGCTGGGTCAAACTGGGGTGGCTCTCTAAGTTGTTCTGGTACAAGCTGTTCCACCTCTGGTACTTCTGCACCGCCTTGAGGTGCACTGACACTACTTTCTCCCACATACTCATCATGTGGCTCTGACATCTTAAGTATCTTCTCCTCCTGAGGAGTAGAAGACTCTATTAGATAAGGAAGGAATACTAAAGATAGACTCGACTTCCTATGTCCTATGCCTCTGTAGACTCGGCAAACCTAGAGCTCTGATACCACTTAATTGTGGGCTCTTATCTCCAAACCACGAATTAATCCCGATTTAAACATGAGCGGAAGCAATCGGTAAACAACGGGAGACAAAAATCACAGGAAATTAAAACTTTTTGAGACAAGAGCTTGAAACCACAAACCTTTTCCATAGAAAAAGGATTTAACTGTTTACATCTCTGACAATTACTTCTTGAGTAATTATATACAACATGATACGAAACTTCTCAAGAATTCATACTCAAAACACTCCAGGACCTGAGAGTACAGAGGACACATAGGACTTGACTCTAACTACACCATGAAGCAGGCTAGATCTCCACCTGAGATATTTACTGCTCCTGATGCTGCTGTTGCTGGGATTGGTCACCTGTGTTCTTGTTTCTCTGTCTTCGATGACCACCTAAAAAGTAGAAGTCTACGGGGTGAGACAATTATACATAATTGCCCCAGCGAGAGTTATAACTCTCCACTAGAAGCTTTATACGCAAAGTAGGGAATAACTAAAGCAATAAAAGCCTTCAAGGTATTCACTAGAAGTTTGATGGTAAGAAAGAGTTCAACCAATAATAAAATATGAGAACATCTATGCTATTCAAGGTAACATCAATCAAATAACTCGTAGATAACTCTAACAGATATATTACGTTGTTGATTATGTTTTTAAGGGAGTATAGGGATGCATCTCACCTTTTAGACTATGTGGTGGGGAATGATGGACTACATGAATCTACATCAAATCCTCTCACCATTTCTCTTTTAGTGAAGGTATGACAGACTACAAGAATCTACATCAAATACCTACACTAGGATGTAAGGTTCTACACATCCATGTACCCCATATACTCAAAAGTATGCGATCCAGGAGTTTCCTTAGGAAAACCTGCTTCACCATCATTTAGACTCTGACAATGATGGATCTATGATCAGGGCTCTATATTTCACTTGATTAGTTAGGTACATTCAGTATTCATAACATCATACAAAACATTAGCATCACAGCTATATATGAGAATACCAAAATGTAGCAGGCCTAACTCAATTCAATCATCAGTTCTCAGCTATCTCATCACAAGTCATCTGTTAAGCATGACCTTGATGGTGTTTATGGCTCTTACAGCCCATAAACCACAAAAGATGTCACTCACAGTGCATCAATAAGGATTACTATTCATAAAGCTTGAGACATGCTTTCAATGAATATAACATGGCATTCCAAACCTGGATATGCCCATTATCTCATAACAACCTGCATGGTTCATTAGTATAACATGGCATTCCCTACCTGGATATGCCCATCATCTCATAACAACCTGCATGGTTCATTCAACAGATAATAGTAAACAATTCAACAATTAAAGATGCATTCTTAATTAGGGTTTCACATGGAATTACCCTCAACTAGGGATTCACATGGAATCACCCTCAACTAGGGTTCACATGGAATTACCCTCAACTAGGGATTCACATGGAATTACCCTCAACTAGGGTTCACATGGAATTACCCTCAACTAGGGTTAAAACCCAAAAGCCCTGTCAATTAGGGTTTATAAACATGATTAGGGTTTCATGATCTCTCTTCTTAAGGATCATACCCTTAATCACCACATGAATCATATTCATGTATGAATTCATGTTAACATCATCTCAAATTGATTAGGTCATATCAACCCTTCAATCAAGAGCATACAACTCTGCTTAACGTAGTGTATCAAGTCATCGGTCCAATAAGCAATTAGGGATTCATTCCTTAATTGGTACTAGTCCCTTAGATACTGTTAGGGTTTCAACCTTTGTACCTTATTTGTTTATCATTACTAATCATCATTGGGTTAAAGGATCATTCATCATCTTAATTCTCAAGAGATTCAATCACATTGGACCTCCATTACATAAAGCATCCAATTGAATTAGGGTTTCCAATGTTGATTCCTTCAATCATTGGATTCATGGAACCAGTCATCAATTGGACCTACCCTCATACTTCAATTGAGTTAAATAGGTCAACCTTCAACTGATTTGACCCTTAATTAACCCTCAAATAGTCATCAATTAGGGTTTTATTCAATTGAATTAGGGTTTACTATTCATCTTTCATGTCTTCACCCTAAACTTAGGGTTTACTATTCACTCCAAGGTGAATTGTACTCATTACATCATTATGTAAGAGAAACATCATCATTAAGGCTCTTAATTAGGATTAAGATCCATTAGATATCATAATTAGGGTTTCCATGACCTCACATAGGTGGGTCATTCCCTAATCATGCACATTCATGTGCAAAAGAAGTATCTCACTTGAGTTTCCACCATAAAAAGGGTACTTTCTCTCTCTAGGATACTTTCTCTCTCTAGAAATACTTTCTCTCTCCTCTCACTAGTAGATGGTGGCAAAACCACTCTAGATCAGGTTGAGATAAGTCTCCATTGACTAACATAAGACAAAACATCAACATCATGTGATTAGGGTTTGATTAGAACAAGGTTTTATCCCTTTAGACCCCTCAAGGGTATTTTGGTAATTTGCCACATGATCACCATCATGGGTTAACTCACTAATCACATAGTCCCTTAATGACCTAGGTTACCATTAGGGTTTAGATTGGATCACCATTGAACTGATTACATCATCAAATGGTTAAGTACAAACCATCACCAATCTCCAAACGGTTTCAACCTTCAAACGGTTTCAACCACCCAAACGGTCTTGAGACTGTTTGACCCCAAACGGTCTTGATACCGTTTGGATCCAAACGGTCTTGAGACCGTTTGGAGGTGAAGACCGTTTGGAAGGGTTGACTTCCAAACCGTTTGGAGCTTCAAACGGTTTGAAACCGTTTGATCAAACTTGCTTGAGATCGATTGGACCAAACGATCTTGAGGTCGTTTGAGCCCAAACGGTCTTGAGACCGTTTGGTCCAAATGGGGCTCAAACCGTTTGGACCTCCAAAGGGGTTCGAAGGTCACCAAAGTTCAAGGATATGTGTGTTGACCCTCAATTGATCAAAGCTATGCTAACCACTTATAAATTGAGTCAATTAGGGTTAGCCTTAGCCACATAGACATCAAATTGACCCTCAATTGCAAGCCAATTAGGGTTCAATCGTTCTCAATTAGGGTTTCAAGTTGATTGGTCATCAATGTTCAACAATGTGAATCAATTCAAGGTTGAACCTATCAATTGACCTCCAATTGGGCTCAAACTTGGCCCAAACGGTCTTGAGGTCGTTTGGACATCATCCAAACGGTCTTGAGACCGGTTGCCCAAAGTTTGACCAAGATCCAAATCGTTTTGACTAAGGTTGAAGTCCAATTAGGTCAAAATCAGCAATTTTCATCAATTCATCAATTTCCTACAATTGGACCTTCAAACCATTAGATTAACTCTACCCTAGACCTTCAAACGGTCTTGGGACCGTTTGGAGGAACCCCAAACGGTCTTGAGACCGTTTGGGTCCTCCAACCCAAAACTCAACAAGATCTATACTTAGAAAACAGCAATTTGATTGTTTCAATAACCCACTGTAATTGGGCCCTCAATTGATCGAATTACCTTAACCCTAGACCTCCAAACGGTCTTGGGTTGACACCAAATGGTCTTGAGACCGTTTGGATGAGTTCCAAACGGTCTTGAGACCGTTTGCCCATCCATCCTTTGGACTCTAGTGAAAATTCATCAAGGTTTGATCTATTGAGTTGATCATCACATCAATACTTAATTGCAATATGATTTGGTACCTTTGTACCTTCAATTGATCAACTATACTTGACCCCAGACCTCCAAACGGTCTTGGGGTGACCCCCAAACGGTCTTGAGACCGTTTGGGTGATTCCCAAACGGTCTTGAAACCGTTTGGGCTAATCAACCCAAAATCTCAACTTAACTCATTGGAGATTCAGCACTAATTTCAATTAGGGTTTGCCCTATTAATCATCCTTCAACTCATGACTCGTTTGGAATTAATCCATCAAATTTGGTGAGTCGTTAATTAACATCATTATGAACAGTAATACCAAACGGTCAACGTTTAGTCAACCATCTTAAATGGTCTTGAGACCGTTTGCCCAAAAGGGGCAAATTGAACAGATTGAAAATCAGAACTTAATTCAATTGGTTTTGCTAATTGATTTGCTCATAACTCACGATTCCTTTGGAGTTAACCTCTCAAATTTTGTGGGTGATTAACTTACATAATTATGAACAAGATTCCCAAACGAGCTTCGCTTGGTCAATGGGACCAAACGGTCTTGAAGACCGTTTTCCCTCAAACGACCCTGAAACCGTTTGCCCGCCAAACGGTTTGAAACCGTTTTGAGCAATAGGTGGAGGTCGTTTGATAAAGTGAAAAACCGTGGATAAGCATAGGAATTAACGCCCTTATCTTCTACCTTGAGAACAGTAGCAGTTCTTCACGATTTTTCTTGCAAGGATGCAAGGAAAGATAGGGAAGAAGAAGAACTAGCAATTATATGCATAGGAAAGGATGTATAATCAAGCATAAAGTTTAGAGTTATAAAACCCGCCTAAAGCTTGCTCCTTGAGCTCCAAGCTTTCGAGATCCAAGCCTTTAATGGCGTCCTAGAAGCTCCACAGGTCGGCCAAGGTGAATCCTCCAAGGAAGGTTGAGAAGAGATGGCTAGAAAGATGGAGCTAAGTGAGCTAGCCATGAATTTGACCTTAAATCCGAGTTTCATCCAAGAATTGAGCAAAAAGGAAGGATCCAAACCTACCTTGCACTCCCTTGGTCGTCCTCCTGAGCTACAGAGCTCTCCTTAGTCGGTTTGAGCAAGGGGAAAAGAAATGAAAGGAAGAGGATCGTTCCTTTGCTAAGTGAGGAAAGTTATATATATACTTGGGTGAATTTTCAACATAAGGACATATGTTTTCCTCCTTTCTCATCTAAGTCCTTCCTTTCTTCCTTGCACGTCCACTCATCTTATTTCTAAGGACAAACTCCTTCTAAGGTCAAGAATTGAAGGCAAAGAGGATCAACCCATCACTAAAGCATACACATAAAAGGGCTATTATACATACACCTTGATTATTCAATCACAAAGGTGTTCTTTACTATATGATTATTCACTTGAAGTAACCTTTTCATCATTTCTCTTCTAAATGATGCCAAGAGCCATAAAAGATGTTTTAGATGATGTATTTTACAAGTTGCACCCCTCAAATTGGGTAAATTGCATTTTACACCAATTTAGGGTTTTCAAGTACAGGGGTTGCTTCCACAGCTGCACCTTGGTGCTCAAGCTTGGGAAATCCCTTAAACCTCATCATATTCATTCTTATGTTGTCTCAACATTAAAGGAACATATAAACATGTGAAATTTGCAGTTTAACCCCTCTGGTTGGGCAAATTGCACATAGGTCCCCGTATTGCAACCAACACTTCAACATTGGTTTATAAGGGACAGAAAGGGAAACTTATGTTCCATAAAAGCTTTAATTACATACCAAAGGATAATTACAAACTTTTAATTTCATATTTAGGCAAAACACCTAGGGTTATCTTATAACCCAGGTCAGGGGTGTTACACCAGCTGAGGAGTAGATATCTCAAAAAGCGGAGACGGTGGAGACCACCAAAAGAGTGGTGGCAAATACCACCGTACTCCCAACAACACTGACGATGTAACAATGTCCTATGCAGATCAATTTTTCAACTTTTCTGCTATGGGCTCTCTGGGGGACACAACCAAAGATGTGGCTTTTGCTGAGTTTCAACAATGCATCCTGGAAACCAGCACTAGCCCACTCACAACAGCTATCATGATGCAAGTTGTAGTCCTTCCCCCAGAATGGGAAGATTCTGATAGAGTGAGTCTTGACACTAACAATAGACTCGACTCCGACTCTGACAAAAATGAAGATCTGGCACAATATTTTGATGACGATGAACAGACTTCGCTTCCTCCTCCAGAAGACCTTCCCCCACCGCCACCTCTACCTCACAAGATGCACAACTTAGATCTGGCGGCCATCTCTACATTAGATGTTCAGGACATCTTCATCCTAAACACTATTGTTGACGATGCCAAGGATGGGGGGACATACTCTATAATAACACAAAGACAAAGCGCAAGATGACACACAGAGATTTTCATTTTCTTCTACGACCTCAATCGGCAGTGAAGATGGCTATCTTCTGTGTACTGCTTGCTAACGCAATAGAGGAATTTTGGAGCCCAAAGAAAAAGCAGCCAGTTTTCAATGCATCACCTACTCTAGCATTATGCCTATTGAACAAGGACTTACATGCAAAATCCATTGAGCGGATGCAAATGGGTCTCGCGAGAAAGGAACACTACATCACTGTGCCTTTCAAAGTTTCTGGCCACTGGTTCCTTATGATCATTGACACCGAGGCCTGCGATGCCAAGGTGTACAATTTCTGTGCCAATGAGCTTAAGACAGGAACCATTAACTTCAGTGGTTCATAAGCCGGAGAAGAACGATGCATTCCCTTCCAGATTCTCAAAGTCATATGGGCCGCCTTCCCATCTCTTGCACATGGCTGGAGCCAACCATGGTTCAAGATCATCAACCCAGCCATTCAGATGCTAAAAGGTTTAGGGGATTGTGCTCTTTGTACAATCAGATTCACTAAGGCATGCAACAAACACATCCCCTTTACCGAGCTAGCTCAAGAAGACATACATGCTTTACGGGAACGATACACCATGGAACTTATTTGCGACAGAAGGTTCTTCAAGGACCCGATAATGGGACATGATGACGTACCCCGCTATCTATTCTCTGTTATCCAATATCCTCAAAAGAAACCATTCATACAAATCCTAACAGAGTTGGAGCAACAACAATAACAAACTGCCATGGTCCTAGAAAAACATCAATGGGACCCTTACACTTTCGATATGGCATAAGATAAGGGGGACATCGATCTACTAACATGAGCTACCATTAATAGATCTCCCAAAGATATGGTGCCTCTTTCTGAAATAACACCGACATTCTCAAATTTTGACCTTGCTGCATGCAAGAGTCTTTCTGATAATGAACTCAGACTCATCATGTCTTGGCTGTATGCAGAGAATGAAGAGCTTATTTTCCTTGAAGGGAATATTCTTGTAATGGCTGATGCTCTCTGCGAGACCATACAAGTAAAAGGTACAATGTCCGTGAGCGTGATGGTTGCCTACCAATATCTTTTAGCATAGGACTTACCTACGGTTTACATGGCGTCAACATACCTGAAGGATGATTTTCTCGAATCAAAGAACTTTGGAACCATATAAGCTCTTATTTCATACCTTAAACATACGACTCCAAAGTTCATCTTGTTTCCTTTCCTTCACTCTGAGCATTGGATGTTGTTGGCAATGAACTTACACAATGGGACTACAACTATCTACAATAGTTCTGATAGCCAGATCAATCCAAACCAGAGATAGTATAACATCGTAGCAAAGATGCCCAAGGAGGAAGTGGCAAAGGACTGTGTCTAATGACTACACGATCTTCTAGGCAAGCACACAAAGGCATACAACAGAGCACATTTCAAGTACCCAACCTTCTGCCACAGATATCCCCAGCAAATTAGAGAATCTAAAGACTGTGGATTCCACGTCCTTTACTAGATGTATACCCTCACCGTTCTTGACAAATGTGTTGAGGACATGACGGACGTGGACTATCACACATTACGGGGGAAATTCACCGCTAATCTGCTCCGTTCTCATAGATCCAACAAGGGTTTAATAGAACCTTAACACCCTTGCGCATGTACTTCTCAACCTATCACCTTGACACTCTGGGGACAGAGTGAATGATAAGTTGGGGGGACATACACTAGGCAAGGGAAGAGGTACTTTATTCAAAACCTTCTCTTTCCTCTCCCTTTTTCATCTACCTTTGTTTCCTTTTTGAAATAGCACAGATTATTCTTTTCGATGTTTAAAGTTTCTGATAATTTCTTTGACATAATAACCTTTTCACATAAGACAACATTCGCTTTGGTAAGGGGACAACCCAGCTAAGTTAGAGATAAAGTAGTCCACAAAAGCACTTACATAATAGCATTTAGTCACATAATGGCAAATGAATAAATCACCCCACACTTGATTTCAATGCTTTTGCTTCAATTCTATATCAGACTCTCTACAGGTCAAAACTACAACCGAAACAAGCCAAAAACTCTCAAGAACAGGAGGGAACCAGGTGAAATCTAAATCAAGGAACCTCATAAGTGGACCACCAAGTACAAAACTAGAATAAGTTCATGTTTGGAAACTCAAGGGAATAGTTTTCTTCTTTTCAAAAAGAGGCTTGACAACCCAAATAAAATCCATAAATACCCAATTCCCAAGCCGGTGAGCATATGAATAAAAGCCTGAGTAATGAATAAAAACATGAGAGTTGTGCCATGCATAAGGACTTATATGAAGAACCAATAAAGGTCTTGCCCAGCCGGCACATTCAGCTGCCCTCATAAAGGCAGATGTGTCGTGCTCGGTAGTAAGATCCTAAGGTCTCCAAATATATGAAAAGTTGACAAAGGTCTTGCCTGGCCGGTACATTCAGCTACCCTCACAAAGGCAGATGTGTAACGTTCGGTAGTAAGACTCCAAAGTTTAGATAAACCATCCCTTCTCGAAGGGGGAGTTACACAATAGCCTTCATTCAACCCTCATACCTACTTTAGTTTCTGGTAGGAATTTCAAAGAAGTATAAAACTACTTAGAGTCAAATACATGCACATAATATGGTCAAGGATAAGGTGGTTCCAATGAGAGTTATATGATACGGAAGAAACCTGAGGACCATGCAACTCTCGATACCTGAAAGAGCCAGAGTAAGCAGAAGCCTCAACAAAAACCTAAGGGGATCTTTGGTATAGAACTGAAGCAAGAGAATGGAAATCTTCACTAAATAAAATTGCCTCACAACTTGACGATAAGCTAGACTCTATGTCAGGGGGGTGATAACCTCCCATTTTGTGATGTTATCTTACTAGTTTTTCCTAGTTTTCCATACTCTTTCTTAGATAAATTAGATTTAATACTTAAATTTCTAGCTTTATTGTAAATATACCAATAGACATAATATTTCTCTTTTCTTCTTACAGATAAACCCAAAAAAATTACAAAAGTCTCAACCAAATTGGTCCCAAGACCGAGTGAGGGCCTATCGGTCTCAAGACCGAGTGAAGGCCTATCAGTCCCAAGACCGAGTAAAGACACATCGGTCCCAAGACCGAATGAAGACCCAAACAGTCCCAAGACCAAATGAAGATCCATCGGTCCCAAAACCGAGTGAAGGTCCAACCGGTCCCAAGACCAAGAGGACGATATCAGTCTCCAGACCACAAAGAGACTACTGGTCCCAAGACCGCGAAGACCCAACCAATCTCCAAGACTGAGAGGATGATACTGGTCTCTAGACCGTGAAGACCCAACCGGTCTCCAAGACCGTGAGGGTGCTTAACGGTCTCAAGACCTTGAAGACCCAACCAGTCCCCCAAGATTGTGAGGATGCTTAACGGTATCAAGACCGTGAAGACCCAAAAGTTCTCAAGACCGTTCAAGATCCTTGGAGCCTATAAATAGGACTCAAGGGGTCCTCATTCAGTAAAGAGTTTGAGATGCCCAAAGGCTGCCTCATTTGTTCCAAATCTATTTCATCCTTCATCCTTTTCCCCAAGGTAGCCGGTCTAAGATCCACACTCCATCCATAAGCCTAATTTCTCTCTCATCGACATAAAAGGTGGGTGTAACATCCCTGACCTGGGTTATACTTTAACCCTAGGTGTTTTGATTAATAAAGGTGATTAAATGCTTAATCTCATATTATGAAAAGTAATTAGGCCTCAAGAGGAACTTATATTGCAATTCTAGTCCTTTTTGAACATTGTTGAAATCAATGTTTTGCTTATTTTGGACTAAAGTGAAAATTACCCAATTTGAGGGGTTTAAGTGCAAATTGTGCATGATAATATGTTCCTCATTTGTTGAAGCATCATGAGAGTAAATATGATGGTGAGGTATGGCTTATGGAAGCCTGAATTCTAAGAAAGAGCTGATAAAGCAATGTATGTGCATGAAAACCTAGTTTTGGTGTAATGTGCAATTTACCCAAAACCCAGGGTGCAATATGTAAATTACCACTTCAATAAGGTCCCTAATGTTTCTTGTCATCAAGTAGAGCAAATAAAATGAGAGGGGCGCCTCATTTGAATTAAGTTGGAGGAGAGAGAATCTTGATATTAAAACAATCAAGATTTAATCCTAATTGAAACCCTAATTCGATTTAGGGCAAAAATAAATGCATTAATTAAAGGGCCTTCAACCAAAATTAAAATGGTTGAATTAAGATGTGTGTGTGACGTCCTTTATCCTGGCAAGGGCTACTAAAATATCCAAGGGAGTGGATAAGTCACACACAATTTTATAAGAAAAAGAAATATCCACTCACATATGGATATTAATATAATATGATTTAAGGTGCTTAATTTTCTTTTCTTTAAATCATGGATAATTGAGAGGAATAAGAGGAAAACAAGATAGCCTCATCCCTAAGGAAGATGAGGGGGAAGAGGAGGCCACATTTTTGGGATTAATTGGATTTTTACAAAGCATATTCTTTCTCATTGAATTTTTATAAAAGAACCTTTTCAAGCCAAATGGAAGGCTTTTTCGACCCCACTTCTTCTCCTTGCTTGGGAAACGACAAGGGAGCTTGGGATGATCAGGAGGACGACCCCCAACCTGTTCGTAAGGTTATTGATCCATTTCACCTTGATTCCATGGTGGAAATCGAAAATAAATTATGGATTTCTTCCTATATCGATCTCCTCTTCAATTCTAACCATTCCTTTTCACTCAAATCTTGAGGACGAGACTTGGAATGGTGAAAGGAGTTGCATAAACCATTGTTTCCATGAACATGGAGCTTTGGAGCTCAATTCGAGGTGGGTTTTATAACTTGAACCCTTGATTTTGTTATTGCATTCAATTCCTTATCAAATAATGATCATTTCTACATTTACAACAATTTAAGGTCTCACCATCAAATGTAGAACATGAATTTATTGCTCAAATAAGTCATACATTCGATCTGAACCAGAAAGACTTTACATAAATGCCTTTACAGAAGTCTGGGCAACAAACTGGGCTGCCAGTCCTTTCTGAATGGCAAAACTAATGGACCTAAATACAAAATTATTAGATGCAGACGGCGAGATCATAAGATTCCTATTGATAATGTTCTGGAGTCATTGAAGAAGGGAAACTGCATCAACAGCAAACACCCCAAAACTGTCAAAAGCAAAAGGTAAAAAGTGATGATGATTAGCCTCACAAGCCGCGCCATGCTTGTGAACCTTTTGTGTCGCCGCATTAGACGTAGCCATGCCCGCTTTAAAATTGCTAGAAAGAGTGCCTGTAAGGGGAGAAACTCCAGTGAGGTCTACACATGTATGTTTGCCGTCTGTCCAATCAAATAATAAGATATCCACAGGCCGTTGAGCATGAAGACCATCAGAACGTGTGCCTAGAAAGGCAACTGGAGCTTCCTTCAATACTTTTAATCCAGCACGAAGTATAAGTTCAAATAGTGCATCACGAATGACATCATGACGAAACTTATAACCAGGCCGTGAGCGGCAATGGACATCATGATCACCAAAGGAGTCAAGGTCTGCAACATTGCACAGTGGGCAACGTTCATCACCGGGGAACAAAGGAATCATCAGGCGATACCGAAGGATAGAACGATACTCAACAGGAGACATAGACAAGCCAAAACCATCAATAGGTACAACAATAAGAAAATCTTGTGCGTGATCAGCTTGTAAAGAAGAGAGAACCGCATGTTGTCGCAGGGAGAGACCACTTGTCATAATTTGCTGAACGGTTGTCTTATAGTAAGCGTCTGCCAAAATAGACTGGGTCTTTGGAGTGGCAGAAGGCGTACGTGACAATTTGGACCAGCAAAAGGATGACAATGTGTTACATAGTGAAGCATGTGCAGAGATGAAGGAGGATCCTGCAGACACTGAGCCCACTTCTCATAGAATATGATCTTGGAGTTCTTGGGTGTGGACTCGAGATGCAACATAGGCAAACTTGCTGACATCTTGAGAAGAATAAATACCCAAGCCTCCCAAGTGCATTGGAAGAGTGGCCAGGCGCCATTGTAAATCACCAAACCCGAGACCATCACCGACCACAATACGCTCTAGGCAGCGTCGAAGGCCATCATAAAAAACATCCAACACAGATGTAATAGAAGCAGGTGGTGTTGTTCTGAGACCAAACAACATCTTGGGCATCCCAATACAAGCACGAAGAAGAAGAAGCTCACACTGAGGGTCTTGCAACAATGACAAACGATCCATCATGGCAAGGGTATTATTCACACATTTCCTCAAAAGCTCCAAGCAAAAATGTGAATCTGTGGAAACAGGACCACCTAAAATCTTCACTCCATGCTTAGGACGAGATATGTCAATAGGAAACAAGCCTAAATATGGATCTCATCGTGGATCAATAGAAGGCCAAAAGATCTCTGTCTTCTTAACATTGAGATGAAGACCAAAATTTGGTCCTTGTTCTTTGATGAGATCAAGAGCTTTAGAAACTTGCACAGTGTCCCCAATAAGAGTTCCATCATCAAGGTAGAAAGAAAGAAGGTCTAGGTGACATTCATCCCTCACCTGTAAAATGAGAGAATGAAGCGCTAAAGAAAAAAGTAAGGGTCCCAATGGATCACCTTGTTGGACGCCAGCTGTAGAAAAAAGAGGCTCTGTCTGACCCATGTAGAGAGGAGCTGGGGAGCAGTAGAAAAATTCAACCCAACGTGCAATAGATGGACAATGAAGACGGACCTCTCGAAAAATTGTGGTCCTGTCAACCATGTTGAAAGCATTGTTGAAGTCAACAAGAGCCATAGTAACAGTAGTACGATGTTGTTGCTCATTCACTAGGCGAGAGACTGCGTGTAGAAGGGCCTCAACACCACCAGGAATACCAACCCCAAACTGATGGTCTTTAAGGTAAGTGACTGCATCTGACAAGACACCTTTTGAAGCAACCTTGGAGACAATACGACGCCAAATAGTTCCCACTGCAATAGGACGAATACCATTATCTGACTTGAGAAGAGGAGTCAAAGGAGCACTGGCAATGTACGGTGCTAGAGAGGGAGGACAACGACCAGCAAGCCAAAGATTCACTACAGCTGAGACTGCATTTAAGAACTCATCTTTCACTGCAGCAGCTGCCCCACACATGGAGTCAAGAAGATGTTGTGCTCGAAGGCCGTCACGTGCACTGGGGGTTCCTTTTTTGAAGGATAAAATGGCATCTTCAACCATATCATGAGAAGCGACAAAGGGAGAACAAGATATATCAGATGAAGGTTGCATCAATGGTGGAGGAAGTTGGGGATGTTTAGCTTCAAGATCCACATGAGTAGCAGAACAAGTAGGGGCAATTCCACTAGATGATAGGACCCGGATGGCAGCAGCAAATTGGCCATCTTTAACCTTAGACTTGGCTCGTGAAACATTGGCCTCGATAGATTGTACTTGGACTGAGAGATGTCGATGGGACAAAACCCGAGCAAGAAGTTGTTGAATACCATCAGGTCCAGAATTCCAGGTTTCCAATGCCTTTAGGATCATAAGTTGTTGGAGTGAGGTGCGCTTCCGAGAAGAGCGTTCTTGAGCCGATTCAGGGGCGAAGCGGTAGAGAACACAAGCTGGGAGTAGTAAA
This sequence comes from Alisma plantago-aquatica, assembly GCA_963693085.1. Classification (NCBI taxonomy): domain Eukaryota; kingdom Viridiplantae; phylum Streptophyta; class Magnoliopsida; order Alismatales; family Alismataceae; genus Alisma; species Alisma plantago-aquatica. Next base: position 1,467,711,776 of record OY856411.1, on the reverse strand, counting down.
AGGCAGACCCAAGCATCAATGGAATGAGGACATGAAGTCACTTGAAGAAGAGCCATGCGAAGAGTGTCAGCAAAGGGAAGTCGACATAAAAGAGGAATGCTCTTTACAGTAGGAACCCCCGCAATAAAAACAGAATTCAAAAGATCAGCGCCAAGTTGGAAACGGTCCACGGGAGGTGGCGGTGGCTCAATGTGCTGACGAGCGGAAAGGGTGCAAGGCACTAGAGCTGGTAAGCCGGTCTTGCTCGGAGCATGCATTCCCACTATGAGATCAACAGGAGCCTTGCTCGGATGAAGAGGTAGACCGGTAGTGAAGTCGGAGCCATCATGACCTTGGTGATGACATGTCTTGGACCAAGGTTGAGTGCTAAGACAATTTCCACACAACCAATGCTTGGAAGAATGAAGAGCAACCATCATGTTCTTCCATACATCAATGTACTCAAGCGCCTTGCAAATGTCGACTACTCGTGTCTCGGAAGACAAATGAACGACTCAAAGATGATTAGAAAAACTGCTTGCAACAAAAGGCTTGCCACGACATGTATGGAGACTCCGAAAGGGACATGTGATTTGTTTGGAGAACCGGTCCACACATGTATCTGCACGATTAACACCCACCTCTGTTTGAGATGAGTGGTTCCCTGTTGACGAAATTGAAGCCATCGTTCTTGGTTTTGTCAATGTGGAGAAGCCATCCACAAGAGAGATGAAACCAAGAAAAAGGGTTGAGAAAAGGAAAACGGTCGATCACAACACCTAGTGTCGGAGTCCGGTGCCTTGGAGGAATAGCAAGCCGAGGCAGACGAGGATTGCTAGGGCTCCGCGTCGTCCCCTGGAAGCGACGCCAGGCACCAAAACTCTCAGCGTGCTGCTACTCCGTAGGTGGTGGAGACTGACGGAACGCCCCGCCGTATCAAGGGCCAAGACACAGGTTAGTGAACGGATTCGTATGCGGGCTTTGGAGGAGGTCGAGCGAGGATCCATGACAAAACGACGCAGACGACTGTGTTGATCTAGGCTCCTGTGATCTCTGTGAAAAGCGGAGAGATCCGAATCCCGATCTTGTATCTCGCGTCGGAGTTGCTATAAACTCGAAGTCAGACATGCTAGCATTAGAAGGTAAAGGTTGGAGCACTGGAGAGTCCAGGGACCGACTCCCTAGCAGATTGCGAGCTGGATAGAATCGGAGGAGACCGGGGATCGCAGCCCCGGTGGCGTCGCCGCTCCCCAACCCATCAAATTAACGAAAAAATGCTTCAAGAGTTTGATGGATGCAATCACCATGGAAACCACAGAAGGTTTTTGTGATTTTAGAGGTTGAATATGATAAGCACACACCTCTACAAATATCCAAGGCAAACAGTCTCAAATGATTTGGTAAAACGGTTTCCCAAACCGTTTGGGAGGAAACAGTTTCAAAACGTTTGAGAGGAAATAGTTTCACCAAACCACATGAGACCAAACGGTTTTAGACCATTTGGTGGAGTTGAACAGGGTTGACCATTTGGAGATATGTTTAAAATGATCTAGGTTAATGACCCATCAATTAGGATTGGTTAGTTCCAATTGGTTCATGAGTTGAAGGTCAATCAATCACCAAAACCCTAATCGGGTTAAGTGCTGATTTCCATGTTGATTGAGATCGAAACTTGGGTTGATTGACCCAAATGGTTTCAAAACCATTTGGGGATCACCCAAACGGTTTCAAGACCGTTTGGAGGTCACTCAAGACCGTTTGGAGGTCTAGGGTTGAGTCTGGTTAAGCAATTGAAGATCCAAAGATACTAAGTTGGACTGTAATCAATTGTTGATTTGGTGATCAATCCAATGATCCAAACCCTAATTGGTTGACTTGGATTTTGATGATGTGATGAGAAAACGGTCTCAAGACCGTTTTGTGGTCATCCAAATGACCTCAAGACCGTTTGGGGTCAGGTCATGTTCAATTTGGATGATGGTTCAATGGTTTCAAAGTAATTGATCTTGCATTGATTAGTGTTGAAGGATCATCGATTCCAAACCCTAATCCAATTGATTCAAACCCTAATTGGTGACCAATTGAGGGTAAATTGAGGTTCAAATCAGTTGAAGGTTGACCTATTTAACTCAATTGAAGTATGATGATAGGTCCAATTGATGATTGGTTCCATGAATTCAATGATCGAAGGAATCAACATTGGAACCCTAATTCAATTTGATTGGTTGAGACCATATTTGGTCCATGCGGTTTTGAGGAGGTTTGGACCAAATGGTCTCAAGACTATTTGAGTCTGGTCTCAAGACCGTTTGGGACCAAAGGATCCCAAACCGGTTGAACCCATGCAGTTTCAAAAAGTTGCTTTAGCAAATGGTTTCAAGTGACCACCTTTAGTAAACGGTCTTGAAGGTCACCTTTAGCAAACAGTTTCAAGTACTTGCTTTAGCAAACGGTCTCAAGCACCAACTTTACCAAACGGTTTCAAACCGTTTGAACTTTGAAAGACCAAGACCGTTTGGGGCTCAAGTAGTCAAAGTTGATTGAAGATTCAATTGGTCAATTCAATTGGATACCTTATGTAATGGAGGTCCAATGTGATTGAATCTCTTGAGAATTAAGATGATGAATAATCCATTGATCCAATGATGATTAGTAATGATAACCATTGAAGGTACAAAGGTTGAAATCCTACTAGTACCTAGGTGATTAGTGCCAATTAAGGGATGAACCCTAATTGCTTATAGGATCAATGACTTGGTACACTATGTTAATCATAGTTGTATGTACTTGATTGAAGGATTGATATGACCTAATCAAGTTGAGAGGATGATAGCATGAAATTCATACATGAGTATGATTCATGTGGTGATTAAGGGTATGATCCTTAAGCAAAGATATCATTAAACCCTAATCATGAACATAAACCCTAATCGAAAGGGTTATTGAATTCTAACCCTAATTGAGTGCAATTCTAAATAAAACCCTAATCCGGGGTGAGGATGTAGCCCTAATCTAGGGTAATGATATGTGAAACTCTAATTTAGGGAAATGAGATGTATAACCCTAATTGGTATGAATAGTGAATCACTAATTATGGATAATTGAATGAAATCCTAATGGAGATGAATAGTAGACCCAAATTGTGGCTGACTATGGTGGAAATTCTAATTAAGGATGATTCCATGTGAAACCCTAGTTGAGAGTGATTCCATGAGAAACCCTAGTTGAGGGTGATTCCATGTGAAACCCTAGTTGATGTTGTTGTTGCTTAATAAAAGTAACAATGTGCATGAATTTTATGAATCATATGAGTAAGTTGTTACCTAGAAAGAGGTGACAAGATAGTTTGTTGCCTTAAGAGCCATATGTGATGCTTGTATAACAAGTATCATGAATGCCTTGGTCAGATGACCTGAAGGTGATAGTTACCTAATAGATGGTAATGATGCTCAATGATGAGTTAAGGGTTTGAATACCCAGAACCATATGATTATGGTTATGAGAATGTGAAGGAATGAGAATTCTGAGTATTGAAATGAGGGACTGAGTTCCCAAGGTCTTTGAAAGACTAATAAGTATCTGATGAAAGTAGTACATGTCTCTGTATAGCATTGTTGTAATAAGTCTTGTTTGAGAACTTGGCTGATGCTAAAAGAATATGAAAACGTACTTAATTAATCAAGTGAAATCTATTCATATAGAGCCCTGCCCATAGATCCATCATCGTCGGGAATAGGTTATGGTGCAATGGGTGCCCGCGGCAAAACCCAGAACACATATTTTGAATATGTGGGGGTGAATGGGAGAAAAATATCCTTACGTCCGGTGAAGAGATTTGAGGGAAGGTAAACATCAAACCTCTCAATCCTTCATGTGTCAGGATGGATGTATCACTAATCTCCCGATGATTGGGATAGATGTCGTACATATCTCGCCATAATACTTATGTCGGGTCGATGAAGATAAACAACATATCTCTCGATGGCCGATGAGAGTGCAGTTGACGCTATAACTCTATAGCGAAGTTCCAGTATACCCTAGAAAGCTATCTTGAGCAGTTAACACAGTCCTGCTTATTGTCCTACACTGACCGAGATGTGAGAGGTCATGGGAATCTGGCTCTTCCATTGACCTATGTATGGTACCGATTTCGACTTTGCAGTGGTTGGTTGGAGTATGAGCGGTATACCTCATCTCCTCAGGGCATAAGTGTGTTTGTAAAATGAAATTAGCCGTATATCATGTTTTCTTAAGGATTGAATACAAAAATTCATTGTCTGATGTTACATTTCTATTATATATCTATATTTCATTGATGTTATTCATATCTTTTTGTATTCATTACAAGTAGATGGATGAACTGTGAGTCTACCATGAGTAGATGCAATGTTATCCTTGAAAGAGGGGATTACTTCACTTTGTTCATACAAGTGACTTACCTATTGTTGATGAAATGTATAAATCCTTCTGCTCAATTTATTTTAATAAACTGCTATAACAATGTTTTGGAAGAGAGTTATATCTCCCGTTGGGACAATTTACAATTGTCTCACCCCCGTGGGATCCAACTTTTTAGGTGGACGTAGACAAAGAAGCAGAATTCCATTGCAGGGAATGAACAACAGCAGTAACGGCAGGGACAACAGTGAGATCTCAGGTGGAGATATTGTCTGTCAAGTTATGTAGTTAGAAAGTCCTATGTGTCATCTCTGTACTCTCAGGTCCTCGGAGTTTTTAGCCAGTGTTTTTGATAAATCGATCTGAGGTTTTGGCTTAATGCCTCGAGATTCATATGATGTTTGTATATAATGTTTATAAGGCAGCTGATGATGTAGACTCTGAAAAGAGATGGCACAAGTTATGTAAATTGAATCAGAATGTGAATGTTATACAATGGTTCTTGACAGAAAAGATTTCCTATGTGTGGATCTCTTTGCAAAAAGTTTTAATTTTTAGTGATTTTCAGTAATCCGCTGCAAATAATTCGCTTTCGCTTAAGTTAATCTTTTTTTGTGAGTTGGATGCCACAAATTAGTGGTATCAGAGCTCTAAGTTTGCTGAGTCTACAGAGACATAGGACTAAGGTAGTAGAGTCTGTTCTGGTGTCATCCAGTGTATCTAATAGTGTCTTCTGCTCGTATAAGAGAAGGAGAACTTAAAGATGACTGGGTTACATGAGGAGGTTGTTGTTGAAAGCAGCAATGTTGCACCAAGAAGAGGTGCATGGGAGTAGGCAAGAGAGAGACAATTTCCTGAGAACCCCCTAGTTGATCCATCTATAATAAGAAAATTCCTCTTTAAGTATTACTGTTGGAGAATTTAGGGCAACAGTAATGAATATAGTGGATCAAGCATTGACAGTGAAACCTAGGTTGCCAGCTTCAATGATGATGTTTTAGATATCAATAGGATTTGTAATTAGCATCAGTAGGTTGAAGCAAAAGGAAATGATGAATTTCTGGACTTAAATTGAGTCTGTGCTCAATCTTAGTCTGTTGAATCAATCTTGAGGTAGAGTTAGCCTGAGGAAGTGAATAATTCATGAATTATGACAAGTTAGACAAGATAATGTCATTCAAATATGTCATTTTATGAATTCCTGGATTAACTGAGAAAGGAAATGATTGAACTTTCCTTGCTTAGTCCTATGAGGACTTATGTTTTGTATAGTAAAACATTACAAATGTTTTATGTTGTTCTTACCTCTCTAAGAAAAGATGAGCTATATAAGAGATGCCTGAATGAAATTCAGGGATGTTAAACCTTATGCTTGTGGTAATATGAAAAGAAGGAATATCATAGCATACAAAGTGCATACCACTTAATCTCAATATTTATATACCCTGGCCAGGTATACAACTATTGATGATAAAGTGGGTATGGAAACTCTTAGATTGTTGTCTTTTTTATTGCTCTGATCAAGTAGTCATTCTGAGACAATCTAATGAGTATCATGAAATCAGGAATATGGAAAGAATAAATGTGTCATATCCCATGCATAAGAAAGAGAGTCTGAGATGATCTCAGATGAGCATGTTGTATGAGGAACTAAAAGTGTACTTAAGATAAGAATAAGAATAAGGGAGATGAACCCTGTTCAATAATGCTGCCAGCATAATAAAGATCTTTCCCATAATAAGGAAATGGGAAATGTGATGAGATCATGAGATGATTATAAACATGCTAGATAATAATAAAGAAAGGGATAATGACATGAAATCATACTTACAAATTCCAATTCTAAAGGTAACGAACCCAGGATGAGATAAAGAGTAAATGGTTCATGAATAGTTGAAAATACATGAATTAATAAGAGGAATATGAATCCTTGTTTTCTTTCCTTTCAAGGACATGGAAATAAAGTGGGTCTTAGGACACTTGATGTGCATAAGATAAATATGTTCATGTGATGGATACTTAGAAAAGTATCAGTTATCTTGGACTTTGGTCCCAAGATGAGGACATATGAAACAATTAATGTTCCAAGATGAAAGGAAGAGAAATATATGATGTATCTCCAACACATGTGATGGATACTAAGGTAAATATTCTGGTATCTGAGAAGTATTATATAGTTTAGGTTGGCTACCTAGAGTGGTCAAACTATGAAATTAGTCTGATTATATAAAATGATATGAACATCATATGTTAGGGGTTTATGCTTTGAATAAACATTCTAAAGAATGTATGATATCTTTCTGAATAAGAAAAGTGTTATTTGACACAAAGTTGACTCTATAGTCAATGATGAGGAACAACGGAGCATGTGCCTTGTATGTTGATTCTATGAAAATCTTGTACAGAAACACTTGTGCTGATCAAATTTTTATGGTGTCTCCATAATAAGGAGATAATATGCGAAGACTAGATAGTATGATGAATAAAATACATCTGTCTTCATTTATCTGGATTTCAAGGATGAAATCCTTGTTAGGGGTTTATAATTTGTAACATCCCTGACCTGGGTTATACTTTAACCCTAGGTGTTTTGATTAAGAAAGATGATTAAATGCTTAATCTCATCTTGTGAAAAGTAATTAGGCCTCAAGAGGAACTTATGTTGCAATTCTAGTCCTTTTTGAACATTGTTGAAATCAATGTTTTTCTTGTTTTGGACTAAAGTGAAAATTACCCAAGTTGAGGGGTTTAAGTGCAAATTGTGCATGATAATATGTTCCTCATGTGTTGAAGAATCATGAGAGTAAATATGATGCTGAGGTATGGCTTATGGAAGCCTGAATTCCAAGAAAGAGCTGATAAAGCAATGTATGTGCATGAAAACCTAGTTTTGGTGTAATGTGCAATTTACCCAAAACCTTGGGTGTAATATGTAAATTACCACTTCAATAAGGTCCCTAATGTTTCTTGGCATCAAGTAGAGCAAAGAAAATGAGAGGGGCTCCTCATTTGAATTAAGTTGGAGGAGAGAGAATCTTGATATTAAAATAATCAAGATTTAATCCTAATTGAAACCCTAATTCGGTTTAGGGCAAAAATAAATGCATTAATTAAAGGGCCTTCAACCAAAATTAAAATGGTTGAATTCAGATGTGTGTAACGTCCTTTATCCTTGCAAGGGCTACGAAAATATCCAAGGGAGTGGATAACTCACACACAATTTTATAAGAAAAAGAAATATCCACTCACATATGGATATTAATATAATATGATTTAAGGTGCTTAATTTGATTTTCTTTAAATCATGGATAATTGAGAGGAATAAGAGGAAAACAATATAGCCTCGTCCCTAAGGAAGATGAGGGGGAAGAGGCGGCCACATTTTTGGGATTAATTGGATTTTTACAAAGCATATTCTCTCTCATTGAATTTTTATAAAAGAACATTTTACAAGCCAAATGCAAGGCGTTTTCGACCCCACTTCTTCTCCTTGCTTGGGAAACGACCAAGGGAGATTGGGAGGATCAGGAGGACGACCCCCAAACTTTTGGTAAGGTTCTTGATCCATTTCACCTTGATTCCATGGTGGAAATCGAAAATAAATTATGGATTTCTTCCTATTTTGATCTCCTCTTCAATTCTAACCATTCCTTTTCACTCAAATCTTGAGGACGAGCCTTGGAATGGTGAAAGGAGTTGCATCCACCATTGTTTCCGTGAACATGGAGCTTTGGAGCTCAATTGGAGGCGGGTTTTATAACTTGAACCCTTAATTTTGTTATTGCATTCAATTCCTTATCAAATAATGATCATTTCTACATTTACAATAATTGATTTGGTTGATGGATGCAATCACCATGGAAACCACATCATGTTTTGTGAGTTTAGAGGTTGAAGATGATAAGCACACACCTCTACAAATATCCAAGGCAAACAATCTCAAATGAGTTGCTCAAACGATTTCCTTGAAACCATTTGAGAGGAAACAGTTTCACCAAACCGCATGAGACCAAACGGTTTCATACCGTTTGGTGGAGTTGACCAGGGTTGACCATTTGGAGATCTGTTTAAAATTATCTAGTTTAATGATCCATAAATTATGATTGGTTAGTTCCAATTGGTTCATGAGTTGAAGGTCAATCAATCACCAAAACCCTAATCGGGTTAAGTGTTGATTTCCAAGTTGATTGAGTTTGAAACTTGGGTTGATTGACCCAAACGGTTTCAAAACCATTTGGGGATCACCCAAACGGTATCAAAACCGTTTGGAGGTCACTCAAGACCGTTTTGAGGTCTAGGGTTGAGTATGGTTAAGCAATTTAAGATCCAAAGATACTAAGTTGGAGTGTAATCAATTGTTGATTTGGTGATCAATCCAATGATCCAAACCCTAATTGGTTGACTTGGATTTGATGATGTGATGGGAAAATGGTCTCAAGACCATTTGGTGGTCATCCAAATGACCTCAAGACCGTTTGGGGTCAGGTCATGTTCACTTTGGATGATGGTTCAATGGTTTCAAAGTAATTGATCTTGCATTGATAAGTGTTGAAGGATCATCGATTCTAAACCCAAATCGAATTGATTCAAACCCTAATTGGTGACCAATTGAGGGTCAATTGAGGTTCAAATCAGTTGAAGGTTGACCTATTTAACTCACTTGAATTATGAGGATAGGTCCAATTGATGATTGGTTCCATGAATTCAATGATCGAAGGAATCAACATTGGAAACCCTTATTCAATTTGATTGGTTGAGACCATATTTGGTCCATGTGGTTTTGAGGAGGTTTGGACCAAACGGTCTCAAGACCGTTTGAGTCCAAACGGCCTCAAGACCATTTGGGACCAAACGGTCTCTAGACCATTTCAGACCAAACGATCCCAAACCGGTTGAGCCCATGCGGTTTCAAAAAGTTGCTTTAGCAAACGGTTTCAAGTGACCACATTTAGTAAAGGGTCTTGAAGGTCACCTTTAGCAAACGGTTTCAAGTACTTGCTTTAGCAAACGGTCTCAAGCACCACCTTTACCAAATGGTTTCAAACCGTTTGAACTTTGAAAGACCAAGACCGTTTGGGGCTCAAGTAGTCAAAGTTGATTGAAGATTCAATTGGTCAATTCAAATGGATATCTTATGTAATGGAGGTCCAATGTGATTGAATCTCTTAAGAATTAAGATGATGAATAATCCATTGATTCAATGATGATTAGTAATGATAATCAATGAAGGTACAAAGGTTGAAATCCTACTAGTACCTAGGTGATTAGTGACAATTAAGGGATGAACCCTAATTGCTTATAGGATCAATGACTTGGTACACTATGTTAATCATAGTTGTATGTACTTGATTGAAGGGTTGATATGACCTAATCAAGTTGAGAGAATGATAGCATGAAATTCATACATGATTATGATTCATGTGGTGATTAAGGGTATGATCCTTAAGCAAAGAGATCATGAAACCCTAATCATAAACATAAACCCTAATCAAAAGGATTATTGATGTCTAACCCTAATTGAGTGCAATTCTAAATAAAACCCTAATCCAGGGTGAGGATGTAGCCCTAATCTAGGGTAATGATATGTGAAACTCTAATTTAGGGAAATGAGATGTATAACCGTAATTGGGATGAATAGTGAATCTCTAATTAGGGATAATTGAATGAAATCCTAATGGAGATGAATAGTAGACCCAAATTGTGGGTGACTATGGTGGAAATCCTAATTAAGGATGATTCCATGTGAAACCCTAGTTGAGGGTGATTCCATGAGAAACCCTAGTTGAGGGTGATTCAATGAGAAGCCCTGATTAAGAACTAACACCACATGATGTTCTAATGCTATGCTGTTATGAGAGGCCCCAAGTAGGGTGAATGTATATGAGACCCTAATGTGAAGTCATAATGCATAAAGCCCTAATCCTGGGCAATATGACAATGAATCATAATACTAATTTTAAGTAAGGGTATAAGGAAACCCTAATGATGAGATAGAAGGAATTACCTTGTGAAGGTGAAACATTTCATGTTGTTGATTATAAGCAACCTTATTGTAAGCAATGTCTTTAGCATTAGACAAGTCCATATCATTAAAGATAATTGGACAATTCTAATGTGTGGCCTATGCATTATATGCTAAAGGTGATAGTTTAGTGATGTAATGTATTAAGAGGGGAAATACCTTAATACAAGATAAGTTGGTTAACTCAAGAGAGTCCAAAATGATGAGAAAGTGATACATCAAGATATGATAGTTATCACATTCAGCACTTCAGGGTTTATATACCTTGATATACTCCAAATCCAATATAATTGGGTAAGAAAGATATGAAGTGTGTTATGCAATTATTACAATGAAATGTAATGAGTTTTTGCACTTTGATGAGAGTTAATCAATGTACCTTGAGAATAGGGTTAAGTTGAATTAATGAGTATGATGTAGTCATTCCATGATAAGGATGAGAAATGAACTCATACCTTGAATTGATGATCATTAATGCTATATGATGAGAGTAATGATATTAAGTAATAATTTATGATATCTTTGAATGCCCCAAAGATATGGAATAATGAATGAAGGGTTGGAAAGTTAATGTAATCATGAAACCCTAATTAATGAGAAATGGGGAACCCTAACCCTAATCTGGGTAAAGGGAATGTAAAGACCTATTTGATAGTAAACCCTAATTCCTGGGAAAGGAATAATGGTGTTACTATTGTGTCACATGATGTGATGAATATCTTGTATGACTGTTATCATGACTAATAACCATACAGATATTATGAGATGATGAATATAGCCAGGTTTGAGCTGTGACATTTATATAATAAATGTTGATTGGCCTTTTGGTGCTTTGATGTTGTTGTTTCTTAATAAAAGTAACAATGTGCATGAATTTTATGAATCATATGAGTAAGTTGTTACCTAGAAAGAGGTGACAAGATAGTTTTTGGCCTTTAGAGCCATATGTGATGCTTGTGTAACAAGTATCATGAATGCCTTGGTCAGATGACCTGAAGGTGATAGTTACCTAATAGATGGTAATGATGCTCAATGATAAGTTAGGGTTTGAATACCCAGAACCATATGATTATAGTGATGAGAATGTGAAGGAATGAGATTTCCCAGTATTGAAATGAGGGACTGAGTTCCCAAGGTCTTTGAAAGACTGATAAGTATCTGATGAAAGCAGTACATGTCTATTTATAGCATTGTTGTAATAAGTCTTGTTTGAGAACTTGGCTGATGCTAAAAGAATATGAAAATGTACTTAATTAATCAAGTGAAATCTATTCATGTAGAGCCTTGACCATAGATCCATCATCGTCAGGAATAGGTGATGGTGAAACGGGTGCCCGCGGCAAAACCCGGAACACATATTTTGAATATGTGGGGGTGAATGGGCGAAAAATATCCTTACGTCCAGTGAAGAGATTTGAGGGAAGGTAAACATCAAACCTCTCAATACTTCATGTGTCAGGATGGATGTATCACTAATCTCCTGATGATTGGGATATATGTCGTACACATCTCCCCATAATACTTATGTTGGGTCGATGAAGATAAACAACAAATCTCTCGATGGCCGATGAGAGTGCAGTTGACGCTGTAACTCTATAACGAAGTTCCAGTATACCCTGGAAAGCTATCTTGAGCAGTTAACACAGTCCTGCTTGTTGTCCCACACTGACCGGGATGTGAGAGGTCATGGGAATCCAGCTCTTCCATTGACCTATGTATGGTACCGATTTCGACTTCGCAGTGGTCGGTTGGAGTATGAGCGGTATACCTCATCTCCTCAGGGCATAAGTGTGTTTGTAAAATGAAATCAGCCATATAGCATGTCTGGTTAAGGATTGAATACATAAATTCATTGGCTGATGTTACATTTTTGTTATATATATGTAGTTCATTGATGTTATTCATATATGTTTGTATTCATTACAAGTAGATGGATGAACTATGAGTCTACCACGAGTAGATGCAATGTTATCCTTGAAAAAGGAGATTACTTCACTTTGTTCATACAAGTGACTTACCTACTGTGGATTAAATATATAAATCCTTCTACTCAGTTTATTTTAATAAACTACTATAACAATGTTTTGGCAGAGAGTTATATCTCCCACTGGGACAATTTACAATTGTCTCACGCCCGTGGGATCCAACTTTTTAGGTGGACGCGGACGAAGAAGCAAAATTCCATTGCAGGGAATGAATAGAAACAGTAACAGTAGGGACAGCAGTGAGATCTCATGTGGAGATACTATCTGTCAAGTTATGTAGTTAGAAAGTCCTATGTGTCGTCTATGTACTCTTAGGCCCTCGGAGTTTTTAGCCACTGTTTTTGATAAATCGATCTAAAGTTTTGGCTTAATGCCTCGAGATTCGTATACTGTCTATATATAATGTTTATGAGGCAGCTGATGATGTAGTCTCTGAAAAGAGATGGTACAAGTTATGTACATTGAACCAGAATGTGAATGTTATACAATGGTTTTTGATGGAAAATATTTCCTATGTGTGGATCTCTTTGCAAAAAAGCTTTAATTTTTAGTGATTTCTAGTAATCCGCTGCAAATAATTCGCCTCCGCTTAAGTTAATCTTATTTTTGTGAGTTGGATGCCACAGTGGGGAGTGAAGGATTCATCACCAAAGCAACCATGTAGTGTGAAGATAGTTGTTCTCTACTCCAAGGGGTTAACATTCCTCCCTCCTACATGGAGATGATGTTTTCCTTCTCTTCTCCTGTCTCGTTCTTTATTCTTTCCATGAGCGAGTAGTTCCATACACTAGGGTGCGGGGAGTAGCCCCGCTACCCATGTTTTCATTCCATGCTTTGTAATTCATGAGTTTGCAATAAAAAATTCTATCTTCTCAGTTCAACATCAATCGTTTAAATGAATTCTAGTTGCCCGATCACCAACCTATGTTACCTATTATCTACTAGTGTGAATTGTCTACGTTTGTGCTTTTTGATTCAATTATCGATTGTATGTTGGTTCTTGATATATGTAGTCACCATATATCTGTTTTGGTATCTAGGAATGCTTTTCGAGGAGTGGAGTAAACTCATCTCCATCATTGTATTTTCATACTATGAAATGGAATCAGTTGACGTATGGTATTACAACTTTGATAGGTCGAGGAACACACTTTGCGAAGGGAGTGATGCAAAGTAAGTGACGATTCGTTCAAGGATGGTTGGCATTGCAATACTCCCACATTTCTCGTAGTTAGCTATACGAAAGGAAGCTAAATCTACAAAGATACTAACTATTTAGACTCTTATTGCAAGCCATGTTATTATGCCATATGTTATGATCCATGCGTAGTGGTGGTGAAACTCGATCACATCCTAGTGGTCTCCAAATACTATCTACAACCTTAAGTTCACTCTCATGCCATTTAATTTACATTTGAATATTAGTTTAATCATCGAATCAACTCTTCGATCTAGATATCGACTCTTGAGTAGATAAGTAGAATTATAACATTTTCCATCTTGTTAATCCTTAACAAGACCGTTGTCTCATGGATTCAACCCTCAGCTGTACTACGATCATACTTCCACGTACCTTGGCATACGTGGGTGGAGATCTTATTATAGCACACGCAAGGCTAAACTTAGAGACTTACTATCTCTAGGATTTTTAGTGGTGCATGCAACTTCACACGAGTGGAGCCTCCATCAGTTGCCACATATGATGTGAAGTTTAGGTGGTAGTAATTCCTTGTGGCTCCAAGGAATTACAATAGATATGATCATAACCATTGCTCATGTTTTGTAATTGCATGTTTTCCATTTGTGGCTCTAGCATGTATATGATCCATACTATAAATATGTGGTGATTGGATATATATATGTACTTATATATAAAATCCCTCAATAAATATAAAGTCTTAGATGCTTTCCTTAAGCAACACACATGAAAAACTTGATCGACCAAGTGTGGGCAGACCAAGTGTGGTGTGATGTCCATATATTGGAAGTAATGGTAGTTATGTGTGCCTACCAAGCAGGGTGCATCACTATCGTGTTGGCTTTTGGGTCAGACTTAACTAGGTGAGTTTAATGAAATTAAGTGCCTAGAAGCATGCATGTTACTATGACAAAGAGTTGCACATACCTTCTATCTAAGAATTGCATGAGATGCAATTGGGAAAATTTTCTTACCTTAATAATTGATTATGGACGTTGGCATTGGCCGGGTAATAACTCAATTATTTTGGGTCTTGATCCAGTAGAAGGTTTTACACTACAATATTTGGAATTAATTAGTCAGGGCTATCAATTTGACTAAAATAGTGGGAGAAACAATTAATTAAAAGAGTATAAAGTTGCAAACTTTCCTTTGAAGAATCTAATGGAAAACACAAATATGTTTTTTTTGTGACCGGTCCATGAGAAGGACAAGCTGAGTGAGAACAAATTTCATGCTTGTTCCACACATTGAGAATCATTCTCACTCAGGAGGCACAAGCTTTATGTTTTGGAGACACCAGAACCAGATGAACCTGCTCCCAACACGCCTAAGGCTGATAGGGATGCTTGTTGGAAGGACTCTAAAGATGTTGCAGATATCAAGTGTCTGATGATGTGCTCAATGAACTATGAGTTGCAGAGACAACATGATAACATGGATGTTTTTGAGATGGTAACACATCTTAAGAATATGTACTAGGATCAAGAAAGGCAAGAGAGATATGATGTCTCAAAGGCATTGTTCAACTACAACATGGCTAAAGGAGATCCAGTAGGTCCCCATATTCTCAAGTTGATTGGTATCTGGAGAACCTTACAAGATTGGATTTCCCGTAGGTCAAGAGTTGGACACATACAAGATTCTACAGTCATTGCAAGAATTGCACAACTAGTTTGTCATGAACTACAACATGAATGATTTTGACATGTCATTGTCAGAATTACTTGGCATGTTGAGGATAACTAAAGCACATATGATGAAGGACAAACCCAAATATGTGATGATGATCAATAGAAGAAGGTCCAAGGGCAAAGGAAAAGCTAAGAAGAGTTCTAAATCTATATAGAAACCAAAGTCTTCTTCACCAAAAGCTAAGGGAGGAGTGATAAGGAAAGAAAGAGCCACCACTGTCACCAACCTAGATACTGGAAAAGGAACTACCCCCTTTATATAGATGATCTTAGAATAATAAGGAGATGGAGATCTACACTTCAGGACCTGAGAAGAAGTGATCTAGAATTATGTGGAGCAAGAGTTTCTGCCACTATAGTTAGAATTTGTCATTCATGTAATGGGCATGTGATAGAATTAGTGAATTGTTATTATGTACCTGCCATTAATAACAAGCATCATGTATCTTGTATGGACAAGAATGTTTTGAATAAATTGATATTTCATTTTCAAAGATAAGATCTTTTATGTAAGTGGCCCAAATGTCTCATACTTTATATTTGGTAGTTCTAGATATAGTTGTATAGACTGAATGACTCAAACAATGAAATCCTATAACATTGTCATCTAGAGCACATAAATGAGAAATATATTTCTAGAATCCATAATGATGGTTATCTAGACTCTTTGGGTTATTGAACCAATAGAGACATGTGAGTCTTATTTATTGGGAAATATGACAAAAGCATCTTCACTAGATGTGGTAGGAGAGCAGCTATTCTATTTGGACTCATACATACTAATGAATATAGACCTTTTAGAATAAATGCAAGAGGTGGTTAATAGTACCTCATTTACTAATGATATAAGTAGATATGGTAGTTTGTATTTAATGAAATACAGGTTTGATCTCTTGAAGTTTTCAAGGAGATCATGTTTGAAGTGCATAACCAGCTTTGTAGAAGTATCAAAACACTTTGATATGATAGATGTAGAAAATACTTTGCACTAAGAGTTTGAGCACCTTCTGGGAGGCTATGATAATGTATCATAATGAACCCCATGTGAAATATAATGATGTATCAGAAAGAAGAAATCATGCACTATTAGTCATGGTTCTATTATCAATAAATCTAGCTAATCTTCCATTTCCTTTTGGGCACTTGCTTTACACTAAAACAATGTACCTTCTTAAATGGTTTAAAAGACACCACATGAGATATGTCATGGGAACTATTGTGATGAGTCTTTTATAAGGATTGGGATTGAATGCTTGCATAAGAAAATAGTTTCTTAAAAATCTTTGTCCACAAATCACATAAATGTTATTTTGTTGCATACTACAACAAAAAATTTGTTTGCTGACTAGGATGGTTGCATTCCTGAAGAGGAATTTAATTCCAAAGCAATCAGTGGGAGAAAAATAGAACTCAAAAAGTTTGAGACAAACAATAAAAAATGAACCTGAAGAGGTACAACAGGAACAAGGAGAATCACAAATTGTTATGGAATCTCAAGTTCCTTATGTAACACAAAACCTCATAGATCTAATAGGACATACCTTGAGTTTAAAAGATTATGATATCTTATAAATCAAGAAGGCGGTGAGTTGGTCATAGATGATGAGTCAACAACCTATCTTGAAACTATTGAGGCACCAAAATCTTAGAAATGGCTAGAGGCCATGAGATCCAAGATGAACTCCATGTAGACCAACAAGGTATGACCTTGGTGGATCCACCGAAAGGGGTTAGACCCATAGGGCATATTTGGGTCTTTGAGAAAAGATCGACATGGATGGCAGTGTACAAACCTATTAGGAGCATATTGGTTGCAAATATTTCAAACAAGTTCAAGATGTTGAATATGACAAAATCTTCACCAGTTGCCATTATTAAATCCATCAGGATCATGCTTGCTATTGCATCTTATTATGACTATGAGATTTAGCAAAATGGATGTTAAAATTGCATTCCTTAATAGGAATACTTTAGAGGATGTGTATGTGACATAACCTAGAAGGTTTTATAAATAAAATTATTGCAAATAAAGTCTGTAAGATACAAAGTTCCATCAGTGGATTGAACCAAGCATTTCAGAGCTGGAATCTTCTATTTAACAAGACAGTTAAAGAGTTTTACTTGAGTCAAGAAGAAGATGAAATATGTGATTATTAGTGGGACCATATTAATATTCCACATGATGATGGGTAATAACATCCTTAAACTACAACTATCAAAACCTAGTTGGGAAGCACATTCTTTATGAAGGGTTTAGGTGAAGCATCCTATATGATAGTAATTGAGATCTATAGAGATAGATTTTTAAAGCCTCTTGTCCTAAGAAAGAGTGCATATGTTGGCAAGATGTTGAATGAGTTCAACATTTAGGACTCAATGAGAGAAAACTTGTCCATGTTCCATGGAGTTAGTGTCTCAGGAGTCTAGTGTCTTAGTTCTTGTGAATAATAAGAAAACATGAGTAAGATGCCATATATAATTGAATCTATCATGTATGCAATGTGGTGTACTCATCCCGTTATATTGGATGTATTGGACATGGCAAGTGGATATTAGTTAGATCCCAATGAAAGTCACTAGACTACCATAAAGAACGTCCTTATTGAGAAGAACTTAAAGGACTGGTTATTTGATTATGGTAAAAAGAAAAAGTTGGGTGTAAAGGGTTACACCCATGCAAGCTTCTAAAACAAAAAAGATCGCAATCTAAATTTGTATTTGACCTTAAAATAAAAATAGAATTGTAAGCCGGAAGATATCTCAGCAAGAGATAGTTTTTAATTCTACAATAAAAGCTAGTTAAGGTTGCCTCTTAGCCAGTACAGACACTTAGATTGAATTCTAGATGTTTTTGGGGGTTGCAACATATCTATTTTTGAATCTTGAAACACTCTAAACAACCAGAAACACTTTTTACACTTTACGGTATAGTGTTTTTGGTTGAGTTACCTTTTGGGAAACTTGACCGACAGTGGTGACTGTGAAACCAAGTGTAGTTGTCGATCGAGTCTCTAAGTGATAAGAAACTTAGTCTATGGTTACATATATCTCACCAGTGCTAGATGTTGGTAGATTTGTACCAGGACAAACTCAGCTAAAAATGGTTACTGTCAAAATGCCAAAATGGTTGTCAGTCGAGTTACCTTGGGGAAACTCAGCTGACAAGCCTCTCTATGATGGTTTATGACAATCACTAAAAAGGTGTATATACATTCAAATTATGTGTTGTAAATTTCAATTAATCTTGGTTAGAAGTCATTCATTTAGCATAAATGGTTTACAACATGACTCTAATAGAAGTACTATCTATTATTTAATTCTTGCATTTGTGGTGAATTTGACTTAATTTTGGGAAAACTAGAGTTTACTAATTCAATCCTCTTGATATACCTAAGACCTAAATTAATCTCAAATAGAGATATTAGTACACATGAATGGAATAGTTAAGTCATAATCAACATATGGACAATGTATAACTATTAGGTCAACAAGGATGAGTTACATGGGTCTAATTTGACTGGATCTTTCACAAATTAGTTTTGGTGTGGGTTATGGCTCCATGGTAAAAGATAAAGGAGGCTCTCTTTATATTATTTGAAAAAAGAGGATTTCATGTGCAGTCTTATTGGATTTTTATTTTTACCCCCCTTTTATAGGGACACATCATGTAAAATGGTTGTATGGCATGCAACATTTATGTTGGTCCTTGTTGATTAGTGTTTATGTTGCATTTATATATGCTTTTAGTCATGTAGATATCATATCTAAAGAAAGTACAAGATTTGGGAAAGTACATGGTATATTCATGGTGGACATGTCATGTGGTAAAATTCATGTGAGTTTAACATGTTCTTAAAATTTAACAACACATTGTTATGGCAGGACACATTTTTATAATCCCCAATGGTGGAGCCAGTTAACGAAGCTAAAGGCCACACATGATAAGTTGTTTAGGTGGTTCCTTATAAAATTGATAAATTGAGTTCAAATGGCATGAAATTACATGTATCCATGAGGACATGGCATGTTTCACTCAAAAGTTCCCCTAGAAGGTGTACGACATGCACTCAAGGCACACACCATATTCCATAGCTACTATCCGTCTATGAAATTCTTCCACAAATTGTTTGTAAATTGTGTGGAGAGACCCACAAGGCGTGTGTTAGTGTTGGAGTCAGTCATAGAAGATGCACTATGTGGAGACATGAGTCATATCATGCATCAAAATCCTTTCTACTTCAATAAATATAATGTACACCTCATATGACTAGTCCATATTCCATGTAAACTTTCCTTGTTGAGATGTTTGTCATCATGTGCCATCCATATGGAAAGTTATGAAATAGTGTAGTTGGGTGTAAAAGGTTACACCCATGCAAGCTTCGAAAACAACAAAGATCGCAATCTAAATTTGTATTTGACCTTAAAATAAAAATAGAATTGTAAGTTGGAAGATATCTAAGCAAGACATGGTTGCTAATTCTACAATAAAAGCTAGTTAAGGTTGCCACTTAGCTAGTACAGACACTTAGATTGAATTCTAGATGTTTTTGGGGGTTACAACATATCTATTTTTGAAGCTTGCAACACTCTAAACAACCAGAAACACTTTTTACACTTTGTGGTATAGTGTTTTTGATTGAGTTACCTTTGGGAAACTTGACCGACAGTGGTGACTGTCAAGCCAAGTGTAGTTGTCGATCGAGTCTCTAAGTGATAGGAAACTTGTTCTATGGTTACATATATCTCACCAGTGCTGGATGTTGGTAGATTTGTACCAGGACAAACTCAGCCAAAAATGGTTACTGTCAAAATGCCAAAATGGTTGTTAGTCGAGTTACCTTGGGGAAACTCGGCTGACAAGCCTCTCTATGATGGTTTATGACAATCACTAAAAAGGTGTATATACATTCAAATTATGTGTTGTAAATTTCAATTAATCTTGGTTACAAGTCATTCATTTAGCATAAATGGTTTACAACATGACTCTAATAGAGGTACTATCTATTCTTTTAATTATTGCATTTGTGGTGAATTTGACTTAATTTTGGGGAAAATAGGGTTTACTAATTCAATCCACTTGATATACCTAAGAACTAAATTAATCTCAAATAGACATATTAGTACAAATGAATGGAATAGTTTAAGTCATAATCAACATATGGACAATGTATAACTATTAGGTCAACAAGGATGAGTTACATGGGTCTAATTTGATTGGATCTTTCACAAATTAGTTTTGGTGTGGGTTATGGCTCCATGGTCAAAGACAAAGGAGGATCTCTTTATATTATTTGAAAAAAGAGGATTTCATGTGCAGTCTTATTGGATTTTTATTTTTACCCCCCTTTTATAGGGACACGTCATGTAAAATGGTTGTATGGCATGCAACATTTATGTTGGTCCTTGTTGATTAGTGTTTATGTTGCATTTAAATATGCTTTTAGTCATGTAGATATCATATCCAAAGCAAGTACAAGATTTGGGAAAGTACATGGTATATTCATGGTGGACTTGTCATGTGGTAAAATTCATGTGAGTTTAACATGTTCTTAAAATTTAACAACACATTTTTATGGCAGGACAGATTTCTATAATCCCCAATGGTGGAGCCAGTTAACGAAGCTAAACATCACACATGATAAGTTGTTTAGGTGGTTCCTTATCAAATTGATAAATTGAGTTCAAATGGCATGAAATTACATGTATCCATGAGGACATGGCATGTTTCACTCAAAAGTTCCCCTAGAAGGTGCACGACATGCACTCAAGGCACACACCATATTCCATAGTTACTATCCATCTATGAATTTCTTCAACAAATTGTTTGTAAATTGTGTGGAGAGACCCACAAGGCGTGTGTTGGTGTTGGAGTCAGTCATAGAAGATGCACTATGTGCAGACATGAGTCATATCATGCATCAAAATCCTTTCCACTTCAATAAATATAATGTACACCTCATATGACTAGTCCATATGCCATGTAAACTTTCCTTGTTGAGATTTTTGTCATCATGTGCCATCCATATGGAAACTTTTGAAATAGTGTACATACAAATAACATCAAGTATACCTTATATGAGTCTAAAATCACAACAATTACCATAATGAAACTTATTTATTTATTGCAGACCAATAAACAACTAAATAAAATAAATGAAAAAGTAAAACTAGTTTGTGGGGATGTCTCACATGGTGACACTCCATTTGTAGTCCAAAGTTGTTCTTTACTTAGAGTTAGGGTGTTGTGGAATAGGAATGAATCCCCATTTGGTTATCCTATAGCTTACTTTGCATTGGTTTGACTTGTGTTCTTAATGAGCATAAAGTGGCATGTTGTGAAATGTGTTTAATGGATACTTTTGGAGTCATTTGTGTTGATAATTTGCCAGTTTTACTTGAGTTGGTTTGCAACAAATGACCCTAGTAAAGACACAAGGTTGGGTTTAAGTTGGGATTAATGTGATAAAAAAATTATGTTATGGTTGTGAATGTTGTTATCATTCTTGATTTCTAGTGGTGGGATGATTGCTTGTTGGTCGTGGATGTAGAAGTTTTTGATGCATTTGTGCTTTATGTTGTAGGTATATGACATTGCTACCATGTTAGAGTGGATGACGTTTCCTTCCAAATATGTTTGTTAATGTATGAATACATGTCATATTTTTGTTTTCTCTCACAACACCTAAAAAATGCATTTCTCTACGTTTCATCTAGAGATTAAAACATAGAATTGTGAAGGAAATTAATTACAAAAGTCTCACAAAAAATGAAACATCATTGACCAGGCATATGGTGATTTTTCACATTTGTCTGATTATCTTCATCTTAACAACCAACATGTAAATGGCCTCCACATAACGCTTTCCTCCTTGGGTAGGATGGTAGGATGAAAGTGCATGAGATCTCTTTTTGACCCACTAGAAGTGATTTAGAACCATATCCTCTATGATGTCATGAGATTTCTTTGGCACCTTGTCTATAAGATAAATTGTTTGACAAGTTTTTTACAATAACTCATTGTAGAAAGTCTACAACAAAGGCCATGGTTTGAGTCCATGATGTGGTAAACACACTATTTATCCTTGAAATACTCCCAAGAATCATAGAGTGTCTCTCCATATTTTTAATAGAAATTGATGAGTTGGATCCTCAATCAAATTATCTTGCTAGAAAAATACAAATTGGACAAAAATGTCTTTAGACTCATTGCATATCTCAAATTTATTTCTTTATAAAATAATAAATCCATGTTTTTAATCTATCCCACAAATTGAAGATAAACATGATTAGGAAAACCACTTTAGGATGAATACATTAATCTTTTAGGTGCACATATATTGCAAGAACTATGTTACATGAAAATTGACATCCTCCATCCTGGTTCATTTGAAGTGATTTTTTTGCAGCATCTACATGATTTGAGAGTTGATGAAGAAGTTATTACACTCAAGATATGGTAATTATGGCCCCACACAGTTTATATCATCACCTATCGCAAAGTCCTTTAAAAAATAGTTTTTTCCTACCATACATGGTTTTGGTGAAGCTTCTCGAGTGAAATTTGGTTGTGGTGGTGGAATAGGTTAATTGGTCCTTCCTACATAGTAAAGGGCACTAAAGTGTGTTTTATGGATAGATTAAAGATAAGGAGAATTCCATGACAACTTATCCTAGTTTTTGACATGCATAATAGAATAATGCATTGAAGACAAAAAATAGATTATAATTAGTGGACACTAAAATTGAATATATAGGTGGTACCTTGATAATAAATGATGCATGTGGATCTAATGGACAAAATGATATAATGGAATGGATACAAAAATAACATATGGCCTAGGCTTGTTTATTCACTACTATCTAACTCGAACATGTATCAAATTTTCTTAACAATGATGTTGAAAACGTGTTAGATTTTAAATGAGTTTTAGAGTTAATAATAGTGACTGAATTTGTTCACCATGCCAATATCCATGATCTTTCTCCCAAAATAACTCTCACTATTATGAAAAAGAACAATCACTTAAAAAAAATTACATTCGTCTATAAAATGAATTTTTGTGTGCATAAATCCAATGACTTTCATTTAATGTTAATAAAAATAAATAAATAAAATAACTTGGTTGTGATTTCTAGATTGGGTTAATCTAAAACATTAGGTTTTGCATCACATAAAATAAATTATGCATTTAATATGCAAGTGCTTAATGAAAGTATGCATTGTTTTTCCACTACACTGGCACTAGTAGATGAATTATCCTACTTCCTAATGTTTATAAGAAATATATTTTTCCATAGGAATGTTTTGGAAACAAACTCCAAAATTTAGTATAGAAGAAGAAAGATACTAGACACATGTTGTTAATCTAAAGCTCAACTTTAGGAAATTTGGAGGTCGACCCAGGGCCCCTACTCTGAATTTAGGTGGAAGGAATATGAAAAACATTGTAGGTGTATGCAAGGGAGTGACCGATAATGAAGAATATTATCAAAAACTTGTTCTTAAAGTTTGACATCTCCAAGATCACACTTTGGATGTTTTGTGCTCATCTCTTATAGGGAAAGTTTGTAAATGATCCAAGAAGAAACTCTTTTCCCTAATGGTTGTCACTTTTTAAAATTTGGAACTTATTTGAAACTCAAACAAAAATTGACACTTGTGTGGCATGTAAAGGAAGTACACAACATGTAATTACTTAGTACTTACTAAAAAACAAAGGTTAGAATAGTACATGTCATGTCCTAGAATTACAAGGTGTTTGGATGAAATGCTTCTAATTGAAGGCTAGAAGGTATACATTATGTAACTTGAGAACAAAATGTGTGTTTATATGTCTCAAGCAATAAAAAATGTGCGACTAAAACACTCCCATGAACTTATTTAAATGCCCTCTTGCTTCTATCAAAGTTGCAAGTCATATGAATTAAACCATATGCCATGTAGAGCTCAAGTGAAACTCATTGAGGCTCCAAACAATAGTGATAAGTACTTTAAGTCAAATAATATGGTGACTTCCCTATTGATACATTAATTTGTAGTACATGCAATCAATACAATGGAACTAATAAATAAAAAAAAAAATCACACAAGTTGGCATAAATAGATGTTAAATGGAAATGAAATCAAGTGGTAAGTGAATAAAGAAGTAAAATATTGACAAAGCAAAATGTATTTATTAATTACCTACATCTTTTAGTTAGTGGTGGTCGTTGCTTGGTGTTTGTAGTCTAGAGTTTGTCCCTACACACACAGGTCCTAGATATAATGTTTCCATTATTTTTTTTCTCTCGTGATTCATTTTATCTTATATTTTATGTGTACATGCTAATTATATTTATTTTAATATAAGATTTTCTTTATTATGGTGTAATGACATAAATAATATTTTTTTCTTCAGGTATGAACATGTTGTGGGCCTTCCATGTATAGAATTTTCATTTGAATATATGGTTCCATGATTAAATTGTTTATCTTAGAAGGATTTCTTGTCTATTTTGTTAATTGTTTTCTATCTTGAAATGTGTTTTATTTATTTATGGTTGGTACCTTTATGTTGAACTTTTTCATCAAGGCTATGAGATGTGGTTCTCATCTCAATAGACTTGGTGATATGGTGAGAATTTTTGTTTGGTCTTTTTCTACTTTGATATATAGATTTTGGAGAGTTTTGGTTTATCCTAGCATCATGATTTGTTTTTGGGATGACAATGTATTTCCTTTCCAATGACGGATGAATGTAGTTCATGTTATGTTTTCTATTTGATTTTACTGACTTTATCGCTCATATTTATTTGTTTGGGCTACTTGATAGACTTGTAAATTCATTTTTGGCATTATTATATCTTTTTTGTTTTATTGAATAAATGAATATATCTTGATGTAGGTTTCATAAAATTGGGTTCATCTAGACCTCCTATACTCATTAATATTGATATGGAGACTTCAGGATGTAGAAGTTGGATGCTTTTCACCATACACAAAGTGTACACTCTCATACATGGTGTGCCACCATCCAAGAGATAAGTGCATCTTCACAGCCGATGACACATTTTGCCTTTCTCGGGACATGGCATGTCTTACAGTGCATCCATCCAACTTTCACAAGGGACACAAGATCCCATCACAACACATTCTTCTACTGCATAGTGGTCTCACTGGCAAGAAAATGCAAATTTCACAACATGTCTTCGCAAAGAATACCTTATCTAATCAGAATGAGAATTCTATAAGACAACCCAGATAGCGCACTCATGTTTAGTCAATGAAACAACATGCATTTTTATCTATAACCAGTCCCAACAAGTGTAAGAATAATGTGTCAATCCCTTACAAAGTTATGATGACTTCTCCCGTTCCTCAACAACTACTAAGAAATACTGAGTGTCTAGCCTTAGACACACCATTCCTTTTTGAGTTTATGCAAACATGTACAAATTTGGGGAGTAGGTTATTTGTTTACATTTTATTTTATTGATGCACAAATTAAAAAGAGAATCTTGAGGAGACTGTGACACCCCTCCAAGTCTACACATGACAGCGGAAGCATTCCCACATTGTTTTCCATAACATGGGGTACATGGAGTTGGATGAACATCACATATACGATAAATATAGAAAATAAATAAATAATTACTATTAATTGATTTGAAACAGACTTATGTGTAGTTCATGGATAGGAAAAATACAACCTTTTCATCTTGAACTCAAAATCTACTAAGCCAAACTTCGTTAACATAACTATGACATGATGTAAAAGATATCTAAAATATAAGATTATATTTGTAGATGGAAGTCCACTAGGTTAAGATTTAGAGTCACCTAGTCCTTGGTTGTCCTTCTATTTTTCACTTTCTCCAAATCCTTGAGATAACACTTCCCCAACCATGCAAAACAAACATCAACATAAGCGAGCAATACTTTGCACGCTATAAAACAAAAGTTAATTATAAACCTGACATGAAATAAACTTGACTACAATTTAACTTAAACACTATTTGAACATTTTAAGTATGATGAATTGGATAAGATAATATGTTTTTCCTCTCCTAATGTCCAATAGGAGCCCATGATTTCTAGGAAAGCCCGACCTATAAAGGTCCATGATCCAGCTGCATATAAAAACTAGCAAATTCCTTAACTCGGATCATTATCTTAGAACTTGACTTAATCATTAATGTCTTTATTCTTGACCATAACATGTTTCCTCCCTCTTGATTCCATAATGGATTCCTCCCTCCTTGAGCATAATGAATTATAATATGTCATAGTCATAGTTAGGATTATACAATACACCATAACTAGGCAAACAATCATGTGGTGATATTTAGACATGAAGTCAATTGGGAAGGCATTCATAAATTTCATGATACATATTATTGTGCATAATCATAAGAGTAAACTTCCAAACAATCAAAGTATAATCGTGCCAAGAAGTGTGGTCTTCTTACCTTGTGCAAACCACCTTATGTCAAGTCCTCTGACTTGATTAAGCCCTTAATCGCATGTAATGGAGATGGATTGTATAATATTATACATTAGCTCTGAATAACTAAACGCTAATTGTTATTACTGAATATTGAAGATTTTAGATGTGTAAATATGGCCTGAAACTAGTATAGATTGATAGAGCATAGAAAAATCTGTTTGGTTTGTATATTCCCTTAATTTTATGAGGTCATATGCGATTTCCATAAATTTTGCATAATAGACAAATAAGAAGTCAGAGAAAACCATAGTGTGACATCGATTAAATCTAAAAACAAAACTGATGTAAATAAAGAGAAAAAGGACTAAAACTTTATACGTTGTTACATATTGATAAAAAACACAATGGAAAACAACTCATTTAGTCATTCCAAACATACAATGGTTGTTAATCAAAAGATACATATAAACCCCAAAGATGCCCATGCGACTAAAATCACCTAATTAAATTAGAATAGGTAACAAGGTCATTTTATGACCTATCTTCTTCTCTCTCGAGCCATGGATATCGAGTAGCCCTAGAGGTTCGATCTCTAATGGATATACATCCATGGGTAATTGGGATCTCCAGTGGCTTCCTTGCACCAAGCAAAGGCAACGAGCCAAAGCTCAGGCTCATGGGTGTGCAGGAGCACCAGACTCCATAGTACAACCATGGTAGCTGAAAACATAGAAGAACCAAATACTAGAGTATACTAAATTTGTGAGGGAAAATGAGTTGAGTGAATCTACAAGGAATCTCACATATCGGTGGAGAGATGAGGTAGAGAGGGATTGAGAAAGGAACTGTAATGAACTGGTTTTAGATAGGCAAGCAAAATGAAGGAAGGGTACAATGCAGAGGCCATTGAATAACGATCATTAAATAAGGACCATTGGATAGTAGATGGAAAAAGGGAAGGATAAAATGAGAGCATGTGACAGTGAGAAATAACTGTATCTTAGGTTTGGTTGGTAAATTAAATAAAATTTTAATTAAATCTATGCTAAACTATATAAAAACCTCTTTTAATTGGTTTAGAGGGTCAAACGAAGTCATAATGACTTCAAACTTGGACCACAAGTTGATTAGGTCATCTAGATATTTTCTATGTAGTATGATTCCCATTTTGAAGATAGTATGTCTACTAATTAATTAAAGGGTATTATATTGAATTATGTGTAATAAAGATGAGATAATGTGAAACATCTTTCCTTAATTATTTAATTGGGTCCAAATCCTAGACAACTATGGTTATTCACTCAAGATTTATCTTATGTATCCTTTTTATGCCTTTTTGGGGGAAAATTTTCTTAGAGTAAAGAGAAAGAAAGAGAATAATGTGATTTATATTTTAAAATCTAAAAAACTTCTTATTCAAGTTATTTATTTCATGTTTTTAAATTTCAATTCTTTTACCCTTTCTCTTTTATATCTTTTAAACATTCTAAAGGGTAGGAGAGAGAGAGAAAGGAAGCGTAAAACTAATTATCATCTTTTGAGTTTCTTTTATTTTCCTTATTTAATAAAGAAAAGGTGTTTCATGATTCTTTTATTTTCCTAATTTAATTATTTCAAAAATTAATATTATTTCATGACCTTTTTGTAATAAGCAACACATGTATCTTTTATTAGGAAAAATGACATTTAAACTTTCAAATTAGTTGTGAAATTTGAGATGTTACAACGACCCATGAGGTGATTCTACTCTCAAAGAAGCTACAAGGAATAAGAAATGATAAGAAGTAGTGGATTGACATCCTCCTACCAAAGTGTCTCTTCCATCTCCATTGTAGAAAAGATCTTTCCATAATTCAACTTTTCTTGTATCTTCCACCTCCATCTTTTTTTTCTACATATTTACTTCATGAATTTTGTTAAGAACATGATTTACATTCTTATGTGTGAATCTACTATGTGTATGAATTATATTTCCTTGTACATGGTGCCTTCTTGGCATACATTGCTGATATGATGAATAACTTTTGATATACTTTCAAATTTTCTTCTTTATATCTCTTTTATGGTTTTTTGTCTATGCAAACCTTAGGCAAGGTATCTTAATCCTCATAAAACATAGTTTGAAAGAATTACTAGTTTAGTGGATAGATTATTATAGCTATAGTTATGTATTGTATATAAATGAGTACAAATTGATGCATAATTGTAGTCGGTGGTTGTATATGTTGTTAGTATTTTTTTTCATTGAAAAGATATAGAGAAGCTTTCCCTTTGCTTATTGTTTACTATTGAGTCATATTAACATATCTATCTATATGATCAATGGATGAGAGACATTTTTTAGATGTTAGGTCATTTGTTATATGGGCCTAATTGTCTATATAGGATAGGTTATTCATCCTTCTACAAGTCTCCTTTCTTATATATATAGGATAGGAGCTAGTAGTCTCCAATATTAACTAGAATGGAGTTCTTATTTTCCACATGGTATTAGAGCATAAATCCTAAATCTATCCCTAGATAGTAAAGGAAAATGCCTCACTTGAGATCAGCCTTCATCTCTTCTTGGATTGGTCGGCCACCAAGCATCTCCCGACATCCATGGTCCCCTTCTCTCTTATTCTTTTATAAAAATATTAACACCCCACACCAAATGTAGATACTTCACTTTCTTATACAGCCTATCTTCTCTTCCCTAGCAACACATTGTCCTTCTTGTCCTCCATCCCATATCTATCCATAAACCCTACCTCCACCATCCAATGACCCTGATCCCCTTAGCTCGCTACACTCCTCCATCTTGCATGAGTTTTTCCATCTTCCTCTCCTATTGTGCCCACAAGTCCTTGCTTATCTCTCTTCGTAAATGCAAATAGACATTTCTTGACAAGATACCACTCCACCCTGGATCTGTAATGACCCTCATGTTCCCAAATCCATGCCATGTAAACCTGACAGAAGCATAGCAATATGACCTGTAGAGTTCACAACCAAGACAATACTAAAAATGAGGGTGGTCGGTTTCAATTTTGGAAATGAGAGTTGTGCAGTTTCCATGTCATGAAGCACAATATTGATGTGGTCATCAATGAGTAGTACAAACATGAAACCCCACAATTGTAGCATTCGGCACAAGAAAAGGTTCATTGACATCTTTAGGGTATCCCCCCAAAACCCTGTCTCTTAGATAAAGTGCTTCATTGGTTACAAGTACCTACACCCAAAGCTCTAGCTATCATCTCAAGGCCCTACCCTTCAAGATCTCAAAAGGTCGTAATGGTTTCCTACTCATCAACGCTAGGTATTTCAAGGAAGAAAAATCTTATATCCCCTAACAGATATGAGCCATTGATACTATCCAACCTGAAGAGCATTTCTGAAAAGAACACCAATGTAGTTGGGACGGATTGCTACTTCCCACTTTACTTTAGCATTATCTAGAAGAAGGTTGTCTTGAATGCCACCTCCATTTTTTGGCTACACCCACTTTTTTGGTCCATTATCCTACATCCACGACACTCATTTATGGTATCTATAAAACTACTAGTTGTATCCATATTGAGATCTAACTATTGACTTAACGACAAGGCAAATGTTCCTTTTAGGTCGCACGAAGATCCATTTATTTTTCTATGCAGATCTATTTTATTGGGTCACATTGCACATTGACTCAAGGTATTGGTTCCAATCTTCCACATATATGCCTATATATCCTTACCTCTTTCATTGTTTAAGCCTTTCCACTCCAACCACTATCTTGATTCTTTTCATGATTGGTGCAATTAGAAGTATAGTGGAAGATGAGTAGAGAAAAGAGATGATATGGAGGAGATATTAAGAAAGAGAGAAATTATAGATAGGGAGTATGAAAATGAAGAGATATGATATGCATCAGTTCAAGATATTTTGGTCTTCATGGATCTTCTTGTTATTACACACATCCATCTTCCAATGTCTTTGTGGCACTTTATTTCCACTAAGCATTGTTCTTTTGGTGCATCATTGATGTACCTCTTTCCTAATGACATTGTGTTTTTTGTGTTCATGCTACAATATGCATGTTGTTTGGTTATCTGCACTTATTCCAGTTGACCACCATTTTTTGGAAATATTGAAGGATCTTAATTACAACATTGAACTCATGTTGGGATAGAGTTTCTTACACTTATTCCAACCTCATGTTCCCTATGGTGTCAGTATTTAGGAAATCTTGATGCATCTTGTAAAATGGGTGGTTACTTTTCATAAGCTCATGAATATCAAGCCTACAAATTCTACACCTGCAAGGTTGATGATTTGTCCAGATTTTATCTTCACCAAGCTATTTTGTTCATGCCTTCTCAAAGTTTCATCTTTCATTTTCAAGTGCCTTTGGTTCTTATAGGTATCTAGTTGGAATTTCCTTTGATGGTGTCTTTTGTTCCCATCAAGTCCCCCATGAGTCATACACCAAATGGATCCCTTTTGTAGGCATCATCACCTCATCATATATGTG
Organism: Alisma plantago-aquatica; assembly: GCA_963693085.1. Lineage (NCBI taxonomy): Eukaryota > Viridiplantae > Streptophyta > Magnoliopsida > Alismatales > Alismataceae > Alisma > Alisma plantago-aquatica. The sequence goes on along the minus strand of OY856411.1, from coordinate 1,467,680,576 downwards.
TTTGAAGATACATCTATTGAGACATCGTTAGGTGGGTCAATTTTGCTTATTCCTATCACACATTCCTTTCCAATGAAGGTGGCATAATCACCTTGTTTTGATAGCCTGCTCTAGATCAATGTGATATTCTTCATTCCATATACACTTCATAAGATTTTCTTTAAAGATCAAGTATTTCCGTACTACATAACATAATTTCAAGGATGTATCGTCAAATATTTTATTAATTGGAGAGTCATGTTTAAGTGAGAGTGAAAACATTACATGGGGGTAACATTTTTATCTTGTACTTGTCATATAGTCTAATTGAGACTTGTAAGCCCAAGAGGGATATGTGTTTCATCCATACTCCAGGTTGAAGGGGAGGGTTTGATGCTAGAAAGTGTTATTAGTTAATAGGTCATTTATCATATGCCCCTAATTTTCAAGGCCCATTAGGGTTAAGTTTTTCTTTCTTGTACAAGCCTCTTTTCCTATATGTAGGATAGGATTTTATCGTCCATCAATATGAAATACAACACACTTCTTGTTTTCCACAATGTTAATCACATTTTTTGGAGATAAGATATGGAAGAGAATAGATATATTTTATGAGTTCATCATATGTGTTATGGATATCTTGTCATCAAGTATTTTCATCTTAATTTGATGAAATTTGAAGGCAATATCATAATTAACTTACTGAATCAGAACAAGTTCAAACTATACATTACTCTATAAACTATTGGTTAATTAAATTAGATTGATATTTAGTATACATTGGTTCCTTGTGAATATGACCCTAATCTATTACTATTGTTGACCCATAATATTGCAGGTGTCAACTAGTGTTTCTTATTACTGCATGCACACACTTGTGATCAATTTTGGTACCATTCTTACGGGAACCAATTCCAATTTGACAAATTAAAACTTAGTATTGTTTACATAATTTAGTGATGTTGTAGAATATATTTTCTAGACTTGTTTGGATCTCATAAAATTAAATTCCTTCTTTCTTGTTTAGAAGGAAACATGCATGGTTCAAATTTAGACTAGTTGGGACCCATACTCTGAGGTACTTAACAAAACAAAGGTTGTCTTAACCACAGGAGATGACAATCAAGACAGAAGAAGCAAAACAAAGAGAAAGTTAGTGTAACTACAGTTGCAACTACATACATGAGCGTGGAAAGGGCTCTACTTGAATACACATCTACAAAATCTAATGAGTTGACTAGATTGGCGATCTTCTGACCGAATTTAACCTCTGAGAATTTCTAATTAAACCCAATTTGAAGGAAGACCCAAATCTTCATACAAACAATTTCCTAAAATATTGTGATACTATAAATGTATCATGGGTGAATATCTATGTCTATAAGTATTCCCTTTCACTTTTAGAGATAGGGTATACCATTGGGTTGTGTAATAGAAATGGATTCCATTCAAGCTTGTAGTTTCCATCCTAAAACTTTCTTGCAGAAAATTTTCCATTTAAGAAAGATCAATAATATCCTTAAGAAGATCTCTAGTTTAGAGAACTGAGATGGAGAAACCCTCATGGATACATATAAATATAAAAAGAATCACTTCGAAGGTGTCTACACTACAATCTACTCGGATGGACTCAACTAAACACTTTCAGTGGTGGATTATCTCATTGCACCACCTCTACTATTTGTGTAGCTTCCAAAGGAAGTTTCTTGATAAAGAATACTATTGAATGTAAAAGTATTATTGATATCATGTCAATGAAACAATATATTACGCTATGGACCAAGTGAACAATAGTCCCCACAATGTGGAAGTGATATCATCCCTCAACAGAAAGCTTTATAGTCTCACCAAGAAACATATTGCACTGAGGTTAAGTGCACCAATTATTGGTGTGTAATTTCTATGATGCCCCACACATGAATGTCTGTCAATTGCCTCATCATCTAGATGTATTGAGAACAAGTGAATTTCATTGGGCAACATCAACTGAACAATCAGTTTTCAAATGTGTATAATCTAGGGTGGAGGAATCACCCAAACTTTATTAGAGGTGCAATGAACAACAAAATCAACATTAAAAATGCCAAGACAATTCATAGTAAAACTAGATAAAACTTACCGAGTTTTAAGTTGTAATTTCTAAATGCATAAATTCAACTTCGAGACTTATGAAAATTCAAGTCACATCAATAAGGGGACTAGAGCACTAGATAGACAAACTAAGTTCATCAGTTAGTAGATTCAAGTGAATTAAGGGGAAATTACAATAAATATACAAGTAAATCTCCATGAAGGAATCAAGTTGGAAAGGAGAACAAATCAAATAAATAGCTAAACAAAGTAACCCCAAAAATTATGTTTAAACAACTTTTTCTTAATCATATTGAGAATTTGAAAAGAAAAGCCAAAAATTATGAATTAGAAGAGAACATTCGCACACGGTATGTATCACCTCACTTGAGAAGAGAGGTGGGAATGATTAGTTTTCTAGACATTTGATGAGTAAAATTATTATGGAGGATATAATTTAAATTAATCCATCAAGGCAAGTTATAATTAATATCTCCCATGGTGAAGATATAGAATATGAATCCACTTGAAATATCTCGTTCTATGAAGCTTTATATGATGGAGGATAGAAATATGGAAAATGAGATGTATTCATTACACCCAGTGTGAACATATCAATTCAATCACGCCTTCCCACCAAGTAGCTAGATCCTAGAGCCTTCTACATTTTTGATGATATAGGTGTCATGCTTTTAAATACTATTTTGTGTGATTAAGGAGCTAGTATTCATGTTATGTCTCTAACAATATATATTACATTATCCTTGAATAAAACCAAACAAATGAAAATCCAAATTCCAATGGCAGATCACTCATGTGTGAGTCCAAGGCTATATTTAAGTATGTATTCATAAAGATTGATGAATTTTTTTCTAGTTGATTTTGTGATTGTGGAAGATAAGGGATTTGAATCGAAATATATCATCCTAAGATTCCCATTCCTAAAGAGTGTGAAATTTGTGATTTATGTTGACTAAGGAGTTTTGAATTTTATATGTTTGATACAAGGTTCACATCATCAGGGCACTTCCAAGTAAAAATTATTCTAAGAATGCCATGGACGTGGAGGAGGAACTAAGGGAACTTGCAACACCATGTTGATGTTGTTGGCCAAAGTGATCAATCCAATCCAAATCACTAAACACAAAAATGTCTAATCAAGGAAAAAAAGGTCAAGTGCTCACGGGGGAAACCCACATTTTTCCCATTTTATTAGTTATATGTATTAATTTCTCTACATGTGAACTCTTTTCATGCATGTATATATGTCTGTGTTAGAAATTATATTTTTTTTGTAAATGTGGATTCATGTATATATTGTTATGTGATGATTCACAAAATACATGATGTTAGAAATTTTTTTCCAAAATTATCTTTGACATGACATGTCCAAGACCAAACATGTTTTGCAAAGGTTTAGAAAAAAGAAGGGGCTTGCTGAATGAAAGCATAATGTTTCCATGAGTGACAACTCACATATTATCATACTCCATGTTAACTTGATTGTGATTAAACACGACATGTGTGTACTCTATCATATTATGTCTCGCTTTTGGGATTTTTGATCAAGCTATAGAGGAATAATAGAATGTGCTCCATGTTAACTTGCCATCTGCTATTTTAAGAAAAGGAGAAGAGGACTCAAGACTGAGACACGTCGTGTACTTCCCCTGACATGTTGTGCCACTTAGTTACAAGAAAACCTCTATTACCATGGACCTTGACATGTCGTGTGTCTTCTAAGACACATTGTGTCTTTTGGGGAAGTCCAAAAAAAGAGGCATCTCTATTTGGACACATCACATTGCTCCTAAATTGACACCACCCCTATCCCCATTTCTTATTAATTTGAACCCATAGATGGGATCCTCCATGACAACTAAGCCATAGCCTTCGCTCCTCTTTCATGTATCAAGATCCCCTACCACCCTAATGTTTAAGTCTTATTCTTTTTTGGGTGCAAATGTTATCCACTTCACATATCCCCTACCTTGTTGCCTCTTGTGTGTGTCATAAAGGAGCATAACAAGAGGCAACAACTACATCCCAAGTTGTTGCCACCTCAGCTTGCTTGGATCTGCAAGTACTATTACTACCCAGTAATCAAGCCAAATCCACCAATGTTGTTGTATCCTTCATATCTCACCCCCTACTCTACAAGCACCATATTCTCCACCCTTTAAGATAGCCACTGAAACCATCACATAGTCCCCTTTATAATCGCCCTACTTTAGAAAAAGTCAATATCGGTAAGTAGAGATATCACATACCCCTCTTCTTTAGTCACCCTAAGCCTCGATTGTGGTTCATGCCAAGGGGTCAAACAGATAGAGAGTTGAGTCATCCAAGTGAGTTGTTGCCACTACACTAGAAGTGTAGGAGGACAAACAAAGAAGCTTTACAAATGTTCCCTTCACTATACAATCCAAGGAGGAGCTACATTGCTTTGAAAATATAGTAGCTCATCGATTGCATCTCATAAGTTTTCTTTGATCCAAAACATAGACAATTTGGAACTATCCAATGAGGCCAAGTCACTGCCATAGAACATTTCCATCCTATGTAGTGTATCCAAGGGTATCACAAAAACTTATCCTACTTTGACTTTAGAATTCTTCATCACTCTAAATACACAAGAAAATTAGTTTGGAATCAAGAAGATTGACATTAGTATAAATGATGAAGCATTCACTTTAAGGGCAAATAATTGGATAAAAATGAGGTTCAAGCTAAACGACTATTGTCCTGAACATAAAGAATTTAATCACCAAACCTTGTGGTTGAAATCATTGTGATTTATCATATATAACCAAATAGGATAGGACTATCCATATACACACTATTATGCTAGCTATATGAATTTTTTTAACACAATAGTTGGGAGAAAGGAGACACAAGGAGTGGTACCGAAGTATGAATTATATCTCTGTTGGTGCATGTTTCATAAGAAATCAATTAGTACATATGTGCATATGTTTGATAAGCTTGTTAGAGTGGCTTCTTAGAGAGTGATGGTGAAATTATTATTGAGGCATTGATCTACAAATTGGAAGAGAATCCAGGGTTGGACATCAAACCATCTACATTTGGAGGTAATGATCTAATGATATCAAATTATTAGTTGGACATCAAACCATCTACAATATTGTGTGCTTCAATGCGGGGACCAAAAAGTATTGTGTTGATATTCATGGTCATCGACATGCCTTTTTCTATCTACTCAATCCAACATGGGTCACCTTGTCTAACCCAATCAATCTAATGTGGAAGTCACAACATCTAGGTGTAGAGGCAATAAGTCCTTACTCAGAGACACTTTCCCTCCCAACTCCTCCCTTCACTGAGACTCCACCAAATGTTGAGTAGGAAGCATCTTCTTGTCCATCTTGGCCAACATAGTTGTTTTTCTTCTTTGACCACGATGCCCTAGAATGTGCATCTAGATGTGCCTTATCACAAGCTTATTCCTTTCATCAGAACACTATGTTGAACAAGCTTGGGGTGAGGTGGCAAGTGGACCTGTTTAAATTGTTTGATGTTGTTATCTTATGTATTCTTGTTATTGTTTCTTGCATCATATCTACATGTTTGTTCTATGTTTCATACCATGTGTTGAACCTTTTTTGTTTATTGTAAGCTTTTATTTCTTGTTCTGCAAGTTTGGATGTAGAAATTGTCTAGAATTGGATTTATTTTCTTCAAATTGTCATCATTTAGTGTAGCATTTTCTTTCTACTAATGTATCCATACACACCATGGTGTTATTTGTTCCATCTTGTTTAGATTATAAGTAAAGTCATGTTGCATTCCAATATGAGAACTAAATTCATCAACTCTAAATTTTGTAGTGTTACAATTAATTCTACAAAATGAATGATAAATGTGACGATTGCAAATGCTAAAACTAAATTAATTTGGTCTATTTTTTGTGATAATGACCCATCTCTCCCTTTTGTTGTCTTAAATCATATTGTCTAAAGTGCTTAAATGTAGTATTACAATGATTAACCCACTTAGGTAAAATGTGTCCTTAGGGACAACTTCACCATATTTCTATCAGATTGAAAAGAGGCAATAGAGTTTCAACTTGGTATGCCAACCTATATTGAAAAAATGATCTATTTATGATGGTTGGGGCTTTTCATTTTTTTATTTAATTTGATTCTATCAAAATATAGAAAAGCGGCAATAACAAGCCTCTCGGTACGCCAACTTAGCTCAAAAAATGGATCTCGTTGATATGGTTGGGTGCCTTGATTTTAAGAGAAAAATGGGTCATTGTGTGCCAATTGTGAAAAGATACAATTATTTTATATATAAATAGAGGGTAAAGTTGTGCTTATATGAGTACTACCTAGGCGGGGGTGAAATCATTAGGTTTTTTGTTTGGGGGTGAATCCTAAACAATGGGGGTCTTTAGATTGTAGAGGAGAATTAGACAGATTATCCTAATTGATAGAAACACATGATGTTTAAATAGATATTTACTTCTATATCAGAATAAATTAATAAAAGTGGAAATTTAGTTTCTTTAGTTTTCATTATCATCATCATTGCATGTAATTTTTGTCAATTTTTGTTTGGATTTTTATTACTTAAGCACAAGCAATGATTTAAGTTTGAGGTGATTTGTTGAATGTAATCTGGATTATGTTTTATACCTTTTTCTAGCTTCATTGCTTCAATTTTCCACTTTTGGTTACATAGACTTGTGTGTGCACGTTTAGTATAGTTATACTTTTAGATTTCCTGAATAAATGGATGTCTCTTCATGCAAGTTTTATAAGGCAGAGTTCATACAAGCCTCCTATATTAGTTAGTGTCAACTTGTAGACTTTAATACGTAGAAGTTGGATGTATTTATGCTAGACATGATGTTTCCACTAGCCTTAACTATGCGCTTTGTCCTCAATCATGCGCAAACTAGGATAAACTTCCTGAAACGTTAGTGATTCTAGTACTACTTTGGGTTGAGCACTCTCAACCACAAAGTTCTTTATTGATGGGCTCCCTAAAAAGGAAGTGCACTTTGGTGATATGGGTAGTGCAGTCATTCCTTTTAAGATCATTTTATCCAATGCCTCAAATCCTAGGACATTACATGCATTCTTATAAGTAATTTCTCCCAATAACAGTTGACATGGTGTGTCAAACCATAGACACATCATTCTTATAAGTTATCTCTCCCATGCCCAATATGTGACTCTACTCTCCAACATGCTAAAAGGATCAAGAAAGAATGAGTGGTTTCACTTCCTCTTATTGAACAGGGCATGCTCTTCCATCACCATTTTAAAGAATCTCTATCTACAAGTGTAGTATCAAATCACTTGCACCACCTTTTTCTTCATGTTTATTCCATTTATTCTATTAAGAACGTGATTTTACATGTTGATATGTAAATCTACTATGCGTATGGATTATATTTCCTTTTACTCGGTGCCATCTTGGAATGCATTGCTCAGATGATGAACAACTTTTAATATACTTTCATATTTTCTTCTTTATTTGTCTTTTTGTTTTTCTTACCTATGGAAACCTAAACTAATCTCTCATACTTCCCTTAACTCATATTTTGAGACAAATACTAGTTTATTGGATAGCATATTAGATCTACAACTATCTATTGCATGAAATTGAGTAGAAGTTATGCACAATTATCTCCCTGTGTATATTTTTTAGTAATTGTTTCTTTGAAATATACCTATGGAAGGTCTTTCTTTCTAATGGTTGGTTTTTGTGTCACATTAGCCTAACCACCTGGATGAATAGTAGTTCATATACATTAATCACATTTTCTAGTGAAATAACAAAGAAGAAAATTTGATATCTTTTATGATTTTGTCATATGTGTTGTGGATTGCAAATAACCAAGTACTTTCATCTTGATTTGATAAAATCTAAAAATAATTTTGTGATTGGTTTACTATTGTTTAATCCTCAAATCATTGATTAAGTTAATTAGATTGGATTTTTATTCATTGGTTACTTGTTGAGACAAATGTAAGCTATATTACTACTGACTCATACCATTGTGGGTGTTAGCTTGTTTTTCTTAGGTTCATTATTGCATGCACATGCTTGATATGCATCACTGACCTTGTCATCAAGCTTAGGTTTTTGTTACCTTACATGTAGGTGTCCATAAGATTTCTAACACTTAAATTTGGTTCACTCTATTCTCAAGCAATCATAAGATCTCTATAGCACAATTTCTACCATAATTTCAAGGTTATAACAACATATGCTTACTTTTGGGTTGATAGCCCCTAAAATGATAATATTTTTACTTAATGATTATCTTTTCAAACCCTAACTAAATGTATAAATCACGTAGTACATAGAATAAATAAAAGAGTGCTTACTAAGTAAATAAATAAGATCTAAACAAGCATAAATAAACCATCCACTTGCTGATTTGGATTGCCATCTAAACAAGGTATGAGAACTTACAATATCGGGCCCCATTAGGATTTTGTACTGGAATCACAAAAAAAGTGCAGGAGGAATGTTGTGCATCTCCTTTTCAATCATAGAATCCTTGCTACTTGAAAATCACAACACTTGGTGATCAAAATAGCTTCTATGGTCGAAATCATCCTCTCTAACTGACCATCTATCTACTTACAAAAGGTTGTTCTCAACCATAGTAATTTCCTCATGGCCTTGCATAATTTATTCCCAAAAATGTTAGTGAATTGTATCACTCTATTAGTTATATTGGAGATTGGAGTCATATGAAGCCTTACTATCTAGTCTACATATCCTTGTACAATTTTTTTTTCTTGAAAGGTGTTCTTGCTAGGTAAAAAGTGAGTTGATTTCATCAGCATGACTACCACTACCAATGTAAAATGGTGCCCCTTTGTTGTCATTAGAAATCATAAATTTTCTTGATAAACAGTACCAATTCCTCTATTGTATAGGAAAATGTGGTATCAAACTAGTTGGTGTGTAATTTCATGTCTTTATATCTATTGACAAATTCCTCACATGCCACATATTCAACAATATATTTCTTCATCCCTTTTTAAGGAAATAGATATTTCAGATTTTTATGCATCTTGGTGATGCTAGTGTCATGGAATACATGAAATAAGGGTTTTTCTATGGCACCACGTTACCTAGATTAACCTTCTCTTTAGAACACACATTCCATTTGATGTGACTTTTGTTATATCTAGAATTCACTATGATAGAAATATTAGTTTTTAACCTCAATGATGGTGCACAAAAGTCGCCTCCAAAAGGACAAGTATTATCTTAGTATAGCTAAGGATTAAGTACCAATAGACAATACTCATAAGAATATACTAGATTGAGAAAAAATAAGATAAACAAGAATATAAAATTTTGTTGGTTAAGACTAATGAGGAAAATGGATTCAATTAAAATAATGATAGAATAAATCATGACACTAGGAGGACATATTTCACCACCACCACCCATATCTCTCCCTCCCTATATATAAAATTGGTATTAATTTGAAATCAACTATTGGAACACTTATGTTATTAAAATTCATTCAAATGTAAAGATTATGTCATGGATGAATATCGTCATTGTCATGCAATCCTGATATTCAAGAGGTCATTTAATTGTTTCTCTGGAAACATCCTATATATGGTAGCATCAAAGATTAAAAATAGATATCTCAAAGTTCTTCCTCTATCTCACACATTTGTGATATGGAAAAACTCTACACACAAATGAAGTGGTGATAATAAAAGCAATAATAGTAAATAAAAAATTATAATAATCAAGGTTTGTACAAGATCCATATTAGAGAGAGATGCAACAAACCCTTGGGTACTAGAGCTACTCCCCACACACTAGTAGATAATTTACTCTATGAATATGATTATGATGTAGGAATATAAAAGAGAGAATGAGAGGATCGTGGTAGATGTAGTGATGTGAAGAAGACACTTCATGGTATGCTAAACCACCATCTGATTAACTATTTTAATATCTAGTCATGGCTTTTGGCAAAGCCTATTTCCATGTAGAGCCTTGTCCGCTCATTTCTGGTTCCACATCAAATGATTGAAAGTCTTCCTCATCTAATTTGCATCACATTGATAGTAGATCAATTTGGTAAGCTATACAATTGTCTAAGAAGTTTAACTATATTGTTTCTTTCTATAAGTATATTTTTAAGGATTTTATTCATCTATCAACTTCAAATCACTTAATTTGGAGTTTAGGTGTGAAATCTAGAGCCTCTTCATTGTCATTCTATATTGTTCAAAAAATGCAGTGTTCTGGTCATCTTACTAGACCTTTCTTTCAACTCTTATGACCATGAAGTAATCTATTTATTAACTTGTTGCCTCAAGCGACCGCGGAGGGTTCTAGTTTGGCTAAAATGAACTTGTAAAACACCATTAGGTGCCAAAACCCCATAAATGAACTTGGTGAAGTGTCAGTCTTATTAGATGCTCTTTGGTGTTATTAGGCCATGTGACTCAGCTTGATGTAATTAAATTACTTCTTTGACATTTCTCTTTTAGTTCCTACAATAAAAACATGAGCTTCAACTAAGAAATAGAAAAGATGAGATAAAGGGGTTATTTATGAAGTGGGCATTCATCACTCTTTTATGGACAGGTCACCTCGAACTATAAGAAATGGAATCCTTTTCACTTTGCTTCAGTTGTTCTCTCAGAAAGTATATTATTGATCCAATTGCTAAAGTTTTTTGAATTATTATCTCAATAGTGGCCTTTGTATGTAACTGAGATGTTTGTGAAACACTCATGGAACTTCCACTCACTTGGAATTGTGCGCACCACTAAAAATCCTAAAGATAGTAAGTCTTTAGGTTTAGCCTTGCTTATACTAGATTGAGAACTCCACCCACGTATGCTAGGATATGTGGAAGTCTTATCATAGTATAGTTAAGGGTCGAATCCACAGGACAACGGTCTTGTTGAGAGAAACAAGATGGAAAACGTTAGAATCTCACTTAACCTCTTAGCAGTTGGTATCTACATCGAAACGTTTGGTTTGGTTGTTTTAAACTAAGTACAAGTAAAGTAGAGCAAGAAAGTAAACTTAAGGATTTTAACAATGATAAGGAGCCACTAGGATGTGATCGGCTTTCACTACCACTACACATGGATCAAAACATGCAACATAAAACATAACCTACAAAAAGAGTCTAAACAGTTAGTATCTTTGTATATTTAGTTTCCTTTCGGAGAACTAACTATGAGAAGTGTGGGAATGTTGCAATGCCAACCATCCCCGAATGAATGGTCACCTACTTTACATCATTCCCTTCACAAAGTGTGTTCCTCGACTTATCAAGGTTGTAATTTCATACGTCAACTGATTCTATTTCACAGTATGAAAGTAAAACGATGGAAGTGAGTTTACTCCACTTCTTGAGAAACACTCCTAGATACCGAAACAGATGCATGGTGGATGCATGCATCAAGAACCAACATTCAATCAAGATTTGAATCTGATAGTACAAACATAGACAATTCATACTAAAAGATAAAAGATAACACGAGTTGGTGATCAAGCAACAAGCATTCGGTAAACGATTGATGTCGAACTGAAAAGAAAGTATATCTCTATTGCAAACTATGGATTACATTGCATGAAATGAAAACATGGGTAGCGGGGCTACTCCCCGCACCCTAGTGAATGAGACTACTCACTCATAGTTAGGACAAAGAAGGAGGCGAGAAGAGAGAGAGAGAACATCATCCCCACAAAGGAGAGAGAAACGTCAACCCCTTGGAAGGAGAGAGAATGGCGATCTTCACACTTCACAGGATTCTCAATGATGAGGTCTCCTCTTCCCACCTTCTTTGGCGAAGAGAGAGAAAGCAACTTCAGGATGGAGTGTGGATCTCAGACCGGTAGCCTTTGGGTGGAGGATGGAGGATGGAATAGCTCTGGAGTAGTAGAGACAGCCTCTGGATGTCTGAAACTTGATGCCTTTGGGAGGAACCCTCGGGTCTTATTTATAGGCTTCAAGTGAAGCCCAAACGGTTTGGACAATTTTACCTTCAAACCGTTTGGAGTCTGAAACCGTTTGGACTCTGAGACCATTTGGACCCTGAGACCGTTTGGACCCTGAGACCATTTGGACCCTGAGACCGTTTGGCTTCATGCGGTCTTGAGACCATTTGGCTTCATGCGGTCTTGAGACCGTGTGACTCCATGCGGTCTAGGGACCGGTTGGCTTCATGCGGTCTTGAGACCCTATGACTCCATGCGGTCTTGAGACTATTTTGCTTCATGCGGTCTTGAGACCGTGTGACTCCATGCGGTCTTGGGATAGTTTGGCTTCATGCGGTCTTGTGACTGTGTGACTCCATGCGGTCTTGAGTCTGTTTGGCTTCATGCGGTCTTGCGACCGTGTGACTGCATGCGGTCTTGAGACCATGTGAGGCTTTTGTGATTTTTTATGTCTTTTTCTGTAACTAAATGGGGAGAAAAGTTAATCTAATAGTATATTTTCAATAAGAGAGAAAAGTTAAGGATTCTATCTAATTTATCTGAGAAAGAGTGTGGAAAACTGAGGAAAATTACTAAGATAACATCACAAAATTGGAGGTTATCACCCCCCTAACTTAGAGTCTAGCTTGTCCTCAAGTTAGATAGAGCTGAGGCATGTAATGGCGAGGTGATTTCATTTAATTGAGATTTCCATACTCTTGCTCCAATTCTAAACCAGAGGTCTCCTAAAGTTGTATCAGGGCCTTTGCTTGCCTTAACTATTTCAAGTATTGAGAGTTGCTTGGATCTCAGGTTTCTTCCATCTCTTGTAGCTTGCATTGGGACCACTTTTTGTTCTATGCGTGACATTGATTCTAATCAGTTTTATACTTCTCTGAAAATCCTACCAGAAGCTAGAGTGGGTATGAGGGTTGGCTAAAGGCTTGATGTGTAACTCCCCTTTCAAGTGGGGGAGGGGTTTTCTATGCTTTTAGGATCTCACTACCGGGCATGACACATTTGCCTTTGTGAGGGCAGCTGAATGTACCGGCCGGGCAAGTCCTTTATCAGCCTTTAATATATTTGGATACTTTAGGGTTTCACTACTGGGCACGACACATCTGCCTTTGTGAGGGCAGCTGAATGTACCGGTCGGGCGAGACCTTTATTGGTTCTTCATATAGATCCTTATTCATGGAACAACTCTCATAGTTTTATTCAACACTCTGGCTTTTATTCGTAAACTCACAGGCTTAGAATTTGGTTTTTAGGAATTTTGATTTGGGCGGCCAAGCCTCTTTTATTTGAAGAGAAGAAAGTTGTTCTTAGAGTTGCTCGACATGCACTTATTTGGTTTCTACTAGTGGTCCACTTGCAAGGATTCATGATTTGGATGTCACCTAATGTCCCACCCGTCGTTGAGAGTGTTTGGCTTATTTCGGCCCTGATGTTGACCTGTGGAAAGTCAGATGTAGAATTGAAGCAAAAGCGTGAAAATAGAGTGTGAAGATAATTTATTATTTCGCCATTACATGTCTATGTGCTATTCTTGTTGTTACTCCTTAGGACTAACTGGATTCTGAAGTTAGCTGGGGATGACTTTTTTCTAAGAGGGATATTATTATTTATGAACAAGATTTATTATTTAAAACAAAAACTAAGTGTGCAAAGAAAAATTGTGTGCATGATTGAAAGAGAAGATAGAGAGGGAAATATTTAATAATGATACTTCACCCTTGTCCAGTGTACTCCCCCCCTAACTTATCACTCACTCTGTCCTCAGAGTGTCAAGGTGATAGGTTGAGAAGTACAAGGACAAGGGCACCGGGCGTCTGTTAGTCCTGCATTAGCTCCATGTGTGCGAAGAAGATTAGCGGCGAACTTTCCTCATAACGCATGGTAATCCACATCTATCATGTCCTCTACTGGTCATCCAAGGGCCATAATGGTGTACATCCAGTAGAGGATGTGGAAACCACAGTCGTTCGACTCGCGGAGCTGCTGTGGGTATTTGTGGCTGAAGGCGGGGCGATGAAAGTCTTCTTTATCATATGCCTGTGTGTGCTTGCTGAGAAGGGCATGTAGGTGGTCAGCACACTCCTTTGCCACTTCTTATGTAGGCATTCTTGGTGTTGTAGTGTATTGGTGTTTATCTGGATTTTACTGGCTGTCGGAACTGTTGTATATGATTGTTGTTCCGTCGTGAAGATTTATTGCCAACAACATCCAGTGTTCTGAATGAAGGAAAGGAAGCATGATAAACTTCAGAGTCATATGTTGTAGGAAGGAAATGAGTGCCTCAGTTGTTCCGAAGTTCTTTAGTTGTAGGAGATCGTCCTTCATATACGCGGATGTCATATAGGTTGTAGGGTGATTCTGTCCAAGAAGAAATTGATAGGCGGCCATCAAACTTACGGATAGAGACCCTTTTGTCTGTACAATTTCTCATAGCGCGTCTACCATGACCAGAATGTCACCAGATATGAAAATGAGGTCATCTTTGTCGGCATAAAGCCTTGACATGATGAGGCGAAGTTCATTGTCAGAGAGGCTTTTGCAAGCACTGAGGTCAAAATTGGGGAATGTTGGTGAAATGGCAGACTGGGGGACCATTTGTGAAGATGATCTGTTGATGGTCACCCCGGTTAGCAACTCAGTAACCCCTTCATCATCCGCGAGATCGAAAGAGTAAGGGTCCCATTTCTTCTTCTCGGGAACCTTGGCGGGCTGTTGTTTCGCCAACTCCTCTATTGTTTGCCTGAATGGCTATTTTAGAGGACATTAGATGGCCGAAAGGAGATAGCGAGGAACGTCGTTAGGTGCCATAGTTGTGTCCTTGAAGAACCTTCTATCACATATTAGCTCCATTGCGTAGCGACCTTGCAGAGAATGAAAATCCTCTATGGCCAGTTCAGTGAAAGGGATTTGTTGGTTGAGCGCTTGAATGTGACGTATAGCGTATAAAGCGCAATCCCTAGATCCCTATTGTGTTTGGGCATGGGGGTTGATGATTTGGAACCAGGGTTGGTTCCAACCATTGCGGAGGGATGGGCATGCAGCCCAGATTAATTTCAGTAGTCGGAAAGGGATGCATCTGGCCTCCCCGGCTTCGATACCAGCAAAATTTATTATTCCGGCCTTTAGTTCATTGGCACAGAAAATGTACACCTTGGCATCTCGAGTCGCGGTGTCGGCTATCATAAGTAGTCGGTGACTAGAAACTTGAAAGGGCACAGTTATATAGCGTGTCTTTATGGAAATTCCTCTCTACAACCGTTCGATTGATTTGCTTTGTAATTTTTTGTATATAAGACTCATAGCTAGAGTAGGTGATGCGTTAAGAACTAGTTGCTGCCGCTTAGAGCTTTTGTAAGTTTCGATAGAATTGGCAAGGAGGACACGGAAGACTGCCATCTTCACCGCTGATTTTGGTCGAAGGATGGAGCGGAAGTCTTCTCGTGTCAACTTGCGCTGAGTCTTTGTATTTTGGTAAATAATATCGCCCCCGTCTTTGGCATCATCTACTATAGTATTTAGGATGAAGATGTCTTGAGCATCAAGAGTAGAGATGGTCATCATATCTAGATCGTGCATCTTGTGTGGTAGAGGTGGCAGAGGGGGAAGCTCCTGCAGAAGGGGGGGGGAGTCTGCTCCAAATCATCCATGTAGCATGCAAATCTTCTTCTTTATCAGAATCAGAAGCAGAATCAGAATCAAAGTGCCAGGATTTACAAAGAACAAACCAAAATGTGGCACGATGGCCATCTAAAAAGAAAAGACATCGCCATCGGAGATAAAGTCCTCCTTTTCAACTCCAGACTCAAAATGTTCCCCGGGAAACTTCGTACAAAGTGGTCCAGGCCTTTTACTATCAAACACATATACCCGACTGGAGCCATCATAATTGTTGACGACAATGGAGGCGAAAGGACCGTCAATGGCCATAGACTAAAAAAATACTATACTCCAGCACACAAAATTCTGAGATAGACTATTGAGATCAGAGACCCCACAGTATCACCATAACAAAAGCAAAACTTCGTCAAGCCAGTGACGTAAAACCCAAGTGCTACTTGGGAGGCAACCCAAGATCTGAGTATCACCGTTTATCTTTTATCTTTGTTTTCTGTTCCTTTCGTTTAACTTAGGTTTATCATCTGAAAATATAAAAATTCACATAACCAAACCAAACTTTTCGATCTAGATACCAACTGCCAAGAGGTTAAGTGAGATTCTAACATTTTCCATCTTGTTGCTCTCAACAAGACTGTTGTCATGTGGATTCGACCCTTAACTATACTACGATAAGACTTCCACGTATCCTAGAATACGTGGGTGGAGTTCTCAATCTAGTATAAGAAAGGCTAAACCTAAAGACTTACTATCTTTAGGATTTTTAGTGGTGCGCGCAATTCCACGTGAGTGGAAGCTCCATCAAAAATTGAAAAAAAATATATTTGACCAAGGATTCTGACCAAATTATTGACCAAGGACACTGAGTTAAATTTTTACCAAGAATGCTTACAAAGCTTCATAATTTTGAAGAACACTTTAATCTCTACACCCATAATAAGGGCCCCAGACTGGTCACAACCTTTTGAAATAATGTGTGACACTAGTGACTACGTCATAGGGGCCATGTTGGGACAGAGAATCAACAAAAAGCCATACGTCATATACTATGCATCCAAGACACTTGATGAAGCGCAAAAGAACTAAACCACTATAGAAAAAGAGTTCTTAGTTGTCATCTATGCGTTCGAAAAATTCCGCTCCTACCTGATTGGATCTATTAAAGATGTGAGTTGTTGTTGTCCTTGATGTGGTTGTTGCGAAGGTGGTGCTAACTGAGGTTGTTGTTGTTGCTGCAACTGAGGGTGCAATTGCAGGTGCAGAGGAGGATGCGTATATTGATAATAGGCAGAGGGATTTCTAGGGTAGTTGGATCTTGGGAAGTTATTTCTGAGGTTCCCTTGATTTTGGTTAAAGTTACTTTGGAATCAAGGTGGCAACCTATTGGAGGATCCACCTTGTGTTTGAAGTTGCGGGTTAGCAGTCCCCGCAGGGTTCCCATATTGAAAACCGGGGTGGTTTCTTGGTTGATTTGGATTATAGTAAACTTGTCCCGGTATGGAATGAATGAAATTAACTTGTTCGGGCATCTGATCTTCAGGGTGTTCGATGATTGGTTCGTATTGTTGTTGTGGTGGTTGCATATCCATCATCACATTGTAAAGCAGACCACATGACAGTGTAGGGTGATCGAAAGCGTGACAGGCTTCACAAGTCCCTGTAGCATCTTTAACCTGTTGGACTTGGGGTTTTTTCTTCTTATCATATTCTCCAAATGAAATTTCAAATGTCTGTTGTTTGTGATCTATAGTCTTTAAAGCTTCAGCAATAGCCTTCATTTCCATTGATTCCTCAGCTTTATAAACTTTGAGGACTCCCTTACCGGATGATCATCCCCAATTGGATTGGTTCTCAGCTCCAGGTGTAATGATTTTCCAAGCATCCTCATAGTTTTTTCTCATAAAATTTCCTCCAGATGAGGAATCTACAAATTGCTTGATGTCATCACTCACCCCCCTGTAGAATGTTTCTATTAATTGATTTTGGGAGATACCGTGATGAGGGCACATCCTTAGAAGCTCCTTGAATCTATCCCATGCTTCTTCGAGTGATTCTCCAGGAAGTTGGGCGAAGTGGTTGATCGTCCCCCTAATTTCGTAGGTTAATGAAGGAGGGAAAAACTTTTCCAGGAATTTTTCTTCCAAGGGAGCCCAGGTGGTGATGATTGGCTCCCTATCAAGCGAGTTGTACCAACTCAGAGCCCTTTTAGACAGAGTGAAATGGAAAAGATGTAGCATTATTGCGTCAAAGGCAACTCCAGCTTGTGGGATAAGTCGGCAAAGTGCCTTGAATCTCTTCAAGTGATCCATGCAGTCATCTCCAGAACCACCAGAGAATGAGATGCCCTGCATGATTTGAATCCATTGTGTCTGGATTTTGAAGTTGGATATGTTGATGATCAGTGGCCGAACTGGATGATTGTCTTCATAGTTCTTAGGGACGACATAGTCCCTCAATTGCTTGTTTCTTAGCTCTAGCTGGGCAGCTTTGTTACCTACTTCATTTTCAGCTTGAATGCGGGCCTATTCTTCAGCCCGGATCTCTGCTTGAATCTGAGCACGGGTGTCGGCAATGAGTTGTGCTTTCTGAGCGGCTATGGCGGCATTGACCTTTTCCATTACTAACGCAGTTTGGCGTTGATCTTCAACCATTTTCCTGGCCCTTTGGCAGTTGAGTCTGATGTGGTGGTGGAAGCTTCTCTCTACCTCAGAGTCATACTCTGGATTAGGGGAGAATCCAAGATTATGTGATGCGTGCATACACGTCTTCTACCTGAGTAGAGAAACAAACACACCTTTTAGATGATGTAGGAAATATGATGAATTCAAGAAGATATGGACTAATGGTTAAAGGAAAGTGTAAAACCCTAACCAACTAGCAAGATAGTAAATGAAATTAAAACGTTTTGTTGTCCTCGGCAACGACACCAATTTTTAATGGAGCTTCCACTCACGTGGAATTGTGCGCACCACTAAAAATCCTAAAGATAGTAAGTCTTTAGCTTTAGCCTTGCTTATACTAGATTGATAACTCCACCCATGTATGCTAGGATACATGGAAGTCTTATCGTAGTATAGTTAAGGGTCGAATCCACAGGACAACGGTCTTGTTGAGAGCAACAAGATGGAAAATGTTAGAATCTCACTTAACCTCTTAGCAGTTGGTATCTAGATCAAAAAGTTTGGTTTGGTTGTTTTAAACTAAGTACAAGTAAAGTAGAGTAAGAAAGTAAACTTAAGGATTTTAACAATGATAAGGAGCCACGAGGATGTGATCAGCTTTCACTACCACTACACATGGATCAAAACATTCTACATAAAACATAACCTGCAAAAAGAGTCTAAACAGTTAGTATCTTTGTAGATTTAGTTTCCATTCAGAGAACTAACTACGAGAAGTGTGGGAATGTTGCAATGCCAGCCATCCCCAAATGAATGGTCACCTACTTTACGTCATTCCCTTCGCAAAGTGTGTTCCTCGACTTATCAAGGTTGTACTTTCATACGTCAACTGATTCCATTTCATAGTATGACAGTACAACGATGGAAGTGAGTTTACTCAATTTCTTGAGAAACATTCCTAGATACCGAAACAAATGCATGGTGGATACATGCATCAAGAACCAACATTCAATCGAGATTCGAATCTGATAGTACAAACGTAGACAATTCATACTAAAAGATAAAAGATAACACGAGTTGGTGATCAAGCAACAAGCATTCGTTAAACGATTGATGTCAAACTAAAAAGAAAGTATATCTCTATTGCAAACTATGGATTACATTGCATGAAATGAAAACATGGGTAGTGGGGCTACTCCCCGCACCCTAGTGAAGGAGACTACTCACTCATAGCTAGGATAAATAAGGAGGCGAGAAGAGAGAGAGATAACATCATCCCCAAAAAGGAGAGAGGAAAGTCAACCCCTTGGAAGGAGAGAGAATGGCGATCTTCATACTTCACAGGTTGCTCGATGATGAGGTCTCCTCTTCCCACCTTCTTTGGAGAAGAGAGAGAAAGTAGCTTCAGGATGGAGTGTGGATCTCAGACCGGCAGCCTTTGGGCGGAGGATGGATGATGGAATAGCTCTGGAGTAGTAGAGGCAGCCTCTGGACGTCTGAAACTTGATGCCTTTCAGAGGAACCCTCGGGTCTTATTTATAGGCTTTAAGTGAAGCCCAAATGGTTTGGGCAATTTTACCTTAAAACCGTTTGGACTCTGTAACCGTTTGGACTCTGAAACCATTTGGACTCTGAGACCGTTTGGACTCTGAGACTATTTGGACCCTGAGACCGTTTGGCTTCATGCGGTCTTGAGACAGTTTGGCTTCATTCAGTCTTGAGACCGTGTGACTCCACGTGGTTTTGGGACCAGTTGGCTTCATGCGGTCTTGAGACCGTGTGACTCCATGCGGTCTTGAGACTATTTCGCTTCATGCGGTCTTGAGACAGTGTGACTTCATGCGGTTTTGGGACCGATTGGCTTCATGCTGTCTTGAGACCATGTGACTCCATGCGGTCTTGAGACCGTTTGGCTTCATGAGGTCTTGAGATCGTGTGACTCCATGCGGTCTTGAGACCATGTGAGGATTTTGTGATTTTTTGTGTCTTTTTCTGTAAGTAAAAAGGGAGAAAAGTTAATCTAATAGTATATTTTCAATAAGAGAGAAAAGTTAAGGATTCTATCTAATTTATCTGAGAAAGAGTGTGGAAAACTGAGGAAAATTACTAAGATAACATGACAAAATTGGAGGTTATCACCCCCCCTAACTTAGAGTCTAGCTTGTCCTCAAGTTAGATAGAGTTGAGGCATGTAATGGCGAGGTGATTTTATTTAATTAAGATTTCCATACTCTTAATACAATTCTAAACCAGAGGTCTCCTATAGTTGTATCGGGGCCTTTTCTTGCCTTAACTATTTCAAGTATTGAGAGTTGCTTGGATCTCAAGTTTCTTCAATCTCTTGTAGCCTGCATTGGGACCACTTTTTGTTCTGTGCATGTCGTTGATTCTAATCAGTTTTATACATCTCTGAAAATCCTACCGGAAGCTAGAGTGGGTATGAGGGTTGGCTAAAGGCTTGATGTATAACTCCCCTTTCAAGTGGGGAGGGGTTGTCTATGCTTTTAGGATCTCACTACCGGGCACGACACATCTGCCTTTGTGAGGGCAGCTGAATGTACCGGCCGGGCGAGTCCTTTATCAACCTTTCATATATTTGGATACCTTAGGGTTTCACTACCGGGCACGACACATCTACCTTTGTGAGGGCAGCTGAATGTACCGGCCAGGCGAGATCTTTATTGGTTCTTCATATAGATCCTTATTCATGGCACAACTCTCATAGTTTTATTCAACACTCTGGCTTTTATTCGTAAACTCACAGGCTTAGGATTTGGATTTTTAGGAATTTTGATTTGGGCGACCAAGCCTCTTTTATTTGAAGAGAAGAAAGTTGTTCTTAGAGTTGGCCAACATGCACTTATTTGGTTTCTACTAGTGGTCCACTTGCAAGGCTTCATGATTTGGATGTCACCTGATGTCCCTCCCGTCCTTGAGAGTGTTTGGCTTATTTCGGACCTCATGTTGACATGTGGAAAGTCAGATGTAGAATTGAATCAAAAGCCTGAAAATCGAGTGTGAAGATAATTTATTAGTTCCCCATTACATGTCTATGTGCTATTCTTGTTGTTACTCCTTAGGACTAACTGGATTCTGAAGTTAGCTTGGGATGACTTTATTCCAAGAGGGATATTATTCTTTATGAACAGGATTTATTATTTTAATAAAACTAAATGTGCAAAGAAAAATTTTGTGCAGGATTGAAAGAGAAGATAGAGAGGGAAAGATTTAAGAATGATACCTTGCCCTTGTCCAGTGTACTCACCCCCTAACTTATCACTCACTCTGTCCTCAGAGTGTCAAGGTGATAGGTTGAGAAGTACAAGGACAAGGGCATCAGGCGTCTGTTAGTCCTGCATTAGCTCCATGTGTGTGAAGAAGATTAGCGGCGAACTTTCCTCGTAACACATGGTAATCCACATCTATCATGTCCTCTACTGGTCCTCCAAGGGCCATAATGGTGTACATCCAGTACAGGACATGGAAACCATAGTCGTTTGACTCACAGAGCTTTTGTGGGCATTTGTGGCTGAACTCGGGGCAATGAAAGTGTTCTTTACCGTATGCCCATGTGTGCTTGCTAAGAAGGGCATGTAGGTGGTCAGCACACTCCTTCGCCACTTCTTCTGTAGGCATTCTTGGTGTTGTAGTGTATTGGTGTTGATCTGGATTGTACTGGCTGTCGGAACTGTTGTATATGATTGTTGTTCCGTCGTGAAGATTTGTTGCCAACAACATCCAGTATTCTGAATGAAGGAAAGGAAGCATGATAAGCTTTAGAGTCGTATGTTGTAGGAAGGAAATGAGTGCCTCAGTTGTTCTGAAGTTCTTTAGCTGTAGGAGATTGTCCTTCATATACACGGATGCCATATAGGTTGTAGGGTGATTCTGTCCGAGAAGAAATTGATAGGCGGTTATCAAACTTACAGATAGAGACTCTTTTGTCTGTACATTTTCTTGTAGCGCGTCTGCCATGACGAGAATGTCACCGGACATGAAAACAAGGTCATATTTGTCGGCGTAAAGCCTTGACATGATGAGGCAAAGTTCATTGTCAGAGAGGCTTTTGCAAGCGCTGAGGTCAAAATTGGGGAATGTTGGTGAAATGGCAGACAGGGGGACCATTTGTGAAGATGATCTTTTGATGGTCGCCCCGGTTAGCAACTCAGTAACCCCTTCATCATCCGCCAGATCGAAAGAGTAAGGGTCCCATTTCTTCTTCTCGGGAACCTTGGCGGGCTGTTGTTTTGCCAACTCCTCTATTGTTTGCATGAATGGCTGTTTTGGAGGACGTTGGATGGCCAAAAGGAGATAGTGAGGAACGTCATTAGGTGCCATAGTTGGGTCCTTGAAGAACCTTCTATCACAGATTAGCTCCATGGTGTAGCGACCTCGCAGAGAATGAAAAACTTCTGGGGCCAGTTCAGTGAAAGGGATTTGTTGGTTGAGCGCTTGAATGTGACGTATAGCGTAGAAAGTGCAATCCCTAGATCCCTCTTGTGTTTGGGCTAGGGGGTTGATGATTTGGAACTATGGTTGGTTCCAACCATTGCAGAGGGATGGGCATGTAGCCCAGATTAATTTCAGTAGTCGGAAAGGTATGCATCTGGCCTCCCTGGCTTCGATACCAGCAAAATTTATTATTCCGGCCTTTAGTTCATTGGCGTAGAAATTGTACACCTTGGCATCTCGAGCTGCGGTGTTGACTATCATAAGTAGCCAGTGACCAGAAACTTGAAAGGGCATGGTTATATAGCATGCCTTTCTAGAAATTCCCCTCTGTAACCATTCGATTGATTTTCTTTGTAATTTTTTGTATATAAGACTCATAGCTAAAGCAGGTGATGTGTTAAGAACTGGTTGCTGCCGCTTAGAGCTTCTGTAAGTTTCGATAGAATTGGCAAGGAGGACACGGAAGACTACCATCTTCACCGCTGATTGTGGTCGAAGGATGGAGCGGAAGTCTTCACGTGTCAACTTGCGCTGAGTCTTCGTATTTTGGTAAATAATATCAACCCCGTCTTTGGCATCATCTACTATAGTGTTTAGGATGAAGATGTCTTGAGCATAAAGAGTAGAGATGGCTGTCATATCTAGATCGTGCATCTTGTGTGGTAGAGGTGGCGGCGGGGGAAGCTCCTGTGGGAGGCGAGGGGGGGAAGTTTGCTCCAAATCATCGATGTAGTGTTGCAGATCTTCTTCTTTATCAAAATCAGAAGCAGAGTCAAGGTCTTCATCTGTATCTAAACTAACTATTTCGGATTCTTTGTGTTCTGGGGGAAAGGGAATCGATTGTTCTGGTGTAGAGAGAAGTTGAGCTGATGTTTCTTTTTGTTGACTCGTGCTGGTTCCGAATAAATTAACATTGTTGGAACTCAGTGAAAGCTGCTTCCTTGGCAGTTTACCCCAGAGATCCCATTCCAGAATAATCAAGGAATTGATCCCCATATGACATATTGACGTTGTCATTGTGAGTAGGGGATTTGGGATCGTTATCACCTTTGTGGGGATCTTGCTATTGCTTTGGTGTCTCTCCTTGGTTGGGGCCCTCCCCAGCATTGCCGGGGTCATCATTTTTATCGTCTGAGGAGGTGCTATTATTGGAGTAAGCTGAGGAGTCAGACTCCTCTTCTTCATTTTCCTCTTCATCATCTTCTTCGTCTACCGCTTTGTCTGATGTCTTCCTTGATGGAGGCTTCTTGCACTGCCGGTGGAGTTCTTATAGCTTGTCGAAAGCCACTTACACATGCTCGTGTGTTTCAAGTAGTGCGTCGCGGGTTTCTTTGAGATCTGAATAGCGAGCCTCAGTGGAGAAGAGTCGGGCAGATAGGTCTGTCACTTGAGTTCTGAGTTGGTTGATTTCGTTGTTGGACGACTCCTCTTGACGGTTAGTTAGCTGTGTGAGGGTGGTGCTTATGTCATCCAAGCATGTGTTTAAAACAGTTTGTTGTTGCTTAAGCTCGCACATAGTTTCTGGAAAAGGTTAATTTTGCGTAGAAATCCTTTCGACTTGCTTGACCAGATCGGCTTGCTGGCCTTTCACTTCAAGCACCAACTGTGGTAGCTGTTGTAGGCGGTCGTCGAGACGATCGACTTTCATGGCCACTGCTTTTTGTTGTTGGTGGATCCTTGAGATGATGCCGGGAAAGGCAAGGTTTTACGCATCAATCTTGGCAACCTGTGTAGATAGACCCTGCACATAAGAAAAAATTGATTGTAAAATGTTAGAAGGGTCGGTGAGGAGGTTTCAAATAGCATCAAATTGATGTCTAAATTCCTCACCGACATTTTTGAAATGGACCCCATATGTGGAAGGGTGGTATGGCTGGGGTCGGGGTGGAAAGGTGGTAGTGCCTTGCGAAAGAGACACTAGTGATGGTCTCGCGAACTGCGTGGTGACCATAGATGGAGTCACCAGCGGTGTCGGGGTGGTAGCGGAACAAGAAAATGGTGATTGTCTGGGTGAGAATTGTGGGAGCGAAAATGTTGAGGAAAAAAGGGTGGAGATGGGAGCGGAGAATGTGAAGCCGGGTGTTGGATCGGAAAAAGGGGTGCTCTGGGAGAAAGATGGTGAAGTGGAAGATGTGGGTGGAGGGATTGTTGTTGGGTTTGTTGTGGAGGAAGGTGGGAGGGTGGTAGACGGTGGGATGGTAGTGGATGGTAATGTGGTGGGGGTGGTGGTGGTGAGCTCATCATGTAGGCTCATGATGAATGAGTCTAAAGAAGAGGTAGTGATTAGTTCCTCCGGAGGGGGGCGTTCTGTCTCCAGTTGTAGCTTTGATGTTGGCATACCCGACAGATGTGGTGGTTGTAAATGTACCTTAGATGGTCGTTTTACTGGTATTTTTGTTACCCTAGCTGCTGGGGCGGTTATGCTAAGCTCTGTCTAGCCCTCTTTGATTGTCTTCTCTTGTACTTTGACTGAAGCTAGGAGTTTGGTAAGCTCTTCGTCAGTAAAGAGAAGTTTGTCCTTGTCGTAGTCTGCGAGCTCCAAAAGTAGTAGCAGAGTCCTGGAAGATATGACTATTGGGTAGAAAATTTAGTGTAGTTTTGCATCCTTTTCCTTGATAATGTAGGAGTTCTTCAAGGTTTGCTCGTTAGCAAGGATGTCGCCCTTGATCTGCGTGCATCGAGGGAGTAATTTG
The DNA here is from genome assembly GCA_963693085.1 of Alisma plantago-aquatica. Classification (NCBI taxonomy): domain Eukaryota; kingdom Viridiplantae; phylum Streptophyta; class Magnoliopsida; order Alismatales; family Alismataceae; genus Alisma; species Alisma plantago-aquatica. Next base: position 1,467,655,171 of record OY856411.1, on the reverse strand, counting down.
TCCATCTTGAGATATTTGATGATCGATGTTATGTGCCCACCCATGCAGATTTCTTTCCCTATGGTGTAGGCTGAGAATTTTTGTATCATGTGTCATCCAATGTTGACCGTCATTCCATGTAGAATGGACCATAGAAGAAAAAGGTCAGCGGTGATAACATTTCCTCCTTCCGTTCTGGGGAAGATCGCACCAGTGAGAATTTTGTGAAGCGTGCGCATGAACCCAGAATCAATATTGGAGGCTTTGCAGGTTTTTGCCTCATAAGTTGGGATCCCTGTTAGGGTTTTCCAGAAGTTGTGTCTATTGAATTTGGAGTTCTCCGTACTAACAGCTTTGGCCTGTTTGAGCTGCTCCGGGTTGTCGACGAAGATTTCATTCAAAAGATTTTCTGTTATAACAATGTTGTTACCAAAATGTTTGGTGACTAGCCTGCGGTCACCTCTGTCCCTTGCCCTGTGCATAATGTCCAGAGATTCTTTTGTGAGGTGTGTAAAAAATTCTGTTGTGGGTTTGACGTATGAGACTTCAGGGACCAAGCACAGTCTTGAGAGATTGGCGTTGCCGAGCATGGTGAGGATTTTGTCGTATATCCCCATTTTGAGCAGTATGCTTGAACAAACGTACTTTGTTGGTTTTAATACTTTGTCGATGGATGGGAGGGTGTGGATGTAAAGTTTTTCTAGTGGTGGTGCGGTGGTGGTGAGTTCTGAGAAGACGGGGGTGGTAGCGGGGGTGGTAGTGGCAGGTGTTGGGATGTACTCTGCAAGGTTTTGTTCCCTAGCAGTAACGGGACAGACCTACTTCCTTGCCCGTTTCTATGATGGTTGTTCTTTTGTAACTTCCTGGGCCTTTCGTTTCCCCTTGGATTTGTCGGTTGGGGATTCATCTTCAGAGTTAGGCTCATATTCGGAGCCTTCATCACTGGAAGAGATTTCTTCCACTTCTTCTTCAGGCTCCGCAGCTAGACATTTGTTGATGTGGTCAATTTCATACATGACCGCTATGATGTTGACCTTTAGTGGAATCTTTCTGGTTTCTTTATAGGTATCTAAAACCTTCTAGAGCTTTATACGGCTTTCTATTAGTTTCTCTATTGTCCAGAAAGGAGCGTTGGCAGATCCGGTGACTTCTTTAGATGGTGATGCCATATCTGAAAATGGAAAGTCATGTGTTAGAATAACAAGTTTATTAAAAGGAAAAATTGGATTTTATATGTGTTTATGTGTTTTTATGTTTTAACGAAATTCAAGCGGTTTTGAAAGACCAAACGGTTTGAAGACTGTTTGGTTCCAAACGGTTTCAGGACCGTTTGGCTCCAAACGGTTTTAGGACCGTTTGGAAGGTGAAACGTCGGGGGTGCAACAAACGGTGGTAGAAACGGTATCAGCGGTGATAGCGAAGGCGGCGGCGATAAAGACGACGGCGGCAATAGAAAGGGGAGTCGTGTCGGTGCCGTAGACGTCGGCGATGGTAAAGACGAAAGTGGGGCACAGACAAAAGCATTGATGATGGTGGTGCGCTGGTCTACCTTGCTGGTGTGGGTGATGAAGACGACGACGATGCAAAGAGCAGTGGTAACCGAGGCGTGGACGTTGTGAAGATGCACGGAAGCGGGAACAGTGGTGATGGAGAGAACCGGTGTAGTGGGCTGTGCGGGAACAGGAGCAGGGGAGATGCAACAGTGCTTGCGAGGGGTTTAGAAAGCTCGAGAGTCGAAAGAAAGAAGAAGGAGATGGGGTAGGGTTATATTTATAGGAACCGGGGTTGACCCTACAAATTCCCCAGGTCAAATGGTTTGCGACCGTTTGGACTCCAAACGGTTTCGAGACCGTTTGGGCTCCAAACGGTTTCAAGATCATTTGGGAAGGCTTAGGTTTTCTATTTATATTTTTATGTTTGTTTTGGTTATGTAAATTTTTATATTTAGAGATGATAAACCTAAGTTAAATGAAAGGAACAGAAAAAAAAGATAAAAGATAAATGATGATACTCAGATCTTGGGTTGCCTCCCAAGTAGCGCCTAGGTTTTACGTCACTGGCTTGACGAAGTTTTGCTTTTGTTATGGTGATACTGTGGGGTCTCTGATCTCAATAGTCTATCTCAGAATTTTGTCTACTGGAGTATAATATTTTTTTTGTCTATGGCCATTGACGGTCCTTTTGCCTCCATTGTCGTCAACAATTATGATGGCTCCAGTCGGGTATATGTGTTTGATAGTAAAAGTCCCAGACCACTTTGTACGAAGTTTCTCGGGGAACATTTTGAGTCTGGAGTTGAAAAGGAGGACTTTATCTCCGATGGCGATGTCTTTTCTTTTTAGATGGCCATCGTGCCACATTTTGGTTTGTTCTTTGTAAATCCTGGCACTTTGATATGTGGTCATTCTGAGCTCCTCTAGTTCCTGCAACTGCAGTTGTCTGTTTTCTTCGGTGCTTTTAAAATCGAAGTTCAGCTGTTTAATAGCCCACCAAGCCTTATGTTCCAATTCTACTGGGAGATGACATGATTTCTCATATACCAAACGGAATGACATTGTTCCAATTGGTATTTTGTAAATTGTTTGGTAAGCCCAAAGGGCGTCAGGAAGCTTGGTGGACCAGTTGGTACGGTGTCTATTGACGGTTTTCTCTAAGATTGCCTTTCGTTGTCTGTTCGAAACTTCAACCTGACCACTAGTTTGTGGATGGTAAGTGTGGCAACTTTATGGTTGACTCTGTATTTCTTTAAGAGGGCTTCAAAGCTTCGCTCCAAAAAATGAGTTCCTCTGTCAGATATGACAGTTTGGGGAACTCTGAATCTGGGAAAAATGATATATTTAAACATCTTAATGACTGGTTTGGAATCGCTGGAGACTGTGGGTATAGCTTCTACCCATTTCGAAACATAATCCACAACAACAACAAAAAAAACCAGTATGTAGGAAAATCCATATGAAGAGGGAAAGGGACCCATGTAATCTATCCCCCACATATCAAAAAGTTCGATCTCTTGCCACATAGTAAGGGGCATTTCATTTCTTTTGGTTATACCGCCAGAGAGTTGATATTTGTTGCATGATTTCATAAAATCATAGGAATCCTTCGCTATTGTTGGCCAAAAGAAACCCGATTGTAAAACTTTCATGGCGGTCTTTTTTGAACTCATATGTCCCCCAGTGGGGCTGGAATGACAATGTTCTAGGATAGGAGTAATCTCTTCTTCAGGTAGGCAACGGCGAAAAAGTCCGTCTACACATAGACGAAAGAGATAAGGTTCGTCCCAATAGTTTTGCTTGACGTCATGGAGGAATTTATTTTTGTCATGGTAAGAGGCGGAAGGGTGAATGATTCTCGTAGCCAGATAATTTACTATGTCAGCATACCAGGGGAATCTTGTGGTGATTTTCATTAGTTGGTCGTTAGGGAGAGAGTCTCGGATAGGTACTTTATCATCATCCTCGACTTCAATACGGCTGAGATGATCAGCAACGATGTTTTCCACTCCGCTTTTGTCATTGATTTCCAAATCAAATTCCTGAAGCATCAACACCCAGCGGATAAGTCTGGGTTTTGCGCCTTGCTTCTGAATTAGATATCATATGGTGGAGTGGTCAGTGTAAACTATGACCTTAGATCCAATCAGGTAGGAGCAGAATTTTTTGAACGCATAGATGATAGCTAAGAACTCTTTTTCTGTAGTGGTGTAGTTCTTTTGCGCTTCATCAAGCGTCTTGGATGCATAGTATATGATGTATGGCTTTTTGTCGATTCTCTGTCCCAACACGGCCCCTATGGCGTAGTCACTAGCGTCACACATTATTTCAAAAGGTTGTGACCAGTATGGGGCCCTTAATATGGGTGCAGAGATTAAAGTGTTCTTTAAAATTATGAAGCTTTGTAAGCATTCTTGGTCAAAATTGAACTCGGTGTCCTTGGTCAATAATTTGGTCATGGGTTTTTCTATTTTTGAGAAATCTTTAATAAATCTTCGATAAAACCCAGCATGACCCAAAAATGCTCATACTCCTTTTATGTCTTTTGGCGGCGACAGTTTCGAGATAACATCAATTTTCACCTTGTCTACCTCAATCCCCCTTTCACTCACTCTATGTCCGAGGACGACACCTTCAGTTACCATAAAATGGCATTTTTCTCAATTTAAGATAAGGTTCGTTTCCTCGCATCTTTGTAGGACTTGTCCAAGGCTGAGTAGACAGTTGTCAAAGGAATCACCGTAAACTGAAAAATCATCCATAAAAACTTCCATTATAGATTCTGTTAACCCTGTAAAAATAGCAGACATGCACCTTTGGAAAGTAGCAGGTGTGTTGCACAGCCCGAATGGCATTCTTATGAAAGCATATGTCCCAAAAGGACAAGTGAAAGTTGTTTTTTCTTGGTCTTCCGAGTGTATAGGGATTTGATAGAACCCAGAATAACCATCTAGATAATAGAAGAACTTTTGATGGGCTAGGCGTTTGAGAACTTCGTCAAGAAAAGGAAGAGGGTAGTGATCTTTTCGTGTTGATTTGTTTAATTTCCTATATTCGATGCACATCTTCCACCCTATCACAATCCTTGTAGGCACTAGCTCATTTTTGTCATTTAGCATGACAGTGGTTCCTCCCTTTTTGGGGACCACTTGGATAGGGTTGACCCATTGGGAGTTTGAAATTGGGTAGATGATACCGGCTTTCAGCAGTTTGAGGACCTCAAGGCGAACCACTTCTTTAAGGTTGGGGTTCAGTTTCCTTTGGTGCTCTCTTGAAGGCTTAAATTCTTCTACCATGGGCAGTCTATGCATGCATAAGGCTGGGTTTACACCTGTCAGGTCAGTTATTTTGTACCCAATGGTTTTCTTATGTTTCTTCAACTCAAAGAGAAGCCTTTCTTCCTAGTCTTTCATTAGAGTGGAGCTCATGATTACTGGACATAATTTCTCTTCATCCAGGAAGACGTGCTTAAGACCCGTTGGTAGGGTTTTCATCTCGGGAGCCTTAGGTGCTTTCGCTGTTTCTAGAATAGTAACCGATTTGAGCTCCTCAAAAGTGGTTGTTGGTGCTTCTTCAGCTTTCTCTAAATGTTGCAAGCATTGTTGAACTAATTCGTTGGCTGAGAATTCGACTTCTGGATTTATTAGGACATTTTCTAACTCATTATATGGTTCAGATATTTCCAATTGGGACATTTGATGTATTGCATCTAAGAGAAAGACTTCCTCTTGAATGTTGGGGCCTTTCATGCTGTTGAGAACCTGGAACTGAATTTCTTCTTTTCCCAGTCTTAGAATGATTGTGCCAGCTTCAACATCGATAAGCGCCCTAGCTGTGGCAAGGAAGGGTCTGCCAAATATTATTGGGTATCTAAGATCTTCCTTGATATCCATGATGACAAAATCACATGGGACATAAGAATCCTTGCCTATCCTAACTAGAATGTCTTCAATAATTCCTAGAGGTGCAGTGATGGTGGATTCATCTAACTGAATTGTCATTGTTGTGGGTAGTAAATCAGTAAGGCCCAATATTTTACACATGGAGTAGGGAATAATAGATATGCTAGCCCCTAGGTCAGCTAATCCCTTTTTGCTCGAAGCATTTCCAATACAACATTGAATACCGAAAGAACCAGGGTCTTTTTTTTATTGGGCATCTTATTAAGAATGATATTGGAGGTGGTTTCAGCCAGTTTGGCCATCTCTTATTCTTCAGTAATGTATTTCCTTGATAGCAAAGTTTTCAGATATTTAGCCCAAGTTGGTACTTCAGAGAGAGCATCGAGGAGTGGGATATTGATATAAAGTTTCTTCATCGCCTCCTTGAATTTTTGGAACCTAGTGTCCATTTTAGTCTCTCTTAGTCTTCCTGGATATGGTATCTTAGGTTTATACTGCAGAACTTCTGGCTCTTTGGAAGCTTGTTCCTTTTCTTTGCCTTTTACGGTCTCTGCAGATTTCTCAATTTCTAGATTTAGGCTTGCATTTGGAGTAAAGACATGTGTATCATCATCATTGTGAGTGATTCTCGTAGTTTCATGAAAGACACGACCAGATCTTGTAGTGATGGCATTCAATTGTTATGGTCTATTTTGATCGTGTCTAGGGTTTGACTCTAGTTGACCAGTGAAGGTACCTGTTGGTGGCTTCAGTTGGGCAGCAATTTGTGCTAGTTGAGCCTCCATAGCCTTCTGCTGAGCTTGCTGATTAGCAAGCATGGTTTGTTGTGACTGTAACATCTTCCTGATCATAGTCATCTCGTTTGTTGGTTGGGAGGGGGCATTTTTCTGAGTGAGTTGTTGTTGTCCTTGATGTGGTTGTTGCGGAGGTGGTGCTAACTGAGGTTGTTGCGGTTGCTGCAACTGAGGGTGTAATTGCGGGTGCAGAGGAGGATGGGTATATTGATAATAGGCAGAGGGATTTCTAGGGTAGTTGGATCTTGGGAAGTTATTTCTGAGATTCCCTTGATTTTAGTTAAAGTTACTTTGGAATCCAGGTGGCAACCTATTGGAGGATCCACCTTGTGTTTGATGTTGCGGGTTAGCAGTCCCCGCAGGGTTCCCATATTGAAAACCGGGGTGGTTTCTTGGTTGATTTGGATTATAGTAAACTTGTCCTTGTATGGAATGAATGAAATTAACTTGTTCGGGCATCTCATCTTCAGGGTGTTCGATGATTGGTTCGTACTGTTGTTGTGGTGGTTTCATATCCATCATCACATTGTAAAGCAGACCACATGACATTGTAGGGTGATCGAAAGCGTGACAGGCTTCACAAGTCCCTGTAGCATCTTTAACATGTTGGACTTGGGGTTTTTTCTTCTTATCATATTCTCCAAATGAAATTTCAAATGTCTGTTGTTTGTGACCTATAGTCTTTAAAGCTTCAGCAATAGCCTTCATTTCCATTGATTCCTCAGCTTTATAAACTTTGAGGACTCCCTTGCCGAATGATCGTCCCCAATTGGATTGGTTCTCAGCTCCAAGTGTAACGATTTTCCAAGCATCCTCATAGTTTTTTCTCATAAAATTTTCTCCAGATGAGGAATCCAGAAATTGCTTGATGTCATCACTCACCCCCCTATAGAATGTTTCTATTAATTGATTTTGGGAGATATCGTGATGAGGGCACTTCCTTATAAGCTCCTTGAATCTTTACCATGCTTCTGCGAGTGATTCTCCAGGAAGTTGGGCGAAGTGGTTGATTTGCCCCCTAATTTCGTAGGTTAATGAAGGAGGGAAAACTTTCCAGGAATTTTTCTTCCAAGGGAGCCCAGGTGGTGATGATTGGCTCCCTATCAAGCGAGTTGTACCAACTCAGAGCCCTTACGGACAGAGTGAAATGGAAAAGATGTAGCATTATTGCGTCAAAGGCAACTCCAGCTTGTGGGACAAGTCAGCAAAGTGCCTTAAATCTCTTCAAGTGATCCATGCAGTCATCTCCAGAACCACCAGAGAATGAGATGCCCTGCATGATTTGAATCCATTGTGTCTGGATTTTGAAGTTGGGTATGTTGATGATCGGTGGTCGAACTGGATGATTGTCTTCATAGTTCTTAGGGACGGCATAGTCCCTCAATTGTTTGTTTCTTAGCTCTAGCTGGGCAGCTTGGTTAGTTGCTTCGTTATCAGCTCGGATGCGGGGCTGTTCTTTAGCCCAGATCTCCACTTCAATCTGAGCACGGGTGTCAGCAATGAGTTGTGCTTTCTGAGCGGCTATGGTGGCATTGACCCTTTCCATTACTAATACAGCTTGGCGTTGATCTTCAGCCATTTGACTGGCCCTTTGGCGGTTGAGTCTGATGCGGCGGTGGAAGCTTCTCTCTACCTCAGAGTCGTACTCTGGATCAGGGGAGAATCTGAGATTATGTGATGGTTGCATACACGTCTTCTACCTGAGTAGAGAAAGAAACACACCTTTTAGATGATGCAGGAAATATGATGAATTCAAGAAGATATGGACTAATGGTTAAAGGAAAGTGTAAAACCCTAACCAACTAGCAAGATAGTAAATGAAATTAAAATGTCCTATTGTCCCCGGCAACAACACCAATTTTTGATGGAGCTTCCACTCACGTGGAATTGCGCGCACCACTAAAAATCCTAAAGATAGTAAGTCTTTAGGTTTAGCCTTGCTTATACTAGATTGAGAACTCCACCCACGTATGCTAGGATACGTGGAAGTCTTATCGTAGTATAGTTAAGGGTCGAATCCACAGGACAACGATCTTGTTGAGAGCAACAAGATGGAAAACGTTAGAATCTCACTTAACCTCTTAGCAGTTGGTATATAGATCGAAAAGTTTGGCTTGGTTGTTTTCAACTAAGTACAAGTAAAGTAGAGCAAGAAAGTAAACTTAAGGATTTTAACAATGATAAGGAGCCACTAGGATGTGATCGACTTTCACTACCACTACACATGGATCAAAACATGCAACATAAAACATAACCTGCAAAAAGAGTCTAAACAGTTAGTATCTTTGTAGATTTATTTTCCTTTCAGAGAACTAACTATGAGAAGTGTGGGAATGTTGTAATGCCAGCCATCCCCGAACGAATGGTCACCTACTTTACATCATTCCCTTCACAAAGTGTGTTCCTTGACTTATCAAGGTTGTACTTTCGTACGTCAACTGATTCCATTTCATAGTATGAAAGTACAACGATGGAAGTGAGTTTACTCCACTTCTTGAGAAACACTCCTAGATATCGAAATAGATGCATGGTGGATACATGCATCAAGAACCAACATTCAATTGAGATTCAAATATGATAGTTCAAATGTAGACAATTCATACTAAAAGATAAAAGATAACATGAGTTGGAAATCAAGCACCAAGCATTCGTTTCGAACTGAAAAGAAAGTATATATCTATTGCAAACTATGGATTACATTACATGAAATGAAAACATTGGTAGTGGGGCTACTCCTTGCACCCTAGTGAACGAGACTACTTGGTCATAGCTAGGATAAAGAAGGAGGCAAGAAGAGAGAGAGAGAACATCATCCCCACAAAGGAGAGAGGAAAGTCAATCCCTTGAAAGGAGAGAGAATGGAGATCTTCACACTTCATAGGTTGCTCGATGATGAGGTCTCCTCTTCCCACCTTCTTTGGCAAAGAGAGAGAAAGCAGCTTTAAGATGGAGTTTGGATCTTAGACCGGCAGCCTTTGGGTGGAGGATGGAGGATGGAATAGCTCTGGAGTAGTAGAGGCAGCCTCTGGACGTCTGAAACTTGATGCCTTTGGGAGGAACCCTCAGGTCTTATTTATAGGCTTTAAGTGAAGCCCAAACGATTTGGGCAATTTTACCTTCAAACCATTTGGACTCTGAAATCGTTTGGACTCTGAGACCGTTTGGACTCTGAGACCATTTGGACCCTGAGACCATTTGGACCCTGAGACCGTTTGGCTTCATGCGGTCTTGGGACCGGTTGACTCCATGCGGTCTTGGGACTCGTTGGCTTCATGCGGTCTTGATACTGTGTGACTCCATGCGGTCTTGGGACCGGTTGGCTTTATGCGTTCTTGAGACCATGTGACTCCATGCGGTCTTGAGACCGTTTGGCTTCATGCGCTCTTGAGACCGTGTGACTCCATGCGGTCTTGGGACCGGTTGGCTTCATGTGGTCTTGATACCGTGTGACTCCATGCGGTCTTGAGACCGTTTGGCTTCATGCGGTCTTGAGATCGTGTGACTCCATGCGGTCTTGAGACCATGTGAGGCTTTTGTGATTTTTTGTGTCTTTTTCTATAAGTAAAAAGGGAGAAAAGTTAATCTAACAATATATTTTCAATAAGAGAGAAAAGTTAAGGATTCTATCTAATTTATCTGAGAAAGAGTGTGGAAAACTGAGGAAAATTACTAAGATAACATCACAAAATTGGAGGTTATCAAACACCCATTTGTACATTCATCATATGAGATGTAACAACATATCTCTCCCAGAACAAGACAAAATGAACTTCATTGTATCTACACTACTTCCTATTTAGAACATCTACCATCATATTCTCCTTTCCAAGATGAAAATCTATATTGCAATATTATTTTTTATCATCTCTAGGTATTGTCTTTATCTAAGTTGTATTTTTTGAAAGTATATACTTTCACTGCTATGGTCAATATATATTTAATAGTGTTCCACATACTGGTAATACTCCAATTTTTTGAAGGCAAAACATTTATAACATACTCAAGGTCGAGTCGGGTAGTAGTCCTCATGCTTCATGAGTTGTATACAAGAATTTGAAACCATCTTAACATCATGCATAAACATATTGACAACCCTCTTCTTGAGGCATTACAAAAATCTGCATACCACTTCCCAGTCTTTGACAAGATAATAACCAAGGTTATCATCAGTTTCTCATATATAAGATGGAAAGTGCTCTCATACAAATTTGTCTAGGAAAAATATTTCTTCTTTCTTGTCAGCTTAGTCAATAACATGGCTATAGTGCTGCAATATTTGATAAAGAGATTATAATATCATGTTAGGCCAACAAAGCTACACACTAGCATGTGTGTCTTTGGTCTTTCCCACTAAAGAACTAACTCTACCATTCTAGGATCTACACAAATTTCTTTGTGTGATACCATGTGGCCTACAAATTTTAGTTCTACCAAATTAGCTTAGCACTTTCTAAATTTGTCATCCAAGTGATGTTGCCTTAGAAGTACTACATTCGGCATCAAATGTTTTCCATGTTGTTCTACATCTATATAACTTATCATATTACTATATGAACGTATTTTAATAAACTAATTAGAACTATGAAAACATTACTTTGATTAACTATGCAAAATTTGTTGGTGCATTTGTCAGTCTACGTTGAATAATAAAAATTCATTATGATTGTATCTCATTTTAAAGTTTTATTGTATACACATTTTGTTATTATCTTAAAATGATAATGTTTTATTTAAAATTTGAATGTTATATTATGCTAACCAGTCAAATGGAACGTCTATTTACACTATTTGATACCTTTTTTATTTTTTCCCATTTTTTAGTTTTTTTAATCTATAAATAGTCACATTGATTTTTCCTTTTTTGGAAAATGAACCAGAGAGCCCCCAAGGTGAAGTTCTTAGTTGGATGAAATAATCATCCAATAACTCTAGCTTTAGCAACTCCATCTCTATTACTCTTTCAGAGCCATCTTGCATGGTGTGTGTTGTATAGGATGTCTCCCCATGACTAACTTTATCATAACATCATCTCAGATGAAGCAAACCTAGAAATTCCTTCAGAATGAGATATGAGTATTCATGAACAACATAAAATTATCTAGCCTAGGGCTATGTGTGCCCTATTGTCTACTACATACACGAGAAATATTGATGACTCATTCTCCATCATCTTCTCTTCCATCATGATTGGTGGTAAATTTGCATCAAGCGTCTTCCTATATCCTTGATGCAAGTAAAACTTACAATAAAGAGCTAAATGAGTGGGACCTGATAGGGGATTCACTCAATACATATTAAGGAATACAATTCATTTTGATCCGAACATAATAAAATCATATACATGAAGTAGGTTTTTAGTTCATCAAAGTATCATACATATAGCAATATTGTAATAGTAGATGTGGAAATCTAATCATTATATTATTAAAAAAATTCATTTGCATTATTCCTTGACATAGTAGTGGTATAACCGAAAGGGAAAGGCACAACAACCTAGACTACAAAGAAATAGTTGTAGAGGCAACCCAGCCATTGCAACTTATTCTAGAAGTACAACATATTGAAATAAGTTGCTCTTGATGCATGCTTTCCTAAGCAACCTACATTTTGGTGTTTTGGGAACAACACCCAGATAAGAGAAACACATAACAAGTATGTTTCATTAGAATATTGGTGTGTGAAACAAAGACATTAATTGGATTTTTAAAGAATCAAGTACTTTATTACGGGTGTTCCCAGTCAAAGAGGGGCTAAAAACAAATGAGAAGTGCATTCAAGATAAAAGATAAAAAAATAATGATTCCAAATATTAATGATATTAAAGAAAATAAACATTTCTTTTGAATTATCAATTTACATGTAGATAGTGTTAATGGAAGGGGAGTAAACCCCAGTGAAAAACAATGTGATTGCATAGAAGTATTGTCACTACTATAAATACAATTAATTTACATTCATATATACAAATAGAATGTAAAGAAATAAAGTTCAAGCATTTTCACATCATATAAAATAAAAAGGGATTTGAGCTTCCATATAATGAACACTGGAGTAAAAGGACCCACATAGGTCAAATAATTTCAATGTTTAAGGAGGAGAAACAAGTATCGAATGAATAATTTTCTAGTAAGATCTTCAAAATGGATGCAAATGAGAACAAAATTTAGGGTTTGTGCCTCATCAAATAAAATTAAGGTTTCATATCAACAAATTCCAAAATTAAAAAGATACCTTACCTCCTTATATAGAAAGGTATAGGTTCAATTCCTAGGTTCAAACTAGGGTTCCAAAACCCCTAATAACATTTTATATAAAATATTAGGCTTTCTATCATATAGTAAAACCATAAATTGGCTATTTAATTATTCTAGTTTAAGTTATAATACAATTACCATTATGTAGAGAATATTATTGTGATTTTAAACCTATTAACCTACATTTTTTAATATATGATTAACTAGTAGTTGATTTGCTTCATTTAGTATATTAATGTGTATTTTATAAATCAAAACTAGGTTAAAGGACTGAGATACCCTCATCCCATCATGTTTTTAACCATGAGGAGTGGCAAGATTCAAGTGGATAGTTAACTGACTAACTTCTTGGGTGACAAAGTGTAGAACTAGGTGTAAATCACCAACATATCCTTGGCTTGCATGATAAAATCAAATACAGCATTGGGTAAATAAGGGAATCAACTCCCTAAAATCAACACCAATCATGAGCGTTTACCCAATCATTTTCACTTCCACCAAGGAAGGAACTGCAGCTCATGTGCATTTCTACCATGTGATGCAAGCAATGACTATGGTATTCCACGCCCATTCTTGTCATTGAGGGACCTTAGTCAAGCATTGTAAGACTAGGGAGAGGATCCCTAGGAAAAAATAAGAGTGAAACATAGGCACTTTGGCCTCTCGAGTGGCACAGTAAGATCGAAGAAATATTGGGGGAAAGAGAGGAGTTGATACCAGCAAAAAGATAAGGATCCTATGCCCAAATAGAAGCATTGAATATGGAGAAAACTAGAAAGCCATGCCTTACGGAACCGACATATTAATTGAGAAATCTCAAAAACTCCATTAACTAACATTGTAAGTAGGAAATGACTAACACTATGAAGTACAAAACCAAGGAATGGGAAGGAACTTGTAGTATATGATAAATGCGTCTCATAGTTTTAGATTTTTACCCCATCATTCATAGGCTCAAATGAGACTTTGAGAGCCTTAACCCAACCATTATCATGAACTTGAGAAATAGAGGTCCTATAGTAGACTCAAAAACAAAGTGAGAAGGAAAAACATATGACCTATCTTGGAATTTTTCTAGAATCATCTAGACCACAACAATTGGGACGATGATGCATCTAGCACCAAATCAACACTCTAACAGTGTGTAATGAGCATGGAGTTGGTCTTGTGGAATGGGAGACTAATTGTCAATGGCGAAGCTTTCCCCTTTAGGCATTGATGCTCATGATACAATCAATTAGGAAGTTTTTTGGTTTTGTGGTTTCTAGGAGTGTGGGAAAAGAAAGCAAGAGGAGGAAGAAAAGGGAATCCTTGATATAGTTGTATATATAGCCCTATTTGTGTCTCTATCAGCTTGGGGTCTTGAAGATTTTAGAGAAAGCATTAGGAGAAGAAAGTGGGGATAAAGGGAAGATTACATTTGGAGGCAAAGATAGGTTTGTTATCATTGGATGTGATTGGGTGTATTGAGAAAATCAAAGGGTAAATTATAGCCATCCTATTAGTGAACAACAATCAAGGAACATGGAAACTATGTGCACTAATATAGTGATCTTGCATAACAAAACTTTATTAAAACCAGTATTGTTGAATTATCTACTATTTTCTTGATATTTCCTTTATGTTTTTTGAGGAAACTATTATTGTACAAATAATATGAAATTTGATACCTAAGGCAATTGAGACTATGAGGATTCCATATCTAACACTAGTTTCCATTTTTTCTATCTTTTTGTTTCATGTTATTCAAATTGAGGCCCAATTATGTAATTATTACATTTTTATTTACATGAATGTTTTGGGTAATATTTTGAATTGTGTTGATTTGTGTAATTATCTAGTCGTGGGAAGGCTTTAGAGCACAAATGTAATGCTAAAACCTATTAAGTAGTGAATTTGCATTTCAATTCCTTACCTGAACCTATGTTAGTTCATTTATAACAAAACATCCTACTTTTTGACATTTAACTACAAGATTGTATCTCTAGACTTCTAATTCTCTGAGTATAATGTTAATTGGGTCAAAAAAAGGATTAAACAAATCCTAAAGGGAAAATATTCAAGAAAATAGGAGGATTTTTTCCTCAAAATATGTCCATTTGAATCCTAGTTCATTAGTTGAACCTATTGAATAATGATTAGGCTCGATGTTATTTGAGGAGAATATTGCAATTGGGGTCATTGCATACCACCCCATTTTTATAGTCCATTGGCAAGATGAAACTATGTCACTCCAAACATCATGTCTCCACTAGTCTTATTGTACTCATTGATGATCTTGTGGGGTTGCATCAATCCCTAGGATGTTCTTAACACTATTGGACTAAGGGTTACCTAGATATATGAGGATAGTTTCATTTTCATATTTCCACTATTGATGTCACTTCCACTGTATGTAGTCAATTATTGGGATTCTAATTGTTGGGTGAGTAGGGATTTCTTAAGCCTATGATCTAACACAACAAAAAAGATTAGGTAACAAAGTTTCCATAAGAAAACACTTTATAGACTCATAACAACTCAGTTTTTGTCCAAGCTGAATTTCTCTTTTTTTATGATCAACCAAGCATTGTACCCTTCATATTATACTTCAGGTACATTAACATCATACTCGAGGAACAAAGTCATTATATATGTACAAGTATATAATGGGGTAGGGAAGCAAGGAGTTGTACATTATAAAAGAGAAACATAATGATCCTATAAAAGAATTTATATAGGCCAGGAAGAACCCAAAAAATGTAGAAAAATCAATACTAATAGACCATTGTCTTCAAATCATCTTACTATAATCCAAATTCTTTCAGCAAGCACCTTCATATCTTAAAAAATGACAAGGTTTTGCTTCCACTAATATAGTAATAGAAGCACGACAATAGTAATAAAGCCTCTCTTGCTTTTATTGGATAGACCATCTAGAATGGACTTAGCATCTATTCTAAAAAAATTGTCCTCCACTGCTCTTTTCCAAGGGTGACAATAAGATCTCGTTCAAAGAATGAATGCTCAATCGAATCCTCCCCTTTCATACGTTAAATGCATCTGAAAGCAAATATAACCCTCTACTTCTTAGCATCCTCATGGCATGATGACAATTCATACAAATTTTCCAAGCATGCAACCCATAGTTTTTAGGAACACTACAACTCCAAATACATTTTTCCCAATCAACCACATTGTTAGTAGGTTTGATAATAGACCACATATCTTTCAGTCTAAATTCTCCTTACCATAACAAAAGATTCTATCTCTATCCTTGTGATTTAGTTGATATCGGTTTGAGACCTCCATTAAGTTAGAAGTCTTTTGGACTCGTGGATATTTATTTATTATTCTAAATCATAGAAGTAATGAAAGTGATATGTCCTTCCCCAAAAAATTAAGGCATTCTTTTATTCATCACATCAGTTTAGAAATCCCCCCATTCATCCAAGGATCCTTCCAAAGTTTGTGTCCTTTCTACAGATGATATACTAAAATGAGGGTGTAAATATCAGGTAAACTCAGGATCTTATTTAACATGCAAGAGTAACTATAAGAAGATACAACTATCCATATCATTATATGTGTCATGTATTCAGCATGAATCCACCTGACTCAAGATCAATCTTTCTTCGCAACAAGATTCCAAAAATCAATGATAAGGCTAGAATCACAAATATCAATAGCTTTCCTAATTTGAAGACCACCTTCTCTTATTGGCCTACAAATTTTCTCCCACAAAGCATAATGCATACGTATAGAATCTTCATCAATCATCAAAATAAAGTCCCTACACAACTGGTCTACTCATGAATGCATATTCATCCTGATTTTAATGGCATTGTTAACCCAATTCAGCATTCAAAACTCTTAGTTTTTGTTAAAAAT
Organism: Alisma plantago-aquatica; assembly: GCA_963693085.1. Classification (NCBI taxonomy): domain Eukaryota; kingdom Viridiplantae; phylum Streptophyta; class Magnoliopsida; order Alismatales; family Alismataceae; genus Alisma; species Alisma plantago-aquatica. The sequence continues at coordinate 1,467,638,879 of OY856411.1, read as the reverse complement.
AGCTTTATTTTGATCTATTAGGTTTGCATGCTAATTTGTAGGAATTTGATACTTTTCTTAACTCCTCATGTATTTTTTATTCTTATCCCTATGTAGTAAGAAGGTCTAGGGGGTATCTCTGAACTATCAATAAATTTGGTTCAACACCTTGGTCGGTCACCTTGATTTTCATGGAAATCAACCTCCAAGAATGTGGGCTCTGATCTCCAAAACACAAGATAAACATAGAGGAAGCAATTTGATTAATCAGCGGAATACGAAAATCACGAGAAATTAAAACTTTTCGAAAACGAGATCTTAAAAACCTGAAACTCCTTTTATAAAAGTAAGATGAACTGTTTACATCTCTGATAAATCACTTCTCGAGTGATTATATACGTCATGATACAAAATCTCAAGATTTCAAAATTCTCAGATCAACAAACTCCTAGGACCTGAGTGTACAGAGACGACATAAGACTATTCTGACTACAAGACTAGACAGCACAGTGTTTCCACCTGAAGTCACTGCTGCTCCTGAATTTACTGTTGTTGCTGCTGTCCACCTGCAGATCGGTGCCTTCGACCTCGACGTCCACCTAAAGATAGAAATCTACAGGGTGAGACAATTTTTAAATAATTGTCCCAGCGAGAGTTATAACTCTCCGCCAGAAACTTTGTTAGAAGCAATCAAAGGAATATCATGAGCAAGTAATTTAGGTTACTCACAGCAGGCTTGATAACAAAAACTCATCTTTAATTAAGGAATATGAAGAACATGTATACTAATACTTGAACATGATATTAAAAAAAAGCAATGTAATATCAATCAATGTTCCTCGTAGTTCAACCTAAGCAGTTATGCTACGCGGTTGATTATGTTTTACAAACATCATTATGCCCTGCGGAGATGAGGTATACTGCTCATGCTCCAACCGATCACTAGTAAGTCGCATCAGTATCATACTAGGTCATCGAAAGAGCCGGATTCTCATGACCTTCAACTACCTCAGTCAGAATGAGGATAAACATGCAGGACATCTAGTGTCCCTGCTAATATAGCTTACCAGGGTATTCCGGTACTTCGCTATTAGAGTCACAGTGGCATTCTGCACTCTCTTCGCCGTCGAAAGATTTCATGTTTATCTCTCATCGATGCGGTATAAAAGATTCCCTTGGAAGAATAGTGTTACATCATCCCGGTATAAACATATAGTGAAGGGTTGATGGATTAAGATACATCAACATCAACTCCTACACTAGGATGTAAGGATATACACATCCATATTCCCCCACATACTCTAAAGTATGTGATCCAGGAGTTCCCTTAGGAAAACCTATTTCACCATCATTTAAATTCTGACAATGATGGATCTATGATCAGGGCTCTACATGGTATGATTAAACTTGATTATTAGGTACATTTCAGTATTCTTTTAGCATCATACATGTTTTCAAACATTAATCATTAGCATAGCAGCTATGAAAGTAGAATACTAAATGTATCAAGTCTAACTCACATCAATTATCATTTCTCAATCGTCCAATCAAAAGTCATTTGACAAGCATGACCTTGATGATATTCATGGCTCTTACAGCCTATCATTCTCATAAGATGCCACTTACTAGGCATCAACATAAGTCATTATTCATAAAGCTAATAACATGCTTCCAATGAATATGAAATCATAATCCTTACCTGGATATGATCACCATCATGTATAGAAACCTGCATGGTTAATTCAACTGATAATAGTAAGCAGTTCATATCAAGAGTTGTACCCTTATATTCTTACAAGGGTTAGATTCCCTGATTTTCATCAATTAGGGTTTACTATTCACAATATATGTCATCACCCTAGAATTAGGGTTTACTATTCACCTCATGGTGAATTAATCTCATTACATCACCATGCATGAGAAACATCATCATTAAAGCCTTCAGCTAAGATCAAGATTCACCAATTACCATAATTAGGGTTTCCATGATCTCTCATAAGTGGATCATACCCTAATCATGCACATTCATGTATATTGAAGGTATTTTACTTGAGTTTCCATCATAAATGGTACTTTCTCTCTCCTCTCACTAGTAGATGATGACTACACCACTTAGATTAGGTTAGGTTAAGTCCCCTTTGATCTACATAAACCAAATCACCACTATCATGTTATTAGAGTTTACATAAAACAAGGTATCCTTTAATTGAACCCATTTAGGCTGAAACGAGTTGAACCCATTTGAGGTGAAACGAGTTGAACCCATTTGAGGTGAAACGAGTTGAACCCATTTGAGGTGAAACGAGTTGAACCCATTTGAGGTGAAACGAGTTGAACCCATTTAGGCTGAAACGAGTTGAACCCATTTGAGGTGAAATGAGTTGAACCCATTTGAGGTGAAACGAGTTGAACCCATTTGAGGTGAAACGAGTTGAACCCATTTGAGGTGAAACGAGTTGAACCCATTTAGGCTGAAACGAGTTGAACCCATTTGAGGTGAAACGAGTTGAACCCATTTGAGGTGAAACGAGTTGAACCCATTTGAGGTGAAACGAGTTGAACCCATTTAGGCTGAAACGAGTTGAACCCATTTGAGGTGAAACGAGCTGAACCCATTTGGATTGAAACGAGTGTGAACCCATTTGGATTGAAACGAGTGTGAACCCGTTTGGATTGAAACGAGTGTGAACCCGTTTGAATTGAAATGAGTTGAACCCATTTGGATTGAAACGAGTTGAACCCATTTAGGCTGAAACAAGTTGAACCCATTTGAGGTGAAATGAGTTGAACCCATTTGAGGTGAAACGAGTGTGAACTTACTTGGGTCCAAACCGCATGAACATAAAAGGTGACACATAGGTTATGTTTGAATAGGGTTTCCTATGTTGAAGCCTTTAATTGGCCAAGGCCATGTTAACCACTTACGGATTGAGTCAATTAGGATGAGCCTCAATCAATTGGACTCCAAATTGACCCTTAATTGAAAGCCAATTAGGGTTAAGTCTAACTCAATTAGGGTTTCCAATCGGCTAATCATCAATTCTCAACAATGTGAAACAAATTGTAATTGAACCCATCAATTGAACTCCAATTGGGCCCAAACTTGGCCCAAACGCTCTTGAGATCGTTTGGATGACCTCCAAACGGTCTTGAGACCGTTTTCCCAAAGTTTGACCAAAATCTAAGTTGATTTGATTAGGATTGAACCCTAATTAGGTCTAAAATCAGCACTTTTATCAATTCTTCAACCTATTGAAATTGGACCTACAATTGATCAATTTTCCTTAGCCCTAGACCTCCAAACAGTCTTGGGGTGTCACTAAACGAGTGTGAGACCGTTTGGGTGAACCCCAAACGGGTTTGAACCCGTTTGGATCCTCCAACCCAAAACTCAACAAGATCTATAATTAAAACCAGCAATTTCAACCCGATTAGGGTTAGGGTGTTGAAGTACCTTCAACTCTCAATTGGTTAGGAATTAGATTATAATTCTTTGTAGGAAAGAAATTCAATACATTATGAACAGACCCTCAAATGGTCATACCTTGGTCAACCCTATGAAACGGTCTTGGGGTCGTTTTGATCCAAACAATCTTGCAGGATCGTTTGAGATCAAACGGGTTGAACCCGTTTGACCTTAAACGAGTTGCACCCGTTTGGACCAAAAGGGTCCAAGGTCATTTCATAAAGTGACCTAGGAATCCACGCCCATCATCCTCAACCTATGTTCAGGTCGGTTCCTCCACCGTTTTGCTTGCAAAAGAGCAAGGAAGAAGGGAGGTAGAAGAAGAACTAATCATAAAAACAAGAACAAAGATATGCATAACAAAGCTAAGAGTTAGAGTTATAAAACCCGCCTCAAACGCGGTTCCTAGAGCTTTCAAGCTTCCAAGCTTCGAAAATTTAATGGTGGATTGAGCTTCACATGTCATCCAAGGTTGTTTCTTCAAGAAAGGTTGGGAAGGATCGGCTAGGAAGAGAAAGCTAAGTAAATTAACCATGAAACCAACCTTATACTAGGATTTCCCCCATGAATTCAAGCTAGAAGATGGTGCTTTCTTACCTTAGAACAGGTTGGTCGTTTCCCTGAGCTCCAGAGCTTTGCCTTAGTCAGTTGAGAAAGATAAGAAGTGAGGAAGTGAAGGGAAACGTTTGCTTGGTTTGGAAAGAAAGGTGCTTATATAGTTTAGGCTGATTTCCACCATAAGGACCTCTAAAGCATGTAATTCTCATCCACGTCCCTCCTTATTTCTAAGGCAAGTTCAAGCTATCAAAACATAATCAAAGCCCATCAAAACTCAAGATCTAAGGGTAAAGAAAACCAATATGCACACTAAGGTGTATATATATATATATATATATATATATATATATATATATATATATATGAAGGGTCTTCTTACTCATACTAGGTGTTTTCACTACAAAGATCATCCTTCTTATCTAATTATTTAATAGAAGAGCCCCTCTCATCCTTTCTTCTCTAAATGATCTCAAGAGTCATAAAAGATATTCTAGAAAGTGTATAGTACAAGTTGTACCCCACATTTTGGGTAAATTGCACTTTACACCAAAATTAGGGTTTACGCACAAGGATTGCTCCACAAGCTGCACCTTGGTGCCCAAACTTGGGAAATCCATCATACCTCATCATATTCCTTCATATGATGTCTCTTTATTAGAGGAACATCTTAACCTGTGTAATTTGCAAGTTAACCCCTCTAATTGGGTAATTTGCACATAGGTCGCTGTATTACCAAACAATACTACAATCATTGTTTAAAAAGGACAGAAATGAAAATGTATGTTCCTTAGGAACTTAATTACATGCCAAAAGATATTCACAAGGATTTAATTACATATCTTAGGCAAAACACCTAGGGTTAATTCATAACTCAGGTCAGGGATGTTACAAATTATCCACCCTTTACAAGGATTTCGTCCTCGAAATCGATAAAACATATTAAGAGAAAAGAGTAGGATATTTCCTTCTCATCTCTTCCTCTAGTTCCCAAGTGGCTTCTTCAACACCACGGTGATTCCAGAGAACTTTTACAAGACTTATCTCTTTCTTCTTTAGCTTTTTAATTCTGTTATCAAGGATTGACACTGGTCCTTCCTCATAAGTTATATCTTCATTCAATTCTTCTTCCATAGGTTGTAGAACTGACTCGGTATCGGGATGACATTTCCTTAGCATAGAAATGTGAAACACATGGTGTAGTTTTTGTAATTCTGGTGGTAACTCTAGTCTATAGGCTACCTTTCCAACTCGTTCAATGATTGGATAAGGCCCTATAAATCTAGGAGCTAACTTCCCTTTCCTTCCAAAGCGAAGGACTCCTTTCCAAGGCGAGACCTTGAGATACACTCTGTATCCAACCTGGAACTCCAACGGTCTACGATGCTTGTCAGCATAAGATTTTTGCCTATCTTGTGCAATCTTAATCTGTTGTTGTATTACTTTAATCTTTTCCGTAGTCTGCTGCACAAGATCAGGACCTAACAACTGATGTTCACCAGTCTCATACCAGCATAAGGGTGATCTACAACGTCTACCATACAAGGCTTCATAAGGTGCCATATCAATACTATGTTGATAGCTATTGTTATAGGCAAACTCTATCAAGCTTAGGTGCAGATCCCAACTTCCTGTGAACTGGAGAACACATGCTCTCAACAGATCTTCTAAGGTCTGTATAGTCCTTTCTGACTGTCCATCCGTTTGTGGATGAAAGGTTGTACTAAACCTTAACTGGGTGCCTAGTGCCCTATGAAGATGCTCCCAAAAACGACTTGTGAACTGAGGACCTCTTTCAGAAACTATGGTGACAGGAACTCCATGCAAACGCACTATCTCTTGAACATATAACTGGGATAACCTTTCAATAGAATAGGTTGTTTTGACAGGTAAGAAATGCGCTGTCTTAGTCAACCTATCAACAATTACCCAAATGGAATCATGTCCTTTGTTTGTTCTAGGTAGACCAACAACAAAGTCCATGGTTATATGATCCCACTTCCACTGTGGTATGGGTAAAGGTTGCATTGTTCCTGCAGGCTTCTGGTGTTCAGATTTAATTTTCTGACACACTGGACACCTCAGAACAAACTCAGCTACGTCCTTCTTCATCCCAGGCCACCAATACATATCTTTCAAGTTTCGATACATCTTGGTGCTTCCTGGATGCATAGCATACATTGAAGAATGAGCTTCTTCCAGGACTAACTTCCTCAGGTTATCTACATCTGGTACTATCATTCTCCCATGATAGCATGCCACCTGATCATCTGATTCATGAAAACCTTCCCGCTTCTCATCACCATACTCAGATCTGATCTGCTAAACTGCAACATCAACTTGCTGTGCCTCCTTAATCTGCTCTCTTAGGGTGGGTTTGATATGCATCTCAGCCAACAACCCGGCAATCCATGATAGCTTCATCTGTACATTGTCTTGCCTTAAGGAGATAAGCATATCTCTCCTAGGGCATACTAAAGAGTTTAATTGTGCCCTATCAGAGGATGATGTTGCTGATTTCCTACTCAAGGCATCTACAACTACATTGGCCTTTCCTGGGTGGTAATCTATTGTACAATCATAATCCTTGATTAACTCCATCCAGCGACGTTGCCTCATGTTAAGGTCATGCTGAGAGAAGATATACTTAAGGTTCTTATGGTCTGTGAAAATCTGGAAGGTTTCTCCGTAAAGATAATGTCTCTAGATTTTCAAGGCATGAACCATAGAAGCTAACTCTAAATCATGTGTTGGATAATTCTCCTCGTGTTTCTTAAGTTGTCGAGAAGCAAAAGAAATCAATTGTTTATCCTGCATCAACACACATCCAAGTCCATTCTTGGAGGCATCACAAAAGATTACATATCCTTTTCCTGGCTCAGGTAGCACAAGTACAGGTGCACTTGTCAACCTCTCCTTCAACAGCTGAAAAGACTGTTGACACTTATCACTCCAGACAAAAGAAACATCTTTCCGGGTCAACTTTGTCAAGGGTAAGGCTATAGAACTGAAGTTCTTAATGAACCTTCGGTAGTAGCCAGCTAACCCTAGCAAACTTCGAATATCCGTCGGTGTTTTCGGTTGTTCCCACTGTAGAACAGATTCTACCTTTTTAGGGTCAACACGAATACCCGAGGCAGATATCACATGTCCAAGAAAAGATACCTCCGGCATCCAGAACTCACACTTGCTAAACTTAGCGTATAGCTTATGTTGTCTTAGCAAAGTTAGAGCCTGACGAAGATGTTGTTCATGCTGCTGAGCATCTCTACTATAGATCAGGATGTCATCTATGAAGACAACAACACACTGATCGAGGAAAGGTCAGAAGATTCTATTCATAAGTTCCATAAATGCAGTCGGTGCATTAGTTAGTCCAAACGACATAACTGTGAACTCATAGTGACCATACCTTGTTCTGAAGGCAGACTTGGATATGTCACTATCCTTAATACGGAGTTGATGATATCCAGACCTCAAGTCTATCTTTGAGAAGACGGTTGCACCACGCAACTGGTCAAAGAGATCATCAATCCTCAGCAAAGGATACTTGTTCTTTATTGTTACTTTATTTAATTGTCTATAATCGATGCATAATCGCATTGATCCATCTTTCTTTTTAACAAACAAAACTGGAGCACCCCAAGGTGAAGTACTTGGTCGGATAAAACCTTTCTCAAGCAACTCTTGAAGCTGTTTCTTGAGTTCTGCCAACTCAGCAGGTGCCATCCTATACGGTGTTTGTGCTATAGGTTGGGTATCTGGGATAAAATTGATTTCAAAATCAATTTCCCGAGGTGGTGGCATACTTGGAAGTTCTTTAGGAAATACATCTTCAAATTCCCTGACTACAGGAACTTCAGCAAGGTTAGGACTCTTCATGGTGGTATCTATCACATGGGCCAAGAATGCATAACATCCTTGCCTCATCAGCTTATCAGCAACCATAACATACACAAGACAGGTGGGTAGAATCTTTCTCTCTCCTTGAAAGATCCTTGTGTTGCTCTCATCAGCAAACACCGCCTGCTTGGATTCACAACCCAAGACAACTCTATACCTTTCCAAGGTATCCATCCCCAGGATTATATCAAATCATTGCATATCAAGTGGTATAAGATCCACTTGAATGTGATGATCAGAAAAGAAGAGGATGCAGGGAGCGCATACCTCTTGCAAAATAGCAGATCCTCTCAACAGAGTTTCAAGCAACAAGCCATCTGCCCTATGTCTAACTGTTATATTGCAATTACAAATCACTCTTCGAGTGACAAAGGAGTGCGTAGCACCCAGGTCAATCAAAACAGATACCACACAGGATTTAGACATATTAGAATATAAAAGTTCCATCTGACCTGCCACAACCCGTGGATTGACTACTGCTTCTGGTGGGTTCATAGCATAGAACCTCGTTGTCGCCTGAGGTTGAGTTGGTGCTGACGATCCAGCCTGAGACGCTTGCCTGCGTCCTCTAGCTGCTCCTTGAGACTGCCTTATCTGTGATCCATGTTGATCCTGCCTCAGAGGTTGTGTCACACTGACAGGCCTAGACCTACAGTCCTTCATCAGATGTCCCACCTTCCCACAGTTATAGCAACTTCTCTCCAGTTGTTGTGGTCTTGGCGGTCCTGTGACCGATATTGATGCTGAACTGTGAGTCTCTCGTGGCGGTAAACCTCGTCCTCTACCTCTACTTGGGGACCACTGAGTCTGAGAACTTGATCTGGGTGGTGGAGGTGTAGGTGCAGAGAATCTAGGCTTCTTAAAGTCTCTAGATGAAGATCCCTGGAACTGTGGATATCTCTTTTGGGTTTGTCTTTTCTCGACTACGAATCTCTCTATCCTTCGGACTGACTCAACAAAGGTAGAGAATCTCTCTCGGTTTTCTAGTGCAAACACGGGAGTAGTCATGTCGGCATTCAAACCCTTCTCAAACCTCCTAATCCTTTCTTCATCTGTGGTAGCCATATGCGGACAGAATCGCAACAACTCCATGAACTTAGCCTCATACTCGCTAATGTTCATCATACCCTGTCTCAGTCTCTCAAACTAAGAGATCTTCTCGTCCAGGAAGGTCTTTGGAAAATATCTGCGGACAAATTCCCGACGAAAGTCTTCCCATGAGATCTCTATTCCAGGCCTCTTCTGCTCTTCCATGGTCCACCAGTGACCAGCACTACCTTTGAGAAGATAGACAGCATGTCTAACCTTCTCACCTTCGGGGATGTTAAGGATTCTGAAAGCTTTCTCCAATTCAGTTAACCACAGATCAGCATCAGCAGGGCCAGCTGTTCCAAAATATTCAGTTGCTCCGACCCGACGAAGTCGCTCGAACGTTTTACCGATACCTTGACCCTCAGACTGGACATGTGCCCTAGGTGCAGGCATGGGCATCCTATCGGTGATATGTGTCATGGAAGTCATAAACTGCCCAAACATGGTCTGGACCGTTGGGTTTCCCATATCAGCTGGGTCAAACTGAGGTGGCTCCAAAGGTGGCTCCGGCACAGGTTGCTCTATTTCTAGGTTCCTTGCACCTTCTCGAGGCGCAGCAACACTACTTTCGGCCTCGTACTCCTCCTGTGGTCCAGACATCCTTAATTATCTTCTTCTCCTGAGGAGCAGAAGACTCTATTAAATAAGAAAGAAGTACTAAGGATAGACTTGACACTCTAAGTCCTATGTCTCTGTAGACTCAGCGAACCTAGAGCTCTGATACCACTAATTGTGGGCTCTGATCTCCAAAACACAAGATAAACATAGCGGAAGCGATTCGATTAATCAGCGGAATACGAAAATCACGAGAAATTAAAACTTTTCGAAAACGAGATCTTAAAAACTCGAAACTCCTTTTATAAAAGTAAGATGAACTGTTTACATCTCTGATAAATCACTTCTCGAGTGATTATATACGTCATGATACAAAATCTCAAGATTTCAAAATTCTCAGATCAATAAACTCCTAGGACCTGAGTGTACAGAGACGACATAAGACTATTCTGACTACAAGACTAGACAGCACAGTGTTTCCACCTAAAGTCACTGCTGCTCCTGAATTTGCTGTTGTTGCTGCTGTCCACCTGCAGATCGGTGCCTTCGACCTCGACGTCCACCTAAAGATAGAAATCTACGGGGTAAGACAATTTATAAATAATTGTCCCAGCGAGAGTTATAACTCTCCGCCAGAAACTTTATTAGAAGCAATCAAAGGAATATCATGAGAAAGTAATTTAGGTTACTCATAGCAGGCTTGATAACAAAAACTCATCTTTAATTAAGGAATATGAAGAACATGTATACTAATACTTGAACAGGATATTAAAAGCAAGCAATGTAATATCAATCAATGTTCCTCGTAGTTCAACCTAAGCAGTTATGCTACGTGGTTGATTATGTTTTACAAACATCATTATGCCCTGCGGAGATGAGGTATACCGCTCATGCTCCAACCGATCACTAGTAAGTCGCATCGGTATCATACTAGGTCATCGAAAGAGCTGGATTCTCATGACCTTCAACTACCTCAGTCAGAATGAGGATAAACATGCAGGACATCTAGTGTCCATGCTAATATAGCTTACCATGGTATTCTGGTACTTCGCTATTAGAGTCACAGTGGCATTCTGCACTCTCTTCGCCATCGAAAGATTTCATGTTTATCTCTCATCAATGCGGTATAAAAGATTCCCTTGGAAGAATAGTGTTACATCATCCTGGTATAAACATATAGTGAAGGGTTGATGGATTAAGATACATCAACATCAACTCCTACACTACCATGTAAGGATATACACATCCATATTCCCCCACATACTCTAAAGTATGTGATCCAGGAGTTCCCTTAGGAAAACCTATTTCACCATCATTTAAATTCTGACAATGATGGATATATGATCAGGGCTCTACATGGTATGATTAAACTTGATTATTAGGTACATTTCAGTATTCTTTTAGCATCATACATGTTTTCAAACATGAATCATTAGCATAGCAGCTATGAAAGTAGAATACTAAATGTATCAAGTCTAACTCACATCAATTATCATTTCTCAATCGTCCAATCACAAGTCATTTGACAAGCATGACCTTGATGATATTCATGGCTCTTACAACCTATCATTCTCATAAGATGCCACTTACTAGGCATCAACATATGTCATTATTCATAAAGCTAATAACATGCTTCCAATGAATATGAAATCATAATCCTTACCTGGATATGATCACCATCATGTATAGAAACCTGCATGGTTAATTCAACTGATAATAGTAAGCAGTTCATATCAAGAGTTGTACCCTTATATTCTTACAAGGGTTAGATTCCCTGATTTTCATCAATTAGGGTTTACTATTCACAATATATGTCATCATCCTAGAATTAGGGTTTACTATTCACCTCATGGTGAATTAATCTCATTACATCACCATGCATGAGAAACATCATCATTAAAGCCCTCAGCTAAGATCAAGATTCACCAATTACCATAATTAGGGTTTCCATGATCTCTCATAAGTGGATCATACCCTAATCATGCACATTCATGTATATTGAATGTATTTTACTTAAGTTTCCATCATAAATGGTACTTTCTCTCTCCTCTCACTAGTAGATGATGACTACACCACTTAGATTAGGTTAGGTTAAGTCCCCTTTGATCTACATAAACCAAATCACCACTATCATGTTATTAGAGTTTACATAAAACAAGGTATCCTTTAATTGAACCCATTTAGGCTGAAACGAGTTGAACCCATTTGAGGTGAAATGAGTTGAACCCATTTGAGGTGAAACGAGTTGAACCCATTTGAGGTGAAACGAGTTGAACCCATTTAGGCTGAAACGAGTTGAACCCATTTGAGGGGAAATGAGTTGAACCCATTTGAGGTGAAACGAGTTGAACCCATTTGAGGTGAAACGAGTTGAACCCATTTGAGGTGAAACGAGTTGAACCCATTTAGGCTGAAATGAGTTGAGCCCATTTGAGGTGAAACGAGTTGAACCCATTTGAGGTGAAATGAGTTGAACCCATTTAGGCTGAAACGAGTTGAACCCATTTGAGGTGAAACGAGTTGAACCCATTTGGATTGAAACGAGTGTGAACCCGTTTGGATTGAAACGAGTGTGAACCCGTTTGAATTGAAACGATTTGAACCCATTTGGATTGAAACGAGTTGAACCCATTTAGGCTGAAACGAGTTGAACCCATTTGAGGTGAAACGAGTTGAACCCATTTGAGATGAAACGAGTGTGAACTTACTTGGGTCCAAACCGCATGAACATAAAAGGTGACACATAGGTTATGTTTGAATAGGGTTTCCTATGTTGAAGCCTTTAATTGGCCAAGGCCATGTTAACCACTTACGGATTGAGTCAATTAGGATGAGCCTCAATCAATTGGACTCCAAATTGACCCTTAATTGAAAGCCAATTAGGGTTAAGTCTAACTCAATTAGGGTTTCCAATCGGCTAATCATCAATTCTCAACAATGTGAAACAAATTGTAATTGAACCCATCAATTGAACTCCAATTGGGCCCAAACTTGGCCCAAACGCTCTTGAGATCATTTGAATTTCCTCCAAACGGTCTTGAGACCGTTTGCCCAAAGTTTGACCAAAATATAAGTTGATTTGATTAGGATTGAACCCTAATTAGGTCTAAAATCAGCACTTTTATCAATTCTTCAACCTATTGAAATTGGACCTACAATTGATCAATTTTCCTTAGCCCTAGACCTCCAAACGGTCTTGGGGTGTCACTAAACGAGTGTGAGACCGTTTGGGTGAACCCCAAACGGGTTTGAACCCGTTTGGATCCTCCAACCCAAAACTCAACAAGATCTATAATTAAAATCAGCAATTTCAACCCCATTAGGGTTAGGGTGTTGAAGTGCCTTCAACTCTCAATTGGTTAGGAATTAGATTATAATTCTTTGTAGGAAAGAAATTCAATACATTATGAACAGACCCTCAAATGGTCATACCTTGGTCAACCCTATGAAACGGTTTTGGGGTCGTTTTGATCCAAACGATCTTGCAGGATCGTTTGAGATCAAATGGGTTGAACCCGTTTGACCTTAAACGACTTGCACCCGTTTGGACCAAAAGGGTCCAAGGTCGTTTCATAAAGTGACCTAGGAATCCACGCCCATCATCCTCAACCTCTGTTCAGGTCGGTTCCTCCACCGTTTTTCTTGCAAAAGAGCAAGGAAGAAGGGAGGTAGAAGAAGAACTAATCATAAAAACAAGAACAAAGATATGCATAACAAAGCTAAGAGTTAGAGTTATAAAACCCGCCTCAAATGTGGTTCCTAGAGCTTTCAAGCTTCCAAGCTTCGAAACTTTAATGGTGGCTTGAGCTCCACAGGTCATCCAAGGTTGTTTCTTCAAGAAAGGTTGGGAAGGATCAGCTAGGAAGAGAAAGCTAAGTAAATTAACCATGAAACCAACCTTACACTAGGATTTCCCCCCATGAATTCAAGCTAGAAGATGGTGCTTTCTTACCTTAGAACAGGTTGGTCGTTTCCCTGAGCTCCAGAGCTTTGCCTTGGTCGGTTGAGAAAGATAAGAAGTGAGGAAGTGAAGGGAAACGTTTGCTTGGTTTGGAAAGAAAGGTGCTTATATAGTTTAGGCTGATTTTCACCATAAGGACCTCTAAAGCATGTAATTCTCATCCACGTCCCTCCTTATTTCTAAGGCACGTTCAAGCTATCAAAACTTAATCAAAGCCCATCAAAACTCAAGATATAAGGGTAAAGAAAACCAATATGCACACTAAGGTATATATATATATATATATATATATATATATATATATATATATATATATATGAAGGGTCTTCTTACTCATACTAGGTGTTTTCACTACAAAGATCATCCTTCTTATCTAATTATTTAATAGAAGAGCCCCTCTCATCCTTTCTTCTCTAAATTATGTCAAGAGTCATAAAAGATATTCTAGAAAGTGTATAGTACAAGTTGCACCCCACATTTTGGGTAAATTGCACTTTACACCAAAATTAGGGTTTAAGCACAAGGATTGCTCCACAAGCTGCACCTTGGTGCCCAAACTTGGGAAATCCATCATACCTCATCATATTCCTTCATATGATGTCTCTTTATTAGAGGAACATTTTAACCTGTGTAATTTGCAAGTTAACCCCTCTAATTGGGTAATTTGCACATAGGTCCCTGTATTACCAAACAATACTACAATCATTGTTTAAAAAGGACAGAAATGAAAATGTATGTTCCTTAGGAACTTAATTACATGCCAAAAGATAATCACAAGGATTTAATTACATATCTTAGGAAAAACACCTAGGGTTAATTCATAACCCAGGTCAGGGATGTTACAAAGAATCTACCTTCTAGTGATTGAGATCTAGTGATTGATCAATACCAATCAACCTTCATGCACATTGACCTTCAAGTTGATAACCACATAATAGACCTTCACATCCATCAAGACTTATCACTTGATCTTAAACAATCAAGCTACACTTTCAAAGAATTTATCAACCTTCAGGTCAATAGCTCATTTTAGTCTACTATCGACCTCGTCTGCTTGAGTAGCCTCCAAAGTAATCGACCTTTAGGTTGATCCTAAGAGAACCAACGATGATCAAATTCAATGATCGATCATCTCCTTGTCGGCCTCTATTGGTTTATTAGCCGCTAAGCAATCGATCTCAACCGTCTACATGGAAAAAATCTAGATAATAACACAGGGGTATAAGGCCTATAAATACCCATAGTACAACCACATAATAACCATCTTGGATCCTACACTAGTCAATTCATACTTGTTTCTCCACTAGAGGACAATTGTTAGGCCTACTATTATCAAGAGTGATCAACCTCTTGAGGTTCATCATAAATCGATCTTCTTGTTGTTGCCAAGAGATATCAACCTCTCCACCAAAGAGTGATCGATCTCCAGGTCAATAGAAGAAATCGATCAACATGTTCATCAACAACTCAATATCATTGACCTTCAATCAATATACCTCGCAATAAACCTTTTTAAGTTCAAGGCTATCGACCTCCCTCTCTAGAGAGATTGACCTCTTCACTGAGTTGTTATCCATCCACCTACTAAAGTTGCAAGTCAAGGTTAATACTTAGAATACCAAAGAAGGCAGGGAGTCTTCCATTACACATCACATCGAGCTACTTCTACTATAATTTTGACCATGATTGTGTCCTCTGCCTCTACCAGTCAAATTAATCTTGTCATGTTAAGGGATTAGTCCTTTCATTGGGATGTGGAGACTAGTCCTACAACCATTTCTTAGAATTTCATTCTTGTTCTATTTCTTGTATGAACTCATTTAATTCATTGTAATCCCACAATGATTTTTTGTGGATTTATCACCCACTTTACATTATTTATTTTAGTCTTAGGCTGCGAGAACTTCAACATTTATTATTTGAAAACTAATTAGTTTAGTTTGATGCCCTGATGAGAACTTCTGATGGGAAGTCTCTGGATAGTAGATATATGATATGTAATAATCAAGACATTGAGCTTATAGTGATATTTGTTGGGAAATCAGGGAGACAAATAAGGCAGTGGAAATAAAAAAAATCAATGCTTGGTTCCCTAACTAGCAAATTGTGTCAACAACAATGTATCTAGGAATGTGGGTTGCAAGAGATATACCTTTTCTTGAAGTAAGTCTAGTGATAACTCTTACAACGGTGTGCTTCTTTCACAAGTTGTACATAGACAACTGTCAGTGGTGACCCCTGGTGTTGATCACCATGGACAGTGGTTGACATCGTCCTCCTAGCAGGGCAAGTGCCTCTTGTCTCTAGAGAAGTCCATGCGGACCATTGGGAACTCCACGTCATACTATCATAACCAACAAGAATGAGTTGTCCCTTCGAACATTAGTGTGCTAGCGCTGATTTGCTCTCCCAATTGTCTCTCCCTTTCTATCCCTACCTTTTTATGGGTAGGACTTTCTCGAGGATCTCTAGTTACCACAACTAAAGAGGACAACAATTGTTAGAGTTTATCATTGTTACTAGGAATCCCCTAGTACCCCTCTATTTTTAGGAGGGCTGGGGTTGGGGTTTTCAGTATATCTGGGAGTCAAAGAGACGGAATTTCATGAATTTTCTGGAAGCTACAAATGGTGAACCAGTAGGTTCACTATTGATCTGATTGGTTCACATGTGAATTGGTCATTTCACTCTAGAAATAAACATTTCATATGTGAAATTGTTGTTTCATATGTGAAATGGTCATTTCACTTGTCCAGCTCAGGCAATATATTCAGCCACTGTTGTTTGAATTGACCTGACACTTAAATTAATCAGTTCAACACTTGAATCGGTCAGTTCAAAGTCCAGACAGTCAATTTTTAACCTCATTTGCATAATTGAATGCCTAAACACTTTAGTAATCAATTTATGCATCATTCATGAATAAACTCCTATTACAAGTGCATCATATGTGTGTGACCCTATATTTCCAAAAATACGTTAGCAGTGAATGTCCTTAACCAATTTATGACATCACAAGCAATGAGAGGTAACTATAAACACATCATTTCTACTCAAGTAATTTCGAAAGTTGAAGAACAACTTCAACCTATAATTTGTGATCAGTTTTACCATGATTGTATAGTTCCTATGTCTCTAATATCTGTATTAAAATTGAGGCATGAAATTGTCATCCTATCAATGTTCAATCCATGTTCCTTAAACTAGATCAGACTATCTAAGATGCATGTGAGTTCACATATCATGTATTGATTCACATGAGTATGGGCATACATTTATCAGTCTTACTTATCAAGTGGTCTGGATATCAATTTCCTATAGGAGGAACAAATCCCATCTACATCACTCACACTCAATCCCCATGTGTCTCGTTTTACCTGAGAATCATTGTTATGGCAATCCTTATTCAAGGTCACGTTGAGTGGTGTCTAAGTACATCAAATGACATGTGATGAGTGTAGTGATTTTAGGTCTAAGAACCACAATCACTGTGAGAGATGATTTTGACTACCATTAAATGGTCTCCATGTATCACTCTCAAGGTGGGTCTATCTGGTACATTGTCCTCTAACATGTACTTGTGTGCTTGGTTTGATATCACATATCATGACTAATGAGATTCCATCATCAAATAATGCACACTCTAGTTTTATGTATTATTGGTGCCTATTTTGCTTCCACTATAATATCTGACTAGGGACATAACAAGAATGTATGTACTCTTATCATACATATGATCTCTTTGTTCAGGTCCTCAAACTGAACACATATGTCATCGGGTCACATCATTCTTTAGACATCTATTATATATGTGTCATCATCTCATGATTGGTACAAGCATAATAGACAGAATTACCTTTATGATATTGGATCAGATATCTAATGCCCCATTACAATCATCATATGATTGGCTCTATGAGCATACATACCAATAGAATCCCACTTGCATTTAGAGACAATAACTTACAAATCTTATTCTGAGTGATCTTAACATGTCCATCATGTTTCTACTATGCAAGTTCTTTTATAGTGGGTTAACAATTGCTTCAAGTTGATATTTTACAAGTTTTTACATCTCCTTGTTGTAAAAAAATTCATATGAGATGGATGTTTTGTACTATGCTATCTAATATTCTTTGCCTATACTATCTCCACTATTGTCATGGTATTTCTACTGTGTCATCAATGGTTAGAACCTCTCATAACTTCATATGTATAAACTTCTTGATCCATATAGTATTCTTTGTTGTGTTCATAACACCTAAGATACTTGGCTTCTATTGTAGAATTAGCAATTGTCTCTTGCTCAGAACATTAGCATGCTTACATTTCTATTTTAAGATCAAACACAAATTAAGATTGTGATCATTAATTTTATTTTTTGTTTTGGAAGCTTACATTGGTGTAACACATAACTCACAACTCTTCCTTATTGCCATAATCATGGAATCAATCCTTTTAGTGCTTCTCAAATACTTAAGGATGTTCTTTTATGGCATTCTAGTTGACTTTCATTGGTATCTGACAAATATCCTCTTGTTGTATCCAATACATATGAGATAATTGGATAAGTACATATCCTCTCATCATTACCAATACATACAAGATAACGGGATGAGTACATAATATTGCATACATGATAGATCCAATTGTGAATGCATATGATATCTATCCATATTTTTCCCATTCTTCACAAGAACTAAGACATTGGATTTTTAAGAGACTAACTTCATGGAAAATAAATAGGTTTTCTCTCATTGAGTCTTGCATGTTGAACCCCTTCACCATATTGACAATGTATATGCGCTTTCTTAGGTCAAGAAGTTGTATGCTCTTTCTTAGGTCAAGAAGCTTTCTACATCTATCTCTATAGATCCCAATTCCTATTATATAACATGCTTCACCTAAACTCTACATAGAGAAAGTACTTCCTTGTCAGGTTTTAATATTTGTAGGATAAGGACGTTATTCCCCATCATTAAGTGGAATATAAATATGCTCCCACTAAATTTTGGTAATCATAGTTTTCATCTTCATTCTAACTAAAGTCAAACTCTTTGACTGACTTGTCAAAGTGGAAGATTCAATCTCTAATATGCTTGCATTGACACGACTAAAAAGTATGTTAAAAAAGCAAGCGTATGCGTAGAAGTAATACAGGCCAACGAGGCCTAGATATTGAGCACAGGGAAATGTAATTGCAGAAACTGCTACTACTAATTTTTATCTACTAGGTCAAAGAAAACTTTGATTTGAGAGTTATTAAACTAATTATAAGAAAATAAACTAACTTATTAGTTTGTGATCACAATGAGAAGAAATTCCCTAGGGTTGCGGTTTCACCACGATTGACACTGCAATTTTTACCTAATATTAATATATGTTCCTCCTAATTCTAGACAAAGAGACTTGTATCTAGAATTGCGTGCTCTCACGTAATAATCCACTACCTATCCTAATACCAATCTCACTCTCGTATTGATTGTGTTATTATATATGTGCTTTAACGAACTGCTCTTGGTTATTCCCTTCACGCTTGTAGGCCACCTTTCTCAAAGGGCGATATAAAATGAATGTTACTGTGGATTTCTAATCTTTAATCCTCTTCTTGAAGTTGTTAAGGATCTAATTAATCACCTATGGAGTGCAACATAGATGATTTAAGACAATTTCATAGCAACATGCCCAAAAATAAGGAGAAAACAATATACCAATGCAAAAGATCCATATACAGTGTACGAGTGGGCTACTCTCGAGTCCAAGAGAATATGGGGATTATCCCCTCATGGTTTATAAGGATAAAAGCATTCTAGGAGAAGGAAAAACATGGAGAATATATAAAAAATGATGAACCCCATGTAGAAACGTGACTAGGATGTTCTAAGCCGATGAACATATCTGCAAGTCATGAATTCTGCTAGGCGAATGTGCTCAGAACCTCCCAAACCTGCAGTTCTCCTCCTTGTTATCCTCTCATGTGCCTTGGCTATCACGTAATTGAATAGAACATGATCTATAGGTCTGGACGCACTTACCCTATGTCATAAGAGAGACTTAGGGCAAAAATAAAACCTCAGCCATTGGATTAAACCAAGCCTTCAGATCTGCCTAGTCTCGATCCGTCACTAATACCGATTGGATGTCGATACTACCAACTCCTCTAAATTTGTGGCCAGCTATCAAGTTGTCGGTACTACCGACAGTTCATCGGTAGGTCAAAGTTGGTAGTACTAAGCTATTTAGTTTCTTGAAAAAATCCTAAAATTGATAAAATCTGAACATAAGCTCTGAAAATATAATAAATCATTCAAAAACATTAAAATTACATTTATTTGATGCACATATATATCACAATTAAATGAGATTAAATCATACACAAATTAATATGAAAATGAACAAATAGTGCACAAGAATCAATATAAAATAGCATGTGAAAATGACAAAATAATCAGTGCATCAAACTCCCCTAAGCTTAAATGTTTCTCATCCTCGAGAAACACATCCTCATATTTGTTTGAGACAAGTCAGCAAAAGGACAGAGTAATATGAATATCAATTCTCAACTATCCCCACTTGGTGGTCCCAAACCGGGTCTCATTAATCAATGAACAATTAACTGCTCTTCCGCGACCAAAAATTTCCATAAAAGCTATCCACCCTTAGATCAATGAACACTATCAAGAGAGAAATTAACATCATAATCAATCAAACATTTTCTTGGTGCATTATGTGATTCCCTATTCTACATTGCTCTTTGCTAACTACCAACTGTTTGGAAGCAGTTCTCCTTATAAAAATGCATGAGGAGAATAATCATTTAAGTGGTCTACCGAAAAGAGCAATGGATGGTATGAAATGGGTGGCAAATGACAAATCATGAGTACATCTGAATTATTTATGCAAAAATAAAACATGATGAACCTATATGGTGAAGAGAATGAAAAATGCATGAGTCATAATGCCGAATATTATTGGGTGATATGATGCATGAATCAAACAATCTCATCAACTAAATGAGAATGAAGTAAGAAAAAAAATGCATCATGTGGTTGTTTCTATCTTTTTGTGAAGAGTCGACATCATCCTTTCTCCCTCTTAACTTTGAAACATTAACAAACTTTTTTCTTTTTTTTCATTGGCCCATTATTTTAGCATGATGGAACGTATGCTTGGGCTTTACTACACATCATTCATCATTTTGTTTTTGTGGGTATGGATGTGTATCCCTGCACTCAAATTCAAAATAAACTGATACCCACATGATATAAAATTGAATGATGAGAAATGCATGTAATCTACATGTAATTATTTATGCAACTAAAATGATATGCATAGAAATTATTTATGCATAATAACCATTTTTTAAACTAATGCAATCAAAGAGGAACTAGCTATCATGTAACATATCATGACATGCAATGCAAACAAGAGAAAATAACTCAGACTTACTTCATCACATTAAGGTGATGAGTCAAAATGAATAGAAGATGAATGGAATCACATATTTAAAAGACAATGTCTCTCATTAATTTATGATATGTCCCTCTCTACTAACCTGTGTACAAGGAAACCTTAGGTTTTCTTTCTTAAATTCCCATTTAAGATCACGTTAACCGTTTGATCAACTTTGTCTCAAACCCCATCTTCATCCACATTTCATGAATAATCAAGATGTCCATTCATATTAAATGTGCTTAACATGACTTTCCCATACACTTCCTCTAGGTGAGGTTACTCAAGTAATCACAACTAAGCCCACAAAAAAAGTTCAATTTCCATTGCAAACTTGAAAGCATGTGTGATAATTGCTAGGAACAAACAAAATTTAAACTTCACATTACACTAGATAGATTGTGGATCCTATAAATTACAAAAATAAAATCTAAAAACAAGTAAAAGGGAAGATAAAGACATTCTAAAACCCCCCTAAGATTGAACTTGTCTATGACCTCAAAGTCAAAATTCAAACATAGAAGTGGAACAAGGGTACCAGATGCTCTGAAGGGTGGTGGTGGTGGTGGACATTTATGTCAATCATATATCCCTCTTGTTGGTGCCCTTAATGTGTGTATTTTTGGCACAAAGATATGACATTCTCTCTCCTTCTTTGAGATTTGAAATTGGTGCCCACCCACATGTGTTTCCTTGGCAGTGACAACTTTTTTTTGCAATTCTTGTAACTTTTGTTGAAAAAGTCAGTAGTACCGACTTGGTACTCAGTAGTACCGGCTTGGATCTAGGATTTTGTGATTTTTCCTAATAAAACTCTATAGCATCAACTTTGGTGTCGGTAGTACCAACTTTCTACATAATTTTAACTGATAAGGAGTCGGTAATACCGACTCGAGTGTCGGTAGTACCGACTTTGACCCTATCTGCACACCAAACAAGAGTATCATGGTACCTTTTTTCATAAACTAAAATCTAACATGAAAATATGAAATGTAACTAAAAAACCCCTAAAAAATAGTAAAAACAAAAATAAAATTGGTTTGTCTCCTAAGAAGCGCCCTTATTTAATGTCCTAGGCTCAACATGAATGATCCTCCTCAACCCGGGTTGTCATGGGATGGTGGTGAAGGTTCATCTGGCTGTCTGAACTTCACTCTATCATCATCTATACCTAGTTTCAAATATCCTCTCCCAATGGAAGTGATCACATTGATCATAACTTGTAATAGCCATCCTAACAATATCTCTGATCCTCATATCTTACACATGTCCATGACCACAAAATCAACAGGAAAGATGAATTTGTCGACTTTGACTAACACATCCTCTCATATCTCGTATGGTTTCACAATAGATCTGTCCACCAACTTGATTTTCATATATGTCCTTATTGGTTCCTTCAATCCCAACTTCCAAAATGTAGAGAGAGGAATGAGATTTATGCTTTCCCCAAAATCACATTGTGCTTGTGGGAAATGTTGGTTGCCTATAGAACAAGCAATGTAGAAACATCATGGATCTTTTGTAACGTCCCGGATTTTTACTTCCATAATTTAATCTTAATCATGGAGATTAAAACCTGAGAGCATTATGGAATAAGCATCAAGCAATAGATAGAAACCACACACTTTAATTTAAAGCAACATTTAAGTTCAAGTTACATATGTTCTAACTTAAAAAGTTACATCTTTGCAAGAAGTCCTACTACAAACTACTAGCATAAGATAACAAAAGCATAAATGAAAACTCGATGCTTCTCTCTCCAGGACCTAGCTAGGAGAATCCACATGGTGATGTAAACTTCAACCTGCAATCAATCTACGGTGGGAGGGGAACAAGAATCGTAGCAAGAGGAGTTAGACAAATGTCTAAGTATAGAGAGGCACAATAATTTAAACAGAGTTGAAAGGATACCAAAACATCGATAACATGTATAAAATTATAAATGGAAAAAAATACATAAAAAATGGTCATGTAGTATGGAAGTTGAAGCAGGTGATAGTGAAATAAGACACTTAATAAATCTAGCAATTATCATTAAATTTATTTTATTGTATCATTCCCCACTCAGTCCAGAGGGATTGTTAACCAACCCTAGATCCAGCTCATGGCCTGCAACCACAGCTAAGGTCACATAGACCATAAGTAACAAATCAACAATATCACTTTGCACATTGCCCTATCACAAAGACATCGGTCTCACGTGTGCCAATTCTACCCTCACAGCTTCCTTTGTCCCACCGCACATAGCTGGTGTGGTTTGTAGGCCCCGAATTCGATGCCTACTCGAAGGGTAGTCATGCAGCCCTCAGTCTGCCCTCAAGGTGGGGTCGGTCTACAACCATATATCTCCATGGTCTGGCGGCCTAGTGCAGGTGTCATCACCTCAGCGGTCATTATACACAACCTTTGATGATTTATCTCATAGACCAGCAACACTTCGACTGCCCTCAAGGTGGGGTAGTTGCAAGGGAAAGGCTATCCCTCCTCCCTTCACCATCCCAAGGATACGATCTGGATCCAAACATAACATAACATATCAATTTTGATCTTCCGGTCCTCACCGGCTCTAGGACTGTAGAACCAACTCTTTAGTGGTGGAATCTCAACAATAACTTATTTTAATCATAGCTTAACAAGTCATGATAAGAATCTCAACAATTAATCTTTTTATCATTCTCTAAACTATAGATATTCAAATTTTTGACAAAACATGAGGAAAACCGTCGATATTCACAATACTGCAATTTGTATGGTGTAAGCGCAAGTTATGCTAAAACTTCACTGTGATACTAATTTTCATGAAAAATAAGAGAGCGACACATATTATTGCACAAAAGGTGTAGTTGATGAAAGGAACTAGATTTGTAAATGAAATGTGATAAAAGACTTCTTTGTTAAAACCCATAAGGACTTTGAATGAAATACTCAACCTTGTATGTGAATCAAATATATTATTCAAAAACTGTAGTGTAAGAAGGTGATTTGAGTGTGGACTCAGAAGAAGAGGTTTTACTCCCTACCTTGACAAGGTACGAATGTGGGTACACTTGAATGATGGTCTTGAGCCTAGTTACTTCTTTTCCTTGAGCTTCCTTTAGTGGTAGTAGAAAAGAAGTTATTCTTGATGGTGTATTTGATGTATATAATGAGTAGGCAAGTATTGGATGGGGCTCTTGGGCTTGTGGAGTTGGATATGGTGTTTTTGGTGATGGAGAACGAACTATGGATGTATATTTTGTTCTAGGAAAGGTATATCTCTAGGATGAAGAAGAGATGGTCATAGTGTTGGCTTTCTTGATGGTTGTGGACTCTAATCCGGGAATGTGGTTTGTCCAAGAGCATCAGGTACCTATTTATAGCCAAGGAGGGTCAGTCTAACCCCTGAGGTCGGCCAAAAGGAGGATGGGACTTCATCTTAATCTCCTCCTTATGCTTGGAGTCACTTCATGGGGGAATGGGGAGGCTAGGGGCTAGTAGATAGGCTTTTCTAGCATCCAGAGCGCAAGGGGGTCGAATAGGATGAATTTCCGTAGTCATGAAGGATATGCTAAGTGTTGTCGGAGTCAAGGCGTCATTTCCGGTGACCATGTCCGGCGAGGTCGTGGGTGGCGTGGAGGCTTCGTATAAGATCATTTTGGCGGTTCTGGAGACTTAATAATAGCATGGCAGCGTTGATAAGACATTTTGGGCGGTGTTAGACTATATTGCCTGGGCGGGGGAGCTCACTGGGACGTTTCCCGTCATCTCCGGCGGTGTGGGAGGTGTAGTGGTGTCAAACGTAGAAACGTTTGCATGGGCGATGGAGATAGGTATGGCTGCGTGCGCCATCCTTCTGCGGTTCCAACACACTTTTTCCCGCTGACTTTGGTGTACAGTAGGCGCTGCAATCTCCATTGCTACAGCAGCCGTAGCAGCCATGATGACGGCTCGTCGGGGACGAAGGTTACTGTCCACGGGGAGAGAGAATGATGAGAAAGAAAATAGTACGATATGATTGGCTGCTGTAGTGGGCCTGGTCGGTGTTTAGCAAAAGAACGTGGAGAGAGAGGGATTGTCAGATTGTCTGCCTTGGGACCAGAAGACAGACGATTTAACGTTGTGCTCTTTGTCACAGTTGGTGGGCCCGAGCTTTGTTATTTGGCTGAAACCGTATCATCGAGATGAGGAAGCGGCGTGAAGAGTTTTGTGAGTGGATGATCGTTTTTATAACCAAAGCAATTAACGAGAGGATGAATAGGGGTGGGAACGTGGGTGACGGGGGGAGTGGTTGGGTTTTGGCCAATAGGAAAGAGAGAGGGTGTGTGAGGATATAGAGTGAGAGTAGGTGGGTGGGCAAGGTGAATAAGACGAGGTATCAAAGGTGCGTGAATGATGTGGTTGAGTGGGGAAAATTGTGTAGTTATGTGTACAGTTCCAATTCTTATAAAAAGGTCCATTCAGTTTATTTATTCAGTTTATTTATTTTAAAAGAAATTCCAAACTTTACAAATTGGTCCTTGTTCTTTTCATACATATCCCTCTGGCTATATTTTGTGAATAATTGGTGCAAGCCCTTTTTACCCTTTACTCATCTATGTTTAAATTATTAACTTCTTTATTTACAACATTAGGTTAGGAGATATATTCTTTCATTTATTTTTTATAATCATCGAAGTAGGATGTTATTATATATATATATATATATATATATATATATATATATATATATATATATATATAATTAAGATCATGTTGATTAAATATATTATTCAGAAAGACCGGGTTGTAACATCCTCTCCCCCTAATAAAATTTTTGTCCTCGAAAATTAAAATACTTACCAAAAAGATGTGGATATTTTTCCTTCATCTCTGATTCTAGCTCCCATGTTGCCTCTTCAATCCCGTGATGTTTCCATAACACCTTCACGATTGGGATGGTGTGATTTCTAAGTTGTTGCTCCTTGTGGTCCAAGATTTGAATGGGATGTTCTTCATATGATAAGTCTTCGGCAATCGGAAGAGGTTCATATTGAATGACGTGCGATGGATCAGAGATGTATTTCTTTAATAATGATACATGAAACACATCATGTAACTTTTGATATTCAGAAGGTAGTGCCAACTTCATGGCTCGATCATTGATTTCTTTTATGATTTCAAAAGGTCCCACATATCTAGGGCTCAGTTTTCCCTTCTTTTCCCATCTGGTAACACCTTTTATGGGAGATATTTTGACATAAACCCAATCTCCTACTTTGTATTCCACATGCCTTCGTTTTTTATCTGCATATTGTTTTTGTCGATCTTGTGCAGCTTGTAACCTTTTCCTGATCAACTTTACTTTTTCTGCACACTGGTGGATTAGTTCGGGTCCCAAAATTTTAGCTTCCCCAACTTCATCCCAAAATAATGGAGATCTACAAGGTCTCCCATATAGTGCTTCATATGGAACCATTTGAATGCTAGCTTGATAGCTATTATTATATGAAAACTCCATTAGAGGGAGATGCTCATCCCAATTGCCCTTCCAGTCCAAAGAACAAGCTCTTAGCATATCTTCTAAGATTTGTATTACTCGTTCTGATTGGTCGTCAGTTTGTGGGTGAAAGGCAGTGCTAAAATTCAACTTAGTCCCCAATGCTTTTTGCAATTGTTGCCGAAATTTAGAAGTAAAGCGAGGATCTCTATCTGATACAATAGTCACAGGAACACCGTGTAACCTGACAATCTCTTTCATGTATAGGTCTGTCAGACTGTCCATATTAGCAGTGATCTTGATTGGTAGGAAATGGGCAGATTTGGTTAATCTATCGATTACTACCCACACACTGTCATTTCCTTTTCGAGTTCGAGGAAGGCTAGTCACAAAATCCATTGTGATATGTTCCCATTTCCACTCTGGGATTTCTAAGGATTTGAGAAGTCCTCCGGGTCGTTGATGTTCTACTTTCACTTGTTGACATGTGAGACACTTGAGTACATATTCAGCAATTTCCTTCTTCATATTAGGCCACCAAAAATTCTTCTGTAAGTCTTTGAACATTTTGGTGGTTCATGGGTGTATGTTGTATCTTGATGCATGTGCTTCTTCTAGGATCTTTTGTTTAATTGGGGTGCTAGAAGGTACCCACAACCGTTCTGCAAACCAGATGGTGTCTTCCACTTGTTCTCCATGCATAAGTGTATGAAAGGGGTGTTGGGTTTTTGTGGAGAAAACATGCGTGGCGGAAGCAACTAAATCCACGCAACCCGTAACAGGATCTCGTCGATAACAGCGTATTTGGAAACATGTTTGCGGGATATACATTATCGCGGAGCAAGTCCGGCGATGTCCCGCTACACGACGGTGCAATGCTGCTTGTCAAACACGGACGGATCTTCTCTCCCGTTCACTGTCGCAGGTTGATCCGGTGATGCTCCTTTGCGGCGGTGACGTACGTTGCTCGCAGCATGTACAGGTGGTCGTCGACGTCCTCCGAACGCAGGCGTCAAGGCGTCTGCGTCTCTACTTCATCCACGCGGATGGACGGAACTCCACGTCGCGCTTCTCAAGCCGGTGGGAAGGAGTGTGTCTCTGCGGCGGCGTGCTAGCGGCGCGTTGCTCTCCTTTCTCTCCTAAGGACGGAGACGGCTAGGTTTACGTACGTGAGCGTAAACAAAAAAACCTCTCTCTATCTTATATAGATATGGGCCGTCGATCCTCCTTTAAATAGGATACGAAGGGAAGTAGGGTTTCCTAAACCCATCAGTAAATAGAAACGTTGCGTTAATGAAAACGCTCGTGGATTAATTAGAATATTCCGGAATTCATTAATTAACCAAATAATCACATGAATTGATTAATTAATATCTGACTCCATGCAATCGCTTGGGATGGCTCTACGGGCATACATATACCAACAAGGGGTAGTCCATTTCAATTTTAGATATACAATTTTCATAAGGAAATGGGGGGGGGTAATGTTCTCTCTGGTGACCTAGGGATTGGAAGTAGTCGAGATATAAAGCACTCACATCCTTTTGGACAAGTTAAAGGTATCCCATACATATAGGTGATTGGTGATTCTATAGTTTCCTCTGAGTGGGTGGAATGTTCACTTTCAAGGCTTTCAAATATGATTTTTGTTTCTTTAGGGGCAGGGTATTTCATCTTGGAATAGTATTGCTCATCTAGTGGAGTAAGAGGCTGAGGTGGTGAGTATGGAGGATAGAGATTAGGGACCAGGTCGACATTATACTCTTGTGGCAGTGCATGCTCTAGGGCACATTAGGGATCTCCTCCCCTAAGCTTACTTTGATGCCACCTTCTGTGATATGATTATGCATGTCTCCTATGGATGGAATGATGGGTGGTTGTTCTGGCTATTCCACTATGAAGTAGAACCTACACATGCTCCTGTTGCGTGGGCAACTTTTCTAGAATTGGAGATGGTGACATGACAGTGGTTGAACCTTGAAGTTCATTGTATACTAGAGTGTTGCATCCTACTGGTAATCCATATAGACTACGGGGAAATGGAGATTTTGGCACGTGCACCCAATCAAGCTTCGAAGTGTGTTGCTTGGGTGACTTCCTCTATACGATGTTCTGGCTCCTCGACAATACACATAAACTTTGCTTGGTGATGTTGATGAGATGCAACTGCATTCTCGTGAAATCCTTACTGGATGGGCTTTTTTAATGAAGCCACTTCTACTTCTAGTTGAGAAATTTGATATTTAGTGCAACATATTTGTGCACCTTGATTTTATAGCTCCCTCTATGTCTGGCCAATAATTGCTTCATTTTGACTCGCCAACTTGGCTAGCATGTCCTCAATTTTTTTAATCTTCTTGGGGGCCCTGTCATGCTGGTACTGCTACGTCATGTACATGCAATCCTCTTCTTCACCTCCAAACAATTTTACATCCTTCTGGCACAGCTTCATAGCAATGAGGTCAAGCTTCTCATTCAATGTCGATATGACTATAGATTCCCCAACACTTTTAATGGTTGTTGGCATTCCCTTTCTTCACCCCATGACTGGTTCTTGGCCATATTCTTTAAGATCTCATGGCACTTGGATGGCTTATTATTGAGGAAGAAGCGTGTCCTTGCACTGTCCAATGTGATCCTTTCCCCCTGATGTAGCCCATAATAGAAAATCTTCTCTTTCCCATAGAGATCAATCCCATGATGAGGGACCTTTCTCTTCATGCTTTGAAATCTCTCCCAAGCTTCAAAATATGAATCCTCTACTTGTTGCTTGAAGTTGATTATCTTCTTGGTTAGCTCATTAGTCTTCTGTGGAGGGAAATAATGCTCAAAGAAAGTGTCAATCATTTGTTCCCATGTTTCTCTTGTCTCGGGTTTGAGGTTAAGGAACCAATATTTAGCACCATCTACTAGTGATGAAGACAATAGCTTCAAGTAGATCACAGATGTTGGCACTCAATCTATCTTCACCATGTCACAGCTTCCAACAAAATTGTTGATGTGAGTCATTGGGTCTTTAGTACTGTGGCTATGGAAGGCTTGTTGCTTGACTAACGCCACCATCCCAGGATTGATCTTATAGCTGCCCACATTTATTACTTGTCGCTTGATTGGCCCAAACTGAGCTATTGAGGATGATTCCTTGATCTTCTCCCATATGATATGTTCTTCTTCTATATCACCCATACCCTCCAGCTACAGATTCGTTGTGGGATTGTAATCAATGGTTCGCGTTTGAACCATGAACTTGTACCTAAAATTTGTGAATTCAATGTGAGAATGAGATACTAGTGATTGAATCAAAAGATATCTGCACTTCAGCTTTGGAATGAATAAAAAGAAAAATAAAGATGGTGTCCTAGAGTTACAGATTACAACATTCATAGCGCTTGAAGATTCCATTTCTAGCAACAGTGCTAAAAACTTGACACGAATAAACTGTACGTGTAAAACGCAAGCGTACCAATCAAAGTAATGCAGGCCAATGAGGCCCAAATATCGAACATAGGGAAACATAATTCAAGAAAGTACTAATACTACTTTCGATCAGCTAGGATGAAGAAAACTTTGATTCGAGAGTTATTAAACTAATTGCAAGAAAATAAACTAATTTATTGGTTTGTGATCATAATGAGAAGAAATTTCTTAGGACTGTGGTTTCACCATGATTGACACTGTAATTTTTAACTAAGATTAATATATTTTCCTCCTAATTTTGGACAAAGAAACCTATATCTAGAATTATCCGCTCTCACAGTGTAATCCACTGCCTATCCTAATATCAATCCCACTCTCATATCAATTGTGTTATTAGATAGGTGCTTTAACGAACTACTCTGGGTTATTCCCTTCATGCTCGTAGGCCACCTTTCTCAAAGGGTAATATAAAATG
The DNA here is from genome assembly GCA_963693085.1 of Alisma plantago-aquatica. NCBI lineage: Eukaryota > Viridiplantae > Streptophyta > Magnoliopsida > Alismatales > Alismataceae > Alisma > Alisma plantago-aquatica. Next base: position 1,467,608,566 of record OY856411.1, on the reverse strand, counting down.
TGAATTACTATGGATTTCCAATCATTAATCCTCCTCTCGAAGCTATTAAGGATCTAACTAATCACCTATGGTGCGCAACATAGATAATTTAAGATGATTTAATAGCAACATGCCCAAAAATAAGGAGAAAAAAATATACTAATGCAAACGATCCATATACAATATACAACTGGGCTAATCTCGGGTCCTAGAGAATACGGGGATTAGTCCCTCATGGCTTCCATGGAAAAAAGCATGCTAGGGAGAAGGAAATAGTGGAGAACATTGAAAATTTGATGAATCCCCTAGAGAAACGTGACTAGGATGCTCCAAGCTGACAAACGGATGTGCAAGCCACAAATTATGCCTGATGAATGTGCATGTAACCTCCTGAATGTGTAGTTCTTCTCCTCATTCTCCTCTCCTGTGCATTGGCCATCGTGCAATGGAATAAAATGTGATCGATAGGTCTGGTTGCACTTCCCCTAAGTCGTAAGAATGAATTATGGTGAAAATAAAACTCAATCGTCAGATTAAAGCAAGCCTTCAGATCTTCCTAATCCCAATCTGTCAGTACTACCAAGTGGATGTTGGTACTACCAACTCAACTGAATTCGTGGCCAGTTGTCAAGTTGTCGGTACTACCGACAATTTGTCAGTAGGTACTGAGTAGCATTGATAACTTTCTGACAAACTGTTATAACATCGTCGGTAGTATCGACAGTCATGTTGGTACTACCAAGTCTGTTTGATTCATTTTTCTCTTCAATGTTGAGCAACTGTCGGTACCACCGACTCCAAAGTCAGTAATACCGAGCTATTTAGTTTCTTGAAAAATTCCTACTATTAATAAAATCCAAAGATAAGATCTAGAAATATAATAAATCATTTGAAAATATTAAAATTACATTTATTTGATGCAAATACATATCACACACGAATGAGAGTGAATTGTGCACAAATTAATATGAAAATAAACAAATAGTGCACAAAAATCAATATAAAATAGCCTGTGAAAATGGCAAATAATCAGTACATCTTGCATCAATCCACGAATTGATCTTTTTAGATTACAAACTTTATTTGCAATTAATTGGATTTACAAACCTTCTAGGTTGTGACATGTACACATACTCTACAATATTCTTGTTAAGTAATGTGTTTTTAACATCCATTTGACCAAATATCATAGTTATATTAAGCTTCAACAACAAGCATGTTCCTGATGGATTTAACCATGACAAAAACTGAAAGGATTTTATCATGTTCAACAATTTGAACAAATTTGAAACCAATATGCTCTAAGAGGTTTTTACACTACCATGTATGTTGGTCTTCTTCTTGAAGAACCCATTGCACCCACAAGTCTTACCCCTTTAGTTGGATCCACCAAGGTCATACCTTGTTGGTTTACATGGAGTCTGTCTTTGATCCCATGATCTCTAGCAATTTCTCATATTTTGGTGCCTAAATAGCTTTTATATAGGTAGTTTTCCCATCATTTCAAGACCAACACATCACCTTCTTGAGTTATAAAATATCATAATATTTCAAACTCAAGGTGTGTCCTACTAGATCTATGATGTTTTGTATTACATAAGGAACTTGAGATTTCGCAACATCTTGTAATTCTCTTTGTTCCAATTGTACCTCTTTTAGGTTTAGTGTTTTCTTGTTGGTCTTGAACATTTTGAGTTCTAGTTTTCTCCCACTGATTCCTTTGGAATGAAATTCCCTTTAGGAATACAGCCATCCTGACAACAAAAGATTTTTTTGTTCGATTGGAATAAAATTTGTATTCGATAAAATAAGATTTATATGATTCCTGGACAAATCTTTTCAGAAACTATTTTCTTATATAAGATTTTAATACTAATCTTTATAAATGCATATCAGGACACCTCCCATAACATATCTCATATGGTGTCTTTTGAACCACTTTTTAGGTTGTATATTGTTTTGGTGTAAAGCATGTGCTAAAAAGGAAATTGGAAGATCAACTAGATTTATTGATAATTGCACCATGACCAATAGGGTGTTATTCCTTCATTCTGATACACTATCATTGTGCTTCATGTGGAGTTCATCATGATACATTATCATTATCTCCTTGAAGGTTCTCAGACTTTTGGTTAAAATATTTCCATATTGTTCATGTTGAAGTGCTTTAATGCTTTTACCAAGCTGGTTGTGTACTTCATTCCTTATCTCAAACACTTCAAAAGATTCAAACTTGTATTTCATTAAATACAATCTACCATATCTACTGAGATCATCAGTAAATATAATGAGGTACTGATAACCACCTCTAGAATTTATTCTAAAAGGTCGATATAGATCAGTATGTATGAGCCCTAATAGAATAGTCACTCTCCCACTACATTTAGTGAAGATGATTTTGTCATATTTCCCAATAAATAAGAATCTCATGTCTCTATTGCTTAAATAACCAAAAGATTATAGATAACCATCATTATGGATTCTACAAATGCATTTCTCATTTAAGTGCTCTAGATGACAATGTCATAGGTATTCATTGTTTGAGCCATCCAGCCCTTCAGTATAACTATCTCTAGAACTATAAAATATAGATTATGATACATAGAACAGTTCCATATAAGATCTTATCTTTTAAAATGAAATATCAATAAATTCATAATATTCTTTCCCATACAATATACATGATGTTCTAATTAATGACAGGTACATAATAGCAATTAACTAATCCTATTAAATGTCCATGAATGACATCCAACTATAGTGGAATCCACTCTTACTCTGCACCATTCTAGCTTAAGTGTAAAGGACAAATTTCTTTTGCACTTATATTTCTCCTCATTTTGAGTGCAGAAGACTTGGACTTCATCTTACCCTCAAAACTCTTCTTGGCCTTGCCTTTGTCTTTGGACTTCACTTTACTAATCATCACAGGTTTATCCTTCTTCATTCATGATTTATCATTTATTAGTATGCTAAGTAATTTTGATAGTTGTTTAGCCAAGTAACTCAAGTAGTAACACTTAATAAAGTAGCTATATGATTCAGGAAACAATTCTAGAATCATATTTGTGGCCAACTCTTTTCTCAAAGAGGAATCCAATTCTCTCTAGATGTTCTACATGCTCAATCATATTGAGCACATGGGGCTCTACTGGATCTCCTTATGTCATTTTTCACTCAAAGAGATCCTTTGATATATTGTATATTTCTTTATTTGCATTATCTAGGTTCATATCTTTAAGATGTGTGACCATCTTAAGAATCTCCGTGTCTTCATGTTGCTTATGCAACTCATAGTTCATATAGAATAGCATAAGGTACTTAATATCTAAGGCATCATTGGCATGCTTCGAATAAGCATCTACCTCAGCCCTAGGCACATCAGTTTGTCCTGAACCTGTTATAAAAGTTTGTCCTGTTTAGTTTGTTCTTCTTAAGAACTGATGCAGTGATGATTTGTATGACACTTGTTTCTACAAAAGAAATTTGCAATTTTATTAATTAGATTTGATAACATGGATGACATTAATTAGGCCTTTAATTAATTATTGCTCCCACTATTTTGCTCAATATGATATCCCTCACTACCAATTCAGGAGATTGCAGTGTACAACCTTCTAGTGAGCTAAGATCCATATTTCATCAAATCATGAGTTAGCTTCGGTTGATCTCCCACAACTTGACTATTTAGGTAGACAATATTTGTCGATTGTTATACCCAACCTTGGGTAAATTCTCAATTTTCTTTCTTTCCTTTTTATACTTATGATAGTTATTCTTAAATCCTAGAATTAGACCACAATAAGTATTTTGATAGACTTGGGGGCTATATGTGAAATATTAAATCCTTTGCATTAAAATAATTGAAGGTTGAGTATATGAATGAGAGCATAGGGATGGTAACTTAAATGTTCTTTTTGTAGGTTTCCCATGGTAGACATTCTAGAATGTTCTTAGATGAATTTGTAGAGGAATAATGAGATTATTTCATATTATGTGGGCATGATACATTAATACTTGATAATTATACACTAATAGTACTTAAAAATTAAATAATAAAAATATCACCCAAAGGAATCTAAAAAGCAAAATAGAGCTCATAATCAAGCTCCGCATATCTTGTTTCATCGCCATGCAAATTCTAGATTTATTTGGGCAAGATTTTCACCCTCAATTGAATGGAGGAAGAAATCCCATAATAATAACCTAAATGGGGTTTATTAATGCACTAAATATGCTTTATTGCCCCCCCCCGTTGTTTATTTTGTTCCAAGGTCTAAGCGTCTGGTGTGTCACACGATTCAGGGAGCTAGTTGCTCGATTTGGGTTGTCCAAAAGGGATCAAACGGAGGGGCAATCTTCCCCTTCCTTGTATCTGTTACCACTCCCGTTCCTATTCACTTGGGACGACAAAGTGTCAAATAGTTCTCCCTCTATCATCCACCATTTCATATGATTCAAAGCCCATTCTCTTTGTTTCATCATGACATTTTATTTGAGCCCTATCTCATCTGCTTTAGTGCTATGTGCATAAAATCCTCAAACCACCCCAAAATTCAGTCTCCACCGCCACTGACGAGGAATGTGTCTCCCCTCTATGTTGCCTTCACACTCGACCCAAACTACTCATAATCGAAGCACACACTACCTAGTGTAGTCCGACGCCGCCAATTTCAAGTAGGGTGGCATATGCTTCATGGAGGAACCCGCCTTGCCTCGATGGTCATCCGAGCTCCATCGCACAACCACTCGACTCCTCCCTTCTATTCCTTGGCAGGTAACCATCTCGGGGATCCAGTCTACCTATCTATATTGTCAATTTGAGTCGCTGCATTTTGAATCTATGAATTGACTAGCACATCATCTTCCTCTTACGCATCCAGTAGTTGTAGGGGCTACCTACCAAACCGTAGTGGGTACAAAACCACCAGGGCACTCCTGGGAGTTCGGGGGGGTGTCTGATGCCTCAGGTGGATGATTTAGTCACAGGGTCCTCACATTTTTGTCTCCTTTGTTCATGGTCTACCACTGACTTGTAAGGTTTTCCTTGCATGTTTGAGCAAGTCTTTGGTCTTAGATGGTGAAAGTGGTACCATAAGTGTTCGGTGAGGAGGCATGGGTCTTTGGGCATGTCACCAGTAGGTGCAATAGTCGAGTCTCATCTCCCTTTTTTCCATTAATCTTCTTGTCTTCGTCTGTAATGTCACCATCGCTCGATTGAGTCCCATTGGGGCTAGCTATGGGACCAATCTTCGGAGTGACCACTCATCCTGGCGACTCTATGGTCGATTGTTTCACACTGATCGTTATCCTTTGTTTCTCATTGGTGATTGAGTTATGGAGGTTTAGGAAGGTCATTGTTATGCAAGACAGACTCCTGGCATCACGAGCTAGGGAGTTAACCAGGGGAACAAAAACCCCCTCCTATCCACATGAATCTAATGACTCGATTCTTTTCGCATGAGTATAATCGTTTTGAGGACCTTCAATTTTTTTTGACGAATCTCTTATTCAAGGGTTAGATGTCCTATATGACCTATCATGTCTGTTTGATTAGTATTTGGATGCAACAGCATATCGGCCAATGGGATCAGTTCTATTTTATTTTCTACTAAATAAGTAATAAAAGAGTTAAAATAACAAAAATTCATAACTAATTAATGGTGTGTCAGAAAAATACAAATAAGTTTTTTTAAATCAAAAAAATATCCCTGAGCTATTGGCATAGGTTACAGAGTCTGATTGCAAGGTTTTTAGTAAGGTGGTTTTTAGGGTTAAGGAGACAAATGAAATGATTATGACCCTAATGCATGAATATATAATGTTTAGGTGGTGAAATTGCTTGAGACATGTTATTAGGAGGATTTGTGACTTGCGACACCTAGTTTGAGGTATGTGTTCTTCTCTATTTTATTTTTGACTTTAACCTAACTAAAATATTCCTATAATGAGGCACTCCTATTAATTGGTCTTTTCACTTGTTCCATAATGAAAATTCCTTATTTCTTGAAATTGACAAATGTCATGTTGCCTAGGGTCTATGACCTCACCTGCATTATTGCTTGGACTGGAATTGTGATGGATGACTTATACCATATCTTTCTGCTCTATTTATGCATGTTTGGTAATTTAGCTATATACCTATTGCATGGTACAAGAGCACAACCACTAGGGTGTGCTTTTCTGCCTGGGGTATGCTTTTCCACCTCTTTGTATACAGGGGCATGCTTTTCCACCCATTTTTAGGCCATAGATCTAGTGGTGTTTAGGTCGTGCTTTAGTTATTTAGTCTAAATTTATCTGCAAGTGAATTTGATTATTTGTTGTGATATGGACTAATGGCAAGAATTTTTCATTCAAATATTTCTCCCTATAAATCGCATGCATCATTCTCTTAAAATTGGTTTATTTTGAACTTACCTAATTTCATAAAGCCTCTTTTGAAGGAACCCCTCTTTTGGTACTTTAATTTCTTATCAATGCCCAAAATATTTTTTTATGCACATATATAGTTGATACTTATGCATACTCTTTTATTTCCCTTTTTCTGGGTGCTCCCAAAACTACCCAAGAGAACAACCACATGTGGATCAGGAGAACATGGACTAGGGCCTTGAGGTGCCAATTGACCAAGAGTAGAGCTTGAGTACTTTACTAAGACGTCTAGGTTACTCATTGCTTTTTTTTCTTGTTATATGAGACAGTATCTTTGCTTAGTTATCACCTTTTAGACTATCATGGACTTATTATGGACTGTTTGAAGTATGGTAATAATTTATTTTCACTGCTTAAACATTATTGTGCTTGATGTCCATGATATTTTTGAAAATACTGTGCAACCCTTTACTCATTGAAATTTTGTGGAATTATTATGAATTTTTGTATTATTATGTTTCCAAATAAAAGTTGGAAGTGGGTCCCCTCTTAGGTCCCACACCTTTAAACATGGTATCAAAGCCAAAAGCTATCAGTAACTAGTTATGTCATAATTATAATATTAGGTTCTTATCTTTGTTTTCCTAGCTTTTATGAGGGGAAACTTTTTTGGGAATGACAATTCCTCTCAATCGTAGGATAATCCGACTGGGTTCAATACCCCTTTTCAACCGCAGTTTGGGATGCCACCAATGGACCCGTTGTTGTTTACCCCTTTCACATAGGGAAATACTGGAGGACAGTCAATGGTCCCCATTCCACCTCTTTTTCCCATCCCTCCTCCACCCAGCCTCACACTTGAGCAAGAGTTGGCTTTTCTGCATCAGCTTCTTTCTTCTACATTGATGGGTCAGGCCAATTCTAGTTCTAGGGTAGACAAAACCTAGGAGTATTCCCTGACTAAGTTCATCAAGATGCATTCACCTTACTTCAAAGGCGAAGGAGAGATAGAGATGGTGAATAAGGCCGACAACTGGGTTTTGGCCATTGAGCGCACATTCAAGGGCATGGTGTGCCCTCCTCATCAGAAGGTTCATTTTTCTTATGTTCTGGACAGGCTGGATTGTGTGTGGTGGAATGGTGTCACTCGCACTCGTGATAAGTCTACCATGAATTGGGAGCAATTTCTCACCATGTTCCATGAAAAATATATATGCTCTGTAGCACTTAGGAAGAAGGAGGATGAGTTCTATAGTCTGAAGTAGGGGTCCATGACGGTCATGCTACCTTGTTCCTAGACGGGTTGTTATATTAGATTGGTCGAGCATTGGTACCTCATCTTGCACTCACCTCTCAATAGATGGTGGACAAAGCTCTGACAGTTGAATCATATATTGGCCTATGGCACACAACCCCAACAAGTGGAAAAATGTTGTCTAGGATCTCCATGAGAAGTGCAACCATTGTATCCATTGTCATCCTCCAAGTAGATGTCCTATAGGGAATGTTATGCCTCAGAGAGATGGGAGGCAATTCGTCTGCCATGAGTGTGGTCAAGTTGGGCATATCAAGCCCCAACGACCATGAATTTAGAGGGCCCCAGCTCTAGCTCAGCCACGAGCCCCTCAACAGCCACCATAGTAGAAACATCCATAGCAGCCTCTAAGAAATAATAATAACAACTACAACTAGCAAGGGAGACATCCACCTATTGATAGATGCACCACCTTTGCCTTGAATGTCGAGGAAGGTGAAGAAGGAAATTAGGTTATTGAAGGTATTGTGCATTTACTTTACCAACCTATCAAACCCTTGTTTGATTCCGGCTCATCCCATACTTTTATAGCATCTAAGTTAGTATCTATGGTAGAATTAAAATCTGAGTACATGGACCATATTCTGGATGTCCCAAAGTGGTAGAGTTTGCTCTTCTTACCTAAAAATCCCTCATGTCAACATTTGTATATCAGGTAAGATGTTGTAACAGACTTCATCCTCCTCAACATGATGGCTTATGATGTCATCTTGGGGATGGACTGGCTGGAAAAATATATGGTAAACTTATTCTATGGAGAAAAGAAGGTTAGCTTGTTTCATCTGGATGGCGAGCATTTCAGCATCCAAGGAAGAAAACTAGAGTATCGACAATTCATTATCTCAACTCTTAAAGCCAAAAAGCTCATCCCTCATGGGTGCATGGCCTATTTGGCCTTTTTTGTACTCAATTCAACACCTCCAAAATTCAGTGATATCGAGGTGGTTTGGGATTTTCCTGACGTATTTCATGACGAGCTTCCTAGGCTTCCTCCTTCTTGGGAGGTTGAATTCTCCATCGACCTCATACCAAGAACATATCCAATCTCAAAGGCACCTAATCACATGGCACCAGTAGAGCTTGTTGAGTTGAAGAAGAAGATGGGTATGGGTTTCGTACGCCCTAGTATTTCTCCTTGGGGAGTCCCAATTCTATTTTTTCAAAAGAAAGATGGCTCATTGTGGATGCGTATGGACTACCGCATACTGAATCAGGTGAATTGAAGAATTGTTACCCCCTTCCTCACATCAATGACTTATTTGACCAGCTAAAGTCAGCTAAGTCTTTCTCGAAGATGGATCTACATAGCGGCTATTATCAAATGTGAGTGAAAGATGAAGATGTTCTGAAGGCTACCTTTCGCTCACGTTACGGACATTATGAGTTCTTGGTCATGCCCTTCGACTTGACAAATGCCCCTATTGCCTTCATGGACTTGATGAATTGGGTGTTTTGTCCCTATATGGACAGCTTCATTGTGGTGTTGATTGATGACGTAGTTATATATTCTAAGTCAGTGGACCAGCACCGTGAGCATTTACGAATTATTCTCCAAATCCTGCAAGAACATCAATTGTATACAAAGTTCTCTGAGTGTGAGTTTTAGCTGAAGGAAGTTAGGTTTCTAGGCACGTAATCTCTGTTGGCCATATTATTGTTGATCCAGCCAAAATTGAAGCAGTGACGAAGTGGCAATCCCCTAAGAACCCTTAGGAGATATGTAGTTTTCTTGGCCTTGTGGGCTATTACTGAAGGTTTGTACATAATTTCTCTGAGTTGGCTCTTTCTATGACAAAGCTGACTTTGTCTGGTCTCCTGAATGTAAGAAGAGTTTCCTGGAGCTAAAGCGATGCTTGACTTTTGCACCTATTATGGCCCTACCAGTCGAGCGTAAACCCTATATTATCTACATTGATGCATCTATACAAGGATTAGGGTGTGTCCTAATGCAAGAAGGACGTGTGATCGCCTACGCATCTCACCGATTGAAGCTGAATGAAGGAAATTTCCCTACTCATGATCTAGATCTCATAGCTTTATTGCATGCTTTGAAAATATGGAGACACTACTTATATGGAGTACAATTTGATGTCTTCTCTAATTACAAAAGCTTGTGGTACCTAATGACACAGAAGGACCTGAACCTATTACAAAGTCAATGGATGGAGTATTTAAAAGACTATGACTTCTCTATCATGTACCATCTTAGAAAATCCAATGTCTTTGTTGATGCCCTGAGTAGGAAGAAGGAATCCGTTTGTGCTTCACTTCATTGTTTCTTATGGAGGAATATGGATCAATTGCCCTGTAAGAGACATGAGTTTCAAGAAGTTATCAATAATACAGTGATAAACAAGTTGCAAGTACCCATGGCTAGCTTGCCTATTACCCCTTCCTATATTTCTGAAGTGGTTGTTGCCTAGTTAGCTAGTTCCGATCCTATATGACATGAAGTCTCTAGCTGAGAAACCACAATCTGAATTCTTTATTGGGGTGGATAGTTGTGACGACCCAATTTCCCGACAACCCCCAATTAAGGAAGGCCAAGAAACTAGAGTGTTATCCCAAAAATAGGATCAAATGTTTTGCACATAATCAAAAATAATTAATAAATTCTTCCACAACTAAGATTAAAGCAGGATATTTTTTTTCTTTTCACATACCTTTAAAAATTAGGATTTCCAAACTTTACCCAAGGAAAGAACCAACTAACTATAATCCTCTTAACATTATTTAGCCTTGTTCTTTTCAATGTTGCTTTTATTGAACATCCTCTTTCCATAAACGTAACTGCATATTTCCCTAAAACGCTGACAAAAAAACATCGGTCAGTATAAAAAATTATACTGGTATGTGGGGGAAACCAAAAGTTTGCATCTAATTGTAACAACATATTGTGACCAAATTATTGTTTAACAGATCAAACTTTACATCTTAAACATAACTACTCAATACTGACATATCCAATCCTCTATGTTGTCCCTACAATGGACATGGATACTACCTTTCTCATATTATAGATCCCAAATAGCCCCTTATGATCCTACCCTATAGGTAGACAAAGACATAGAGTTGTATAGTCGTATGATCCTACCCAAAGGCATACCAAACATTGACTCATGATAACTTCATGATATTGCCCCAATGGTAGAACAATAGCTAGGCCATCAATTTCTCATATATAGTCAAAGCTATAGAGGAGGACTAGGATCTGAGCTAGTCATGCATATATTTATGGTGATAGCCATAACCACTTTATAGTTTCAAGAATTAAAGTTCATTGAAGCAGTTAATTTCAAGCAATTGATAAAACCTCAAAAATCTTTGTGAAACTAGAGGGACTAGCCATAAGCATCATCACATACCTGATTTGGATGTCTCAAAAACAAGCAAGACAGCTAATCCAATCAAGAAGTCAAATCACCCAAGCCAAGTAATAAATCAAGCAAATTTTGATCCTGAAAAGTATTTATAACACCTAATTGTTATAATCGCTTTCAAACATCTATTATTGACTTGGGATTCCTTTCTAAGGTTTCTAATCCTTATTAGGGTTTCCTTAGGGTTTCTTTATTCTATTTTCCAACTTTTACCCTTTTAGGTCAACAAACCCTAAAAGAACCTTTCTATCCATAAAAACCCTAATTACTCAAATTATCCACATTAAGGGTCTTTATTCTCAATTTAGTTTAAGAACATCATATCCCTATCTCTAGATGGATTTTCATAATTAAAACCATTAAAACTCACAATTATCAAAATTAGGGTTTTTAAGCCCATTAATGCACTTGTATATTCATGGAACCCTAATTTAAGAAAATTATGCACAAATATTATCCATCTAGATCCAATCCATCCTTTACATGTTAATAGGTTAAACTTTACTCAAAATAATCAGGGAACATCATTAGATTCATTAATCTTCAAAACTTAGGGTTTTAAATCAATTAAAACCATTAAAGATAACATTTTTACATACTTTTCGAGATACAAGTAGATTTAGGCCCTAGTCACATTTTCATTGGATTCTATGGATTTTTCTAATCCAATTTTCATATGTAACATATGGCCATCCGAGTTACCCAGAATTAATTATGATTTATTCAATTTATTTACCTCTGGACTAGTAGTAGAGTGCCATGTTAGTAGTTTGATCGCCTTCTCCTTTTCCACGTGGATAGGGCTCTGTGAATAGAATTTGGCCACGTGAGAGATGCACTCCACACGAGCGGGTCATCAAGTCAAGGCTGGAAAGCCTCTTTTGCCTATACGCCCTTCAGCCTGGGGACTCCTCGTGCCAGGGGCAAAGGAGTCATTCCCCCACGCTCATCCTTCAACCTCTGTATCACTACTATTTGCAAATTTAGCACCAGCAATCAGTCAACCAACAAGTTGACCTCGAACTCCAAGGCGTCAGGGAGACGGGTGAAGGTGGTCGTGCCTCCACCAAACCCTATCAAATCTGTAGGCATCTTTAATTTTTTCAGAGGCAAATCAAATAGAGAGGACGAGAAGGGAGGTTGGCGATAGGATACTATGATATAAGGGGAGAGGAAACAAAGGACTCGTGATGGAATTGGTAGCAAGGAAACCTCCTTCGAGTTCCTATGTGCCCTCTTGTTCAATTCATGATCTTCAAAAGGGATTATCCCTTCTTATATAGGCATGGTCATTTGGTCAGTCCTTCCGACAGCACTGTGGAAACTCCAAATCGTGCGCCAAAATAGGGACATCCAGGGGTCATCAGGTTTGACTCGTACCCCTGAATCTAATGGGAAAGGAATCAATGGAAAAGGGGAAACAGAGAGTGAGAATAGAGCCAGGGAAGATTCCAGTTATTGTAGACTTATTTCCTTATGCGACTAAAGGAAGGAGATGATTATACACTATTGGATCTCAGATCCAATGGTCCACATCACACGTACCCAAATAAAACAAAATTCTAATTCGATTAAAACGGTGACATTTAATGGGACTCCTCTCACTTTAGGGGTTTTTCAAAAATCCATTTCTCCTAAACCATGCATCCTTTTAATCCCAAAATTTTAAGGAAAGTCTACAATGACGCAAACTTCTCACATGACAAGTTTGAGGCTGAAATTCAAAAATAAAAGAGGTTTTTCTTCATATGCAACTTATCTACTCAAAAGGCATATTTATGCAATTAAAATTCATATGTTCTCTTTGTTTATCTTCCATTTTCTTTATAGGGATTTATTTTCTTATTAGAAACCAAGTGAAACCAAAACCTAACCAATAAAGATCATCCATACCACTTTCTAGATAATTCTACATAATTCTCACCATTATTTTTATTTCTTTTTCCTTTTATTTATTATGAGATTTCTTTTATCTTTTCTTCCCTTTTATCACATTGGACTTATAAAATCAGTATGAACCATAAAATCATACATTCAAGGGAAATATTTCCAAAGAAATACAATAAAAACATATTATTTCCAAGCAAAACCATTTTATCTGAGAAATTGCATTTCAATCAATATAAGCCAAAAATTGAGGTTATAACAATGGTGTTATCAACTTTTGTCATAGATTGTGGATTCCTGATGTGGAAAATATGAGGCAAAGAGTTTTAGTGAAGCCCATGGGTCAAAGTAAACAATCCATCCTGGCATGACAAAGATGTACAAAGACCTTCGAAAGGGATTCTATGGAGGAATATGAAGTATGACATTGTCGCATTTGTTGCAAAGTGCTTGACATGTTAGCAGGTCAAGATAGAGAATTAGCGACCCAGTGGTCTTATACACCCACTTGCGATACCTAAGTGGAAGTGGGAAAAGATCACTATACATTTTGCGATTGGTTTTCCTAATTAAAAGTGGATATTATGTGGTATGGGTTGTCATTGATCACCTAACCAAATCTGCCCACTTTTTGCCTTTCAAAAGTATGTACAAGGTTTCTACCATGGCACAATTGTATGTGTAGTAGATTGTTAGTTTGCATGAAGTTCCAAAGGCCATAGTTTCTGATCGTGACCCGAAGTTCACCTTGCGCTTGTGGAAGAAGATTCAAGATGAGATGGGTTCTGACCTCCGTTTTAGTACATCCTATCACCCATAAACTGACGAACAATCTAAATACGCAGTTCAAATCCTAGAGGACTTGTTGTGAGCTTGTGTGATGGATTGGGGAGGTTCTTGGGATAAGTATCTCCCATTATCTAAGTTTGCATACAATAATATCTACCATTATAGAATTAGGATGCCACCATTTGAAGAACTCTATGGTCGACCTTGTTGCTCCCCGCTAGATTGGGATGATGTGGGAGAGGGTACTCTGATGAAAAATGATGGCATACATGTAAGGACCCTGACCTGGGTTTTGGGCTAACACTATTTTTTTTCTTAATTAAGTTGCTTATAAATTTAATCTAATCCATTAAGGTGCTTTGTAATCATATGGCATGCTTGTGTTCCAAGTTTGGTCTTGTTTGGATGTTGTTTGAGCAATGATTGCTTATTTTGGACCAAAGTGCAATTTAACCAATATGAAGGGTTATCTTGCAATATGTCACATGATGAGTATGATCATAGTGATTTATCATCATGAGAGAGATATTGACCTAAGGGGAACCTTTTGGAGAGATTAAGTCTCAAGTTGAGCCTTTGTGGATGATTCTTGTGTTTTATGTGTGAGTTTTGGTGTAAATTGCAATTTACCTCAAGTAAAGGGTTAACATGCAATTTTCCATCTCTTGAATGTTCCTTCTCTTTTTGGATATCATCTATAGGATAAAGGAAGAGGTGTACACCTTGTTTGGGCCTTATCCATGTGGTAGCTTCCTTGGTGATGTTTAGAACACATGAGAGAGATGTGTTTTGCTCTTAGATGTGATATCTTGAGTTAGAAGGCCTTGGAGAGGCTGCCTATCAATTTGTGAGTGTGTAAGGTTGAGTCCTATCAGTTTGTGAGTGTTTGTGGTTATTCCCTATTGGTTTTTTAAGTGTATAGGATTTTGTCATATCGAGCATGACCTTGGTAAGAGACCAAGAGGGCGAGATCTAGCCTAGACCTTATCACCATGTCTTGTATGTTGTTGCATGTGGCCCTTTTTCGTGGAAAACTGTCACCTAAGATCCAAAGGTGATGACACCTCTCCTTTGATCTCTCTTTCTTCCCTCAAGTATATAACCCCCTCCTTCTTCACACAAGTAAACCCTTTCATCCATTCTTATTTCTCTCCTCTTGGTGGATGAGCTTGGGAGCTTATGGAGCTAGAGGAAGTCCCCATGGAGTTTGGGAGGTCTAGTTCCTTGCTCATGATAATTCCTTTTTCAACTTCCATCTGGATGATTTATGTTTCTTTTATGGCCATTTCTTTGAACTCTCTTCATCATCTTCTTCTTCCTCTCTCGGTCATGGATCAGACCTTGGATGAAGGATGATTACGTCATGGTTCCCTCCTTTCCTTTCTTCTTGAGCTATCATAACCTTGGCACCTTCTTCTTTCTTGATGTGATGTTAAGGGCGAGTTGGGACTCTTGATGGATCATCTTACACCTTGGGAATGTTTGCTTTGGAGCTTTGATCGTGGATCTTGAACCCTTGATGGAGACCTTCTTGGTGTGGGTTATATAACTCTCAACCTCCTTTGTTATTTTCACTCTTTCATGTATTTATGTTGCTTCTTATCTTTAGATCGTTTACCTCATGTATGCTAGTAGTTGTTGGTGATTTTATAGAACTATTTTGATGAAGGAGTCTCGTTTAGTTGCAACCCATGTCTTGCACCTTCTTTCCATGATAGTATATGGACTAGTGGTCATGTTTCCTATAGTTGAAGATAACAAAGCTGACACATGCTCTATGTTATGGGTGGTCGTCATGACTTGTGGTGCATAGACCGACACACCATGTGACAAGTCATCATGACTTAGGGGATGCTAAAATGATATTCTTTGAGGGTGTTAGCCTGTCATGACCATGAGGATATTGTGTGAGCCGGTCTACTTTGAGTGATAAACTGTGATGCTTTAGTTGAGCAAGAGGCTGACACACCTTCGTGTAGGGTTTCCCGATACACCTTGAGCAAGTGAACTATGATGCCTTTATGAAAACCTAACCCTAACAGCTGTCACACCTTCAAGTAAGGTAGCATGTCACACCTTCAAGAAGGGCTAAATTGATACACACCATTAGGGATAAATCGATATACACCATGAGTTATAAACTGATATACACCATGAGTGCTAAACGGATACACACCATGAGTGCTAAACTGATACACCTCTTATGTGGTTAATCTGACACCTCAAGTGTAGCTAACCCGTCACACATTATGTGTAGTAAACTCAACATACTTAAACAATATGGTCTAACTGATACCCTTGGATGAGCTTGCCTGACACACCATGATGTGGTCATGACGACACATGTAAATAAGGTGAAACTGATACCAGATGATGAGAGTTGTAGGGTATGGTCGGATACCCAATGATGTACACATATGGGCAATGCATAATATAGAAGAGTGTTGTTTTGGATATTGTATGATCAATCTTAATTGCCTCTCCTAAACCTAGTGCACCATAGGATGATGTTACTATGAGTGGTCCATCCTTAACTAAAGAGCTTATCCTTAAATTCTCCAACAATGTGGGAAGTAATGGATGTAGGGTTTAATGGTTGAATATCCATATGATAACCTTAATCATGGAAGAGTATGACCCATGTGCTCATCTTACTGGAAGTTTATAATCCATGGAAAGTGTCTACTATATTTCCTTTTCATATAATTTAACTCATGAAGTGAGGTTAGTGACACAACTATCTGAATACATATAGTGGTGAGGATAATCCTTGTTGGAATGAAACGTGACAACACTTGTGTAGAAATCATTTAAACAAGTCTAATGATCTAATAAGTGCCTTGTGGATAGTTTGAAGTGAAACCCTCTAGTTATTTAATCTAAGGTTTGACTTCCCTTAGTATGATATGTGGTTAATGATTTGTAAGAAGCAATAATGTATAGGTCACAAAATGATGAAACATTATGAATGGTGCATGATCAACATGTTTACATAATGTAGGGTTGCAATACATATGTACATGTATGCTATGGTGATACCTAGTGCTGATGACATAATAATTTATGCATATCTAACTAATGGTGTTCAACCTAAATCAGCTTGAGAAAGGTAGGAATTGGTGTGATTAGGGTTTGGTGATGTAACCATGAGGTAAAACCCTAATTGGCTACATATAAAGAGTATTGACCCTAACTTTAAGGAAAGGTCATACTATTGAATGTGTATGAAAATAAAGCATGATATTGTACTCTCTCTCTCTCTCTTAATTACATAAATTTAACCTTGTGAGTTAATGGGGTGTTATAATCAATGAATACTATAAAGGTGGTTAAATAATATCAAGCATTGGCTATAAGTCTCAGTAAGGGAACATGGGAAGTATGAATATGTGAATATGCATGCTTGGTTACACTGTCTAATCTTAGCCTTATACACTCCAACTTATGGGTGGTAGTGAAGTTAGATATTTGAGATAGAATGATGCTTGAGAACCCTATGTGGAATAAGCATGAGGCCTAAGCCTAAATTAGAGAACTTATGATGCATTGCTTGATCTACTTAAAGAGGTATGATGTGTTAAAGCATATTGTCTCTCTATTTATAAAATATTAGCTTTGCCACATAGATGAATTTAATAGCTAATGATAGTTATGGTAAGTATATGTGATGTGGCACAAATAATGATTGGAATGAGTAATGCTTATATGCCCATTGAAACATGATGAGATAACCATGAATCATAAGTATGATGTGATGGGTCTTAGGACTTGGCAAAGGCTTAGTGCCTAGTTGAGGTGATATCCTCTAGTACTGGAATGAGGTATTGATATCCCATGATAATATGTTGATGATGATAGCCTTGTGAATGGTAGTGATTCAGTGTTATGAGATGATGGGATTCATTTTAAATGATGATATGTGTTGTTGTAATATTATGCCCCTTTCTTTTGAAGAGTTTGTCTATGGTTTGTATGTTGTAACTTTATTGATGCTAAAATACACTTTAATTGGCCTAATTAATCAATTGGAATCTAATTATGTAGCTTCCCATGTTCCATAGATCCATTCAGTGTCAGCATTTGCTGGATGGTGAAATGAGTTTAACGTAGAGTGCATACTGTTGAGTATGCAGGGACAGCTTGGTACCCTAATATCAAGCAATTGAGGGTGACTTTGGCCATGCATGAGCCTCAGATCATGCATCAAGATATGTGACATAAGTGATATGTGATACATTATCCCCTTGCAATCCTTAATTATAGATTGTGTGAGACGACCATGCGTGAGTCAATCTCGTTGTGATACGGATGGCCATGCATGATCCAGTCCTTCATTTCAGAATGACCATGCATGAGCCTATTCTCCTAGAACCATTACATGTACCAAGGTGGGCTAGATGTTATATGGGTGTCCATGCATGAGCCAACCTGTTTGATGTGATTGTATGTCACTTGTGCAATTGACTGATATGTCTCTGCGGTGTTACTCTCGTGCTGACTGGGAGGTGTGGAAAGGTTGTGGATTCCGGGTCTTCCATTGACCTTGTATGGCATCGATTTTGACTTAGAAGTGGTCAATTGGATTTGGGTGGTATGACTTGAATCCTCAGGGCATAATGAAATATGTAATCAGCCATGTAGTATACATGTATAGGATCAAATACGAGAACATTGGATGAGGCCTTGCTTTGCTTTTATACTGTTTAGTTTATAACAATTATACATGTTCTTCATATTCTTTTTAATTTATTAGTTGTTCTACTATTTAGTGGCAAGTGCATATTTATGCTCCATTTACTTTATCAATGAGATACATGTCATTTAGTTAATTTTGTTCAACTTGCTCAGTATGTTAGTCTATCTATTTAGTTATTTGTGATAATAATAAAGTTGGTAGAGAGTTATATCTCTCAGTGGCACTTTTGTCTCACCCCGTTGGTTAAAAATATTTTAGGTGGGTGTGCATTCCAAGCTAAATATTGGATAGATGAGGAGTTAAAATGAAGAATAACTACACTGGGTGGATCATGGTAAATGGATAGTGTCTAGTAATAGAGTCATATGTGTCATCCTTGTACACTCGAGTCCTTAGGGGTGTTCTCGATGTGTTTTGATCACATGATGATCGATATGTGGTTTTTGTCTTGTGTGCCTTTGATGGTATGTACATGTGGAACTGACATGTTATGTAATAGGTTGATTGGAAAATAATGTTGTAACACCTTGAATATATGTTATGAAATGCAAGTGTTGACTCTTGTGGAATAAATCTCATATGATGGTGCTTGTTGCCAATCATTTTTAATTTCGTGTGATTTTCGGTAATCCGTTGTTAATGGTTGGTCATCGTTTAAGTTTTGAGTAATCTTAATTTGTGTGGCACAGGGTGCCACAATACAAATGATGACTAATAATATACTATTGATAAAGAAAAGAATGAAGGTCGCACAAGATAGATAAAAGATGTATGCAGATAAGAAGAGGTTCTGTGTGATCTTCCTCATGGGGGATTATGTGTTCTTCAAAGTTAAGTCAATCTGATCTATTTCTAGGTCAAAGGTGAAAGGCAAGTTGAGCCAGGTATGTGGGCCCATTTGAGATATCATATAAGATTGTTGAATGTGCTTATTGCCTAGCTCTCCCTCCTGTATATGAAAAGATTCACAATGTGTTTCACGTATTGGTCCTAAAGAAGTATGTGAAGGACCCTTCTAATGTTCTGACTATTGAGCCTATAGAGTTGTGAGAGGATCAGTCCTATGAGGAGTTTCCAGTGAAGATCTTAGACTCTAGAGTCAAGAAGTTGAAAAGCAAGGAGATTGAACTTGTGAAGGTTCTATGGAAGTATCATGGGCTTGAACAAATTACATGGGAACTCAAGGATGAGAGGATACATACACACCCCTCTCTATTTATTTGATATTTTGGGGACAAAATCTTTTTAAGGGGTGGTGTTTTATAACATACTCAACCTTAAGTAAATTCTCAATTTTCTTTCTTTGCTTTTTATACTTATGATAATTATTCTTAAGAATCAGACCACAATAATTATTTTGATAGACTTAGGGGATATATCAAAATATTAAATCCTTTGCATTAAAAATAATTGAAGATTGAGTAAATGAATGAGAACATAGGGATGGTAACTTAAATGTACTTTTTGTAGGTTTCCCAACATGGTTGACATTCAAGAGTGTTCTTAGATGAATTTGTAGAGGAATAATTAGAGTATTTTGGATTATGTGGGCATGATACTTTAATATTGTGATAATTATACACTAATAGTACTTAAGCTTCAAATAATAAAAACCACACCCAAAGGAATCTAAAAAGGCAAAATAGAGATCATAATCAAGGTCCTCATATCTTGTTTGGTCACTATGCAAATTTTCAATTTATTTGGGCAAGATTTTCACCCTCAATTCAATGGAGGAAGAAATCCCTTAATAATAACCTAAATGGGGTTTATTAATGCACTAAATATGCTTTATTCTCCTAAGCTATTTATTTTGTTCCTATGTCTAAGCATCGGTGTGTCATGTGATTGAGGGTGCTAGTTGCCCAGTCTGGGCCATCCAAAAGGGATCAAATGGAGGGGTGATCTTCCCCTTCCTCGTGTTTGTTACCACTCCTATGTTCGTTCACTTGGGTCGACGAGGTGTCGACTAGTTCTCCCTCTACCGACCACCATTTTAGATGATTCAAATCCCATTCTCTTTGGGAACTGAGGAGCAATAGGGATACACATTGGCTACGGTTCATGAGAGAAAAAGATCGCAGAGGCACTAGGCCTTCGAATGTCTCCAGGATGGGTGCTGCTGTTTTCGATGGGGAAGACTTTATGGAAGTGAACACCTATACCATACCGATGAATGGTGAATCTACCAGCACGTGGTACGACCGGTGGATCCAGAACATGCCTAAATTGGAGGAGGAGGTCATGAGATAGGTTCCGCCGGAGTTGGTCGACCTCAGAGTGGCAAGCATGGTGGATTTGTAGGGGAACTGGGATAAGGACTTCCTGTACGATTGGTTTAGCCCGACGACAGCAGAGGCCATCTTGGACCTTAAACCACCCCACGCGGATGACGGCAAATATGTGACGGTGTGGAGCCTGACTAACAATGGACAGTTCACTACAAAATCGGCCTATTCCAAACTCCGTGAAGGGAAGGACATCAGGATCGATGGGATTTGGACTAAACTATGGAAATCTAAACTCTCTAGCAAAATTAAAATGTTCATGTGGTTAATGATGTATGATGTGCATCTCACAAACAGCTGAAGGTTTAAGAGGATGTTGACGAACTGCAGTTCATGCCCTAGATGTTTGGGAGGAGGAAGAAACTATGCTCCATGCCATTAGAGACCGTAGAGAGGCTAAGGACATCTGGGAGGAGGTCCGCGACAGCACGGGCAACCCTGATCCTTTGCAATCGACGGTGGACATCAAAGACTGGATCGACGCTACCCTCAATCTGTACAAAGAAGAAAGATCAGCTACCTTCATCACCTGCTGGGTGATTTGGAAGGCGAGAAACATACGAGTTCTGGAAGACAAAACCATGGACAAGCAGACAATCGTGGGACAAATTAGGCGGGAGATCGCGACACACAAACAGGCATTCATTAGGCAAATGCAGATGGAAGCCTTCATCATCCCCACTCACTGGACGGCACCTCCTCCTGGAGTAGTCAAATTCAATTCTGACGCGGCTGTAAATAATAGAACGGCTTGTAGTGCTTTTGTCTGCCGCGATGAAGAAGGTAGGTGGATTGGAGGCGCGGCGGTAAGATTGCAAACCACAGAGGTGGTTGAGGCTGAGTTGGAAGGAGTCTTGTTCGCCATGGAGGTAGCGTTAGATAATAACATCACGCAAGCTATATTTGAAACAGACTCTCTAGAGGTTGTGAAGATGTTACAAGGAGACGTTACTGATTGCCCTAAATACGCTAAGACCGTCGGTAGGATCAAACGGATGAGCCGATCAGGATGGTGTATCAAGCATATTGGAAAAGATGGTAACATGGTGGCAGACCAGTTGGCCAAGTCTAACATTAAAAACCAACCTGCATGCGTTGAGTATGCTTCACCCCCTGCGGGTTGTATTGATTTACTTTCTAGTGATTGTAATGGTAGTAGTACTACCACGTTTATGACTACTTATTTAATTAGTGGTTGTATTTTGTCATTTTCTGATGCTCGTAAGAGGAGGGCGGGATGAATAAGATTGCCTCTTGACTTTTTTTTAAAAAAAAAGCCCATTCTCTTCATTTCATCATGATGTTTTATTTGAGCCCTATCTCATCTGCTTGAGTGCTCTATGCACAAAATCCTGAGACCACCCCATAAGTCAGTCTCCACCGCCACTGACAGGGAATGTGTATCCCCTCGACAATGCCTTCACAATCGACCCTAACTACTCCCAATCGAAGCACACACTACATAGTGTAGTTCGGCACCACCAATTTCAAGTAGGGTTGTATGTGCTTCATGGAGGAACCCACCACGCCTCGGTGGTCATTGGAGCTCCATCGCTCCACCACTTGACTCCTCCCTTCAATTCCTTGGTAGGTAACCATCCTGAGGATCCAGTATACCTATCTATATTCTCAGTTTGAGTCATAGTGTTTTGAATCTACCAGTCAACTAGCATACTTTCCTCCTCTTGTGCAGCCAGTAGTCGTCGAGGCTACCTACCTAACCGCAGTGGGTACAAGACCACTGGGGCACTCCTGGGAGTTTAGGTGAGGTGACTGATGCCTTAGGTGGGTGATTTAGTCATAGGGACCTTGCATTTTTTTGTCATTCATGGTCTATCAGTGACCTACAACGTTTTCCTTGTCTGTCTGAACAAGTCTCTGGTCTTGGATGGTGAAAGTGGTACCATAAGTGTTTGACGAGGAGACCTGGGTCTTTGAGCATTATCGCCAATAGGTGCAGTAGTCGAGTCTCATCTCCCTTGTTTTCTTTTGATCTTCTCACCTCCATCTGCAATGTCTCCATCACTCACCTGACTCCCGTTGGGTATAGCTATGGGATTGGTCTTCGGGGTGACCACTCGTCCTGGTGACTCTATTGTCAATTATTTTACACTGATCATTCTCCTTTGTTTTTTGTTGGTGATCGAGTTATGGAGGTTAGGGAAGGTTGTTGTTCTGCAAGACAGACTCCAAGCGTCGTGAGCCACGGAGGTAACCAGGGGGATAAAAACCCCCTCCTACCCACATGATTCTAATGACTCGATTCTTTTTGCATGGGTATAATCATCTTGAGGGCCTTCAATTGTTTTTTCGACGAATCTCTTATTCAAGGGTCAGATGTCCTCTATGTCATGTCATGTTTGGTTGATCAGTATTTGGATGCAAGGGCATATCAGTCTATGGGATCAGTTATGTATTATTTTGTATTGAATAAACAATAAAAGAACTAAAACTACAAAAAAAAATATAACTAATTAACGGTGCATCAAAAAAATACAAATAAATATGTTTTTGAAATTAAACATATCCCTGAGTTATTGCCCTATGTTATAGAGTCTGATTCTGAGGTTTTCATTAAGGTGATCTTTAGGGTTAAGGAGACAAATGAAATGATTATGACCCTAATGTGTGAATATATAATGTTTAAGTGGTGAAATTGCTTGAGACATGTTATTAGGAGGATTTCTGACTTGGGACACCTAGTTTGAGGTATGTGTTATTACCTTTTTATTTTGGTATTTAACCAAACTAAAATATTCCTATTATGAGGCATTCATGTTAATTGGCCTTTTCACTTGTTCCATGATGAAAATTCCTTATTTCCTAAAATTGACAAATGTCATGTTACCTTGGGTCTATGAACCCACTTGCTTTGTAGTTTGGACTAGAATTGTGATGGATGACTTATACCATATCTTTCCACTCTATTTATGCATGTTTGGTAATTTATCTATATACTTATTGCATGGTGCATGAGCACAACTACTAGGGTGTGTGTTTTTGCTAGGTGGGTCTATGAACCCACTTGCTTTGTAGTTTGGACTAGAATTGTGATGGATGACTTATACCATATCTTTCCACTCTATTTATGCATGTTTGGTAAGTTATCTATATACTTATTGCATGGTGCATGAGCACAACTACTAGGGTGTGTGTTTTTGCTCGGTGGGTCTATGAACCCACTTGCTTTGTAGTTTGGACTAGAATTGTGATGGATGACTTATACCATATCTTTCCACTCTATTTACGCATGTTTGATAATTTATCTATATACTTATTGCATGGTGCATGAGCACAACTACTAGGGTGTGTGTTTTTGCTCGGGGTGCACTTTTTCACCTCTTTTATACATGGGCATGCTTTTCCACCCAGAGTATGTTTTCCACCTTTTTAGGCCATAAATCTAGTGGTGTCTAGGTCGTGCTTTTGTTATTTAGTATAAATTTATCTTCATGTGAATTTTATTATTTGTTGTGATATGGACTAATGGCAAGAAACTTTCATTCAAATATTTCTCCCTATAAATTGCATGCCTCCTTCTCTTGAAATTGGTTTCTTTTGAACTTACCTAATTTCATAAAGCCTCTCTTGAAGGAACCCCTCTTTTGGTATTTAATTTCTTATTAATGCCCAAAATAATTGTTTATGCACATATACCAGTTGATATGGATGCATACATTTATTTTCCTTTTTCTGGGTGTTCCTAAAACTACCCATGAGAGAAGCCACCTATGGATCAGGAGAATGTGGACCAGTGTCTTGAGGTGCCAGTTGACCAAGAGTAGAGTTTGAGGACTTTTACAGAGATGTGAAGGTATGCTTTTTGCTCTAGTTATATGAGATAGTAGTTTTGCATAGTTATCACCTTTTAGACTATCATGGAGTTATTATGGACGTTTGAAGTATTGTAATAATTTAGTTTCCTTTCCATTGCTTAAACACTATTTTGCTTGATGTCCATGATATTTTGGAAAATATTATGCAAACTTTTACTCATTGAAATTTTGTGGAATTATTATGAATGGCCTACATTATTATATTTCAAAATAAAAGTAGGGAGTGGGTCCCCTCTCAGGTCCCAGACCTTACAATTGCATATCATGCAACTCTTGGATAGATGATGTGCATCACTCTTTGTTACAATCCATTTATATGCTTCTAGGTACTTAATCTCATTAAGATGACCTAGCCAAGTCTAACCCAAAAGCCAACATGATAGAATATGCACCCTACTTTATCAGATCTACATATCTACCATCACACTTTTACAAGATGAAAAGTGCACCACGCTTTGACATAAGCTACGCTTAGTCGATGAATTTTATCAGGAGTGTTGCTTGTGGAAAACATCTAAGACTTAATATTATATTAAGTGATTTTATATATAAATACATATACATATCCAATCACCACATACTTATAATACATATCATGTACATCCTATAACCACAACAAAAACATGCAATTAAAACACACAAGCAATGGTTATTGTCATTTTATTGTAATTCCTTGGAGCCATAAGGAATTACTAACACATAAGGTCCACATCATATGTAGCAACATGTTGTTGATGAAGATTTGTGTTGGAACCATTCTGGTTTGATCAATTCAACTCTTGAGTCAATCGGTTGGCTTCATGTATGGTATTTTGGTTTTTTTAAATGGTCGTATGGTTCTCTGGTTCAAATCACATCTAGACTCCTATAGGCGATCGGTTGGGCCACCAATTGATTGGTTTGTCCTATCATCTTTCCTCCTCATCCTCCATCCAAATAGTTCATCCACCAAGCTAGTTTGTTTGACGGGTGTAGAATGTCTTATCATGATGAAGCATAAAATAAAACTATCATATTCCATATTACATTGTAGAAGGGAAAACCTTGAGTTACATTTGAGGGGAAATAGGAAGAGGAGTGTTAATTTACATTTGGAAAGGATGAGAGAGGTTTAGTATGAAAACCAAGTAACAATAGGAAATAAGCTAAACAATCCAACACATGATTCACAGGGTTTTGGCAACAAACACAATTCCTATCACCATCAAAATACTTTAAGGAGACCAATATTGATTGCATATGCATCATATATATATATATATATATATATATATATATATATATATATGTCATATCGTATATGGTAGTTAATTGAATGTGCATATTAATCATTTTAATATTCACATCATATTCAATGAAATAAATTTGGTCACATTAATTCAAATCTAGATACACTATAAATTGATGTGGATCTGATACCATTGTTGGAAAATTAGGGCCACAGATAAGGCAATGGAAACAAACATTTTAATGCTTGATTACCTAACTACCAGATCATGTCAACAACAATGTATCTAGGCAAGAGGGTTGCAAGAGATATATCTGGTCCTAGAGCAAGTCCAGTGACAAATCTTGCAGTGGTGTGCTTCTTTTGCAAGTTGCACAAGGACCATTGTCGGCGGTGGCCTCCTGGTATTGATCACCACATATGGTAGTTGACTGCGTCCTCCTAGAGGGGCAACTGCCTCTCGCCTCTAGAGTAGTCTACATGGACCACTTAGAACTCTATGTTGTACTACTAGATCCAATGGGAAGGAGTTGTCCCTTCAAACATCAGTGTGCTAGAGTCGACTTGCTCTCCCAATTGTATATCCCTTGCTATCCCTCCCTTTTTATGGGTAGGACTTTCTTGGAGCTATCTGGTTACCAAAACCAGAGAGAACAACAGTTGTTGGAGCTTATTGTTGAGTCTAGGAATCCCCCAGTATCCCTCTATTTATAGGAGGTCAGGGTCAGAGTTTCCAGTCCATTTGGGATTTGAAGAGATGAAATTTCATGAATTTTCTTAAAGCTACGAATGGTGAACCGGTCAGTTCACTTTTGAACCAATTGGTTCACATGTGAATCGATTGTTTCACTCTTAATGCAGTCATTTCATATCATGAAATAGTATTTTCATATGTGAAATGGTCATTTCATATGTGAAATGATCATTTCAGTTATCCAGCTTAGGAAATATATCCATCTAGTGTTGTTTAAATTGACCCAACACTTGAATTGATTAGTTCAACACTTGAACCGGTCAGTTCATAATCCATTCAGTCAATTTTCAACCTCAGTTGTTTAATTGAATACCTAAACATTTTATTAATCAAGTTAAAATCATTCATGAATAAACTCCTATTCTAAGTGCATCCTATATGTGTGACCCTATAGGTCCCAAATTACGTTGGCAGTGAATGTCCATAACCAATTTATGACATCACAAGCAATGAGCGGTATCTAGCAACACATCATTGATACCCAATTAATTTGGAAAGTTGGTGAACAAGTTCAACATATAATATGTGATCAGTGTTACCATGATCGCATAGTTTGTTTGTCTCTAATAACTGGACTGAACTAGAGGAATGGAATCATCATCCTCTCAGTGTTTAATCCATGTTCCTTGAACTGCAGCAAACTATCTAAGATGCATGTGAGTTCCCATACCACATACTAAATCACATGAGTATGGCATACATTTCTCAATCTTAGTTATCAAGTGGCCTACATATCAACTTCTTGTAGGAGGGACAAATCTCATCTACATTACTCACACTCAGTCCCCATGTGTCTCAGTGTACCCCGAGCATCACTGTCATGGAATCCCTTATTCAAGGTCATGTTGAATGGTGTCTATGTACATTGAATGGCATGTGATGATTATAGTGATTTCAGGATAAAGAACCACAATCACCACTGTCAGCATGAGAGATGATTCTGACTACCATTCAATGGTCTCCGTGTATCACTCTCAAGGTGGGTTTGTCTGGTATACAGTTCTCTAACATTTACATATGTGCTTGGTTTGATATCAAATATCATGACTAATGAGATTCTATCATCAACCAACACACACTCTAGTCTTATGCATTACTCCTGTCTATTTTGCTTCCACTTTAATATTTGACTAAGGACATAACAACAACATATGTACTCTTATCATACATATGATCTCATTGCTCAGGTCCTCATTCTGAAGACATATGTCATTGAGTCACATCATTCTTTAGACATTTATTATATATGTGTCATCATCTCAAGATTCATACAAACATAATAGACATAATTACCTTTATGATTATCAAATCAGACATCTAATGCCCCATTAAAATCATCATATGATTGGCTATATGGGCATACATACCAACAATATTTGTCAACAAGTTTCTAACCCCAAAATGGGGAACTTCCGTAACTCGAATTATATGTTCATACAAGTTTGGATTTGAATGAATGTGTAGATTCAGATAGTGGTGGTGAAACTCAATTCTACTCTAGTGTCTTCATCCATTGAAAAATAGAACCTTAAGATATCTCTTTATATTCTTAAAACCTTAGTTAATTAAAACATCTCAATATTTAAATATTAGTTCATGACTGGTAATGTCTAACATGAAAATTCTTAAAAAATATTGTCACTTAGGTTTGATCATAAACTATACTGCAATAAGATATGTCTACCTGCAGGTGATGATTATTGTATGTTGGTTGAGGTAAACGCTAGGGATTTCACCCATATTGAATTTTCCTATGCAATAATGTTCACCTCATCTACCATGTTAGTTACACTCATTGTTTGGAGAAAGACAAAAGACTAGTATAATTGGAAATCACTAAGAGACTACTTGACTAACTCAACCCTTCTCGCCATGCAGAGAGCCTTGTCCTTCCAATTCTCTAATCTTTTTTTATCTTGTCAATAAGGGAGTGGTAGTATTTCTGTGAGAGTCTACCATAAAATAGAGGAACAACCAAATATCTAATTGGCAATTGACTTTCTTCAATACTCAAAACTTCCAGGATCTCAGTTCTTTTAGCCTCATGACTAAAGGAGACGTGGATTTTATCATGATTAATTGATAGACCAAATAGATTCTCAAACATATTCAGAACATCACTAATACTTTATTCACTCTATCTATCAAATATGGAGAAGAGAATGAGATCATTAGAAAGATGAGATGTGAGAAGCATGAACAACTTTGCTAGCTTTGATAGGTGATTCAAGTTTCTTATACACCAAGGAGTTCATATTGAAGAGAACACTTACATACATAAAGGCATGGGGCAAGTGGATAACCCTGCCTAGGTCCATTAATAGGAAAAATGGTATTGGAGGGTTCACCATAATAAGAATTTGATAACTCACAGATTTCAAAATCCAGTCTCTCCAACATTCAGGGAAATTCATCTTTTCTAGAGTGGTCATGAGGAAACTCCAATAGACAAAATCATATGCTTTTCTTATGTTAGCCTTAATGCACATGAAAGCATGACTACTTATTTTATTAGAGTCTTTGAGTAGTTAATTATATAATATAATAGCATCAATAATATTCCTCCTTGAACAAAAGCATGTTGACTATATAATCAATGATATTGGGAAACACCTTCTTCAATATGTTGGTCAACACCTTAGATATCGACCTGTATAAAAAATTGCTAATTGCAACTGGTCTCCACTATTTTATTATGTCAACATACTTACTCTTAGAGATGAGTGAAATAGAAGTCTTGTTTATATCTTTGAGAAATCGCATTTTAGCAAAAGAATCAACAACAACATGAAAAATATCATCTATAATGTACTCCCAAGTACTCTTTAAAAAATTAGCATTAAATCCATCAGGGCAAGGGACCTTATCAATATTAGAAATCTTAATATTATCAGTCTACCTCTTCCTTAGAGACATAAGCACGTAAGAAAATCACATGATCTTCAATCAGAATTGGGACCTTCCAATCGTCATCCCAAACACATTGTTGATTCCAAGACTTACTAAACAGACTGAAAAAAAGTCTTTAGTATAAGTCTTAAGAACCTCAAGGGTAGTAATCTAGACATTATCAATCATCAAAGTATTGATATTATATCTTTATCTTCAAGTGCAAAGAGAGTTGTAAAGAACTTAGTGTTTTTATTACCCTGAGTAATCCATTAAACTCTTGACTTTTGTCTAATAGATCATCCTCCTTGTTAAGATCATTAAAAGGATTCTCCCTTTTCTCAGATTTCTTGTTTCAAAGTCCACCATTACTAGGGTTTAATTAGGCATTTCAGTAGCCTCAAGAGTTTCTATTTTAGCTTTTCTAGCATTGGAATGCACATTGTCATAATGATCCTTGTTCCACTCTATTATATTTTGATGTGTATTTTTTATTTTTCTTCATTATTCCAAACGTGGGATGATACACTTTAACCTCAAATCTACATGCTTTTCCACAAGTTCCTAAAAGTTTGGATGATCAGCCCAGATATTGAAGAATTTGAAGGGGGTATTCCTTCTTCTAGTATTTTTCTTCAGAGAGATGTGTAGTATATTATTATCACTATAGATTGTAGAATAAATCCCACCCAGATGATTAGGCCAAGTATTTAAGATAATATGATTCATTTGAATCCTAAACAATTTTTCAAGTAATAAGATTTGCACCTTCCTATCTATTGTCCCATGTGTAAAAATCCCCTTTCATATCCACTTCAAATATTCCATACCTTAGCATAAAATGATTAGAGTCCAGTATGGAGGAAGTAGAAGGATTATATCTCCCTAACCTTTCCAAAACCTTCCTAATAGCATTAAAGTCAATGTGTATAATCCATTATTCTG
The DNA here is from genome assembly GCA_963693085.1 of Alisma plantago-aquatica. NCBI lineage: Eukaryota > Viridiplantae > Streptophyta > Magnoliopsida > Alismatales > Alismataceae > Alisma > Alisma plantago-aquatica. Next base: position 1,467,578,205 of record OY856411.1, on the reverse strand, counting down.
TCATAGTTTTAGAAATATTGGTTATGTCCTCCCAAAGCTCCCTTCTTCTTGAGTCATCATTTACTCTGTAAACATCAGTATCAAAGAAAGTTGTATAATTAATAGTAATCTTACTATGAACGAATTGATCTAACTCATCAAATTTCTTCACCTTCAAAGAATCAGGAGTCAATATGATAAGAATACAACCCTAGGGTTGTCAATAAATATGACTCGAGGGTGGGAGTTATTATTAGTAAGCCACTTCATATTAGGCTGAAATTTTAGTTCCAAGTCTTCCACATTTTCCTTTGATCTTAGTTTCAAACATGAATTTAAAAGAAGATTTTATCCTACTAATCTCTTCGTGGACTTTAGAATGATGAAGATAGTTATTTAATCCACCTACATTCCAAGAAACAATAGATATGTCATCCATTTCTAAAAGGTTTAGCTAGAAACCTTCTAGCTTTAGTAATTTCACGTTGTTCAGTATCATTATAGATCAATTCTCTAAATCTATTTAGAGATAAAAATACATTGCTTAGCTAAGAAAATCGTCTTATAATATGCATAAACTACACATCAAAAATGCAAGTGCATGTATCAATGTAATACAGGCCTAAAGAGGGCCAGATATCAAACACAAGGAAAAATGTGTACCCAAAAACTACTACTAACAATGATCAAATCAGTTAGGCCTGAGGAAAATAATGATTTGGTTGATTTAACGACTAATTTGTAAGAATTAAAACTAAGATTACTGGTTGTGATCACAAGTGAAATGAATTTCTTAGGATTGTGGTTTCACCACATCTCATGTTGCAATTACATTATTTCATTAATATTAATCTCTCCTAATCCTGGACAAAGAGACTTGTAGTCAGAATTACCCACTCTTGCAACATAATTCACTACCTAACCTAATACCCTCCCACTCTCGTAGCAATTGTGTTATTAATTAGGTGCTTTACTAAAATTTATGGGTTATTATCTTCACATTCGTAATCCCTCTCTCAAGGTGTGATATAAAATATGTAAATTTATGAGTTTTCCAACCCTTAATACCTCTCTTGAAGCAATTAACAGTCTAAACAACTAACTATGGTGATCAAGCATAGATAATTCGTGATGATCTCATAGATTTATGTCCAAAAATTAAGAGAAACATGGATATTAAATCATAATTGTGAATTACAATGTAAAATCAGGGTACTCCCGGGCCCTAAGGAATTAGGATATTAGCCCTGCATGATTTCAATTGATTTACACATAGAAGAAGAAGAAGAAAAGAATGATGAAAGCATCAAGAATAAAGAAAAACCCCTGGAGAAATATGATATGGAAGGTTCCTTCTGAAAAACATGATGTGATTTTCCGTCTTCTGACTGCAAATTGGGCCACTGAAAGTGCACAAACCGCCTGTAACATTGCTTTCTCTTCTCTTTTCTCTCTTCTCTCCTCTCCTATATCGTACAACTGAATATGGCATGATTCTTAGGTATGGCTGAACTCCCCCTAAGTCATAGGCATGACTTAGGGCATCATTAAGTCCCAACTGTTGGATTAATGATGATCTCTAATCAGGTCTGATCTTGTCTTGTTGGTACTACCGACTAGGTGTTGGTAGTATCGATGCCTTAAATTAATCACAACCTTTTGTAAGTTGTTGATACTACCTAGTTGACAGTCAGTAGTACTGAGATCGTTTCTGAATCAACCTATTGGATTTTTGGTAAAAGTCGGTACCACCGAGATGACCGTTGGTAGTACTGATTCTTCTTTCAGATGCTCTCTATTGATATGTCGGTAGTACTGATTCCTTTTTCAGTACTACCGAGTTTCCTTGAGTCAACCTATTCTTTTTCCTCTAATGTTGGTACCACCAACAGTAAAGTCGGTAGTACCGAGCTGTGTTGTTTCTTATAAAATCACCTAACATTTGATAAAAAATGAGCATAAGCTTCAAAATAATAATAGATCATTCATAATAGTAAAAATAAGAATAATTTGATGCAATTTAAGTGTCACGAGCTAATGATGGTAAATAATGTGCATATGATATCAAAATGAATAATAAGTGCACAAAAATCCATAATAAACAATCCCTGAGAACAACAATTATTCAGTGCATCAAACTCCCCTAAGATTAAATGTTGCTCGTCCTCGAGCAACACACCCTCGGATCTATTTGAGACAAGTCGGCAAAAAGACACAGGATATGAATTTTCATTCTCAACTGCCCCCTGGCGGGTCCCAAACCGGCCTTTGTTGACCACTGAATAATCAACTACTCTCAGGTGACCAAAAATATCCATAAAAGATGTCCACCATTAGATCAATGAAACACTATCAATAGAGCAATTAATATCATAGTCAATCAGGCATTCGCTTGGTGTATCATGTGATTCCCTATCTACATTGCTCTTTTCCTAACTATCAACTACTTGGAAGTAGTTCTCCTTATAAGAATGAATGAGGAGATCAATCATATATGTGGCCTACCAATAAGAGAAATGGATGGAATGAAATAGGTGGCTTATGAAGAATCACAAGTAACATCTGAATCATTTTATACAAAAATAAATCAAGATGAACTTACTTGAATGAAGATGGTGAAAAATGCATCAATCATAATGCCTACTATTATGGGTGGAATGACGTGTGTATTGAAAAACTCATCAAATAGATAAAAGTGAAGAAAAGAAGAAAATGCATCATGTGAATGTTTCCATTTCTTTATGAAGTGAAATTCCAACCCAAGTTTACGGCATCCTTTCTCCCTATTTAGGTCATAATATCATTTTTTTCTCTTTTTCTTCATTGGCCCATTATTTTAGCATGATAACAAGTTATGCTTGGGCTTTACCAACATATCTCATTCATTTTTTATAAGGGTATGGATGTGTACCCCTACCCTCTAATCTCTGACGAAAGCAATAACAACATGATATAAAATAAATGATGAAAAATATATGCAATCTACATGAAATTGTTATGCAACTAGATGATATGCATAAAAGTTGTTTTTGTACAATTTTTTTCATTTTGTAACTAATGCATCAAAAGAGAAACTAACTATCATGTCACCTATTATGCCATGCAAAGCAATAAAAAGGAAATGATACGGGTTACTTGATCATCTTAAAGTGGTGGATCAAAATGGATGACTAATGGATGGAATCACATAATTAAGAGACAATGTCTTTCTTAAGCTATGATATGTCCCTCTGCTATTGACCTGTGTATAGGGTAACCTTAGGATTTCTTTCTAAAATTTCAATTTAAGGTCTTGTAAATTTTTTAATCAATTTGGACTCAAACCCCGTCTTCATCAACATTACATGACTAATTAAGATTTCCATTCATATCAAATGTCCAAAATTTGACTAACCCATACACTTCCTGTAGGTGGTTCCACTCAAGAAATTTGCAACTAAGACAATTATTTTCATTTTTTCTCCATTGCACTGACATAGAAGAACGGACTCTATGGTGACAGAGATAGAAATTATGTATTTTACTATTCCATAGTTACACTAGATAGACGGGAATCCTACAACCCAGAATAATAAACCTAAAAAGTGAATAAAAGATAGATTTATTACAACACCCCCCAAGCTTTAACTTGACTATGTTCTCATAATCAAAATTCAATCATAGAGGTGGAACATTGGTACCGATCAATATGGTGGTGGTGGTGGTTGTGGCATGGTCAGATCATGGGGATAGAAAGCCCCCTAAAGCGTCGGCGACTATTGTGGCATTTTTGGAGGTTGTAGATAACCACCAAAATAGCCTTGACTTCAATAGTTGTCAAAGAATGGTTGCTGATAATTCTCCATCCATTGTAGGTGTGTATGCATATTCTCTATGTTGGCCAGGAGAAGTCACTCATTCTTGAAGATTGCCTACGGATTCTAATAAAGTTGTCCTTGTACATCTTGGATGCCCGCCAAGGTAGTAGTCTATAGTTGTTACCCATGTTTTATCTCTTATAACATCCCATACATACCTACCATTGAGTATGGGTCATCATTCCGAGTAGGTGGTGGTAGTGTAATAGAGCTGGAGGTAGCCTGTCCTATAGAGTGCTTTTGGATAACCCTCCTCCTTATGAATGGTGTGGTGGCTTCTTCTTCTTCCTCCTCATCTTCTTCTTGCTCATGTGGTTGTTCCTGCTCAGCATTGTCCTCTTCTTCATCATCTCCCTCCATGGCATATCCTTCTGGCCATCTCATGTGATAGTCCCCATACAAGTTGAAGATAGGGTCAGGGAGTTCTTTCTCTTGGTATTGCTCCCTAAGTGTACAGTAGGCATACATTTTCCCATGGTGAATGGGGATGAGGCTGTATCTCTTAAAGTGCTTGAGATCCAAATTGGAGGATGTCTTCAAAAGTTTGGAGATGGAGAGGTCTAAATTGAGATGCATCATCATAGGAGCGATAAGCCCTCCAAAATGAATCGGGGGCCTCCTATGCACCTGTCACTTCACAACCATCATGTGATACAAAAAGAAGGAGACCATCTCGAACGTCTCCTCCCCTAATCTTAGCAAAGACCATAGGGCATAGAGGTCAGTCTACTGAAACTCCCTGGCTAGACATGACAAATATGGTATTGGTGAGGTGGCAGTGAAGGATGCAGGTAAACGAGTGCTTGTTGTTGGTGACGAAGTTCCTATGCCATCTAATTGCATAGCCTTCTGGAAAATCTGTTAGAAGCCCCCATGCCCAGCCGTAGTCGAAGTCACTGGGTAAATAGAGGACCTCCCCCATTGGCCACTTATAAATGTCATTCAACTCCTTCAACATGAGATGGTGGGCGGTGTTGAGGAAATAGTACTTGACCCATCCTTCTTCCCATCCATTCTCGTGCTCGGGAATGCAGCATATCTCTAGAGATGTCAAGAACTCACAAGCAATTTCATGGTAAGTGGGCCAATAACCGAAGAAGGGGTGATCACCCACCATCTGTTGGCCTTCGTAGACTCGGTAGAGATTTTTGGTGAAGCCTATGGAAGCAAGGAAAGCACAGTCTCCATACCGTGTTGGGATGCATTCCCATTTCATCAGCTATTCATAGTTCTTCTTGTGGTTTGCACTGAGGTGAGAAATTCCTTGTGGCTTTGGTACCAACATAGTACTCCCTATCAGTGAGGTGGAAGGTGATGGCTTGGACGCCATCGTTTAGTACAAGAAAGGGATGGATAGGAAAGAGCTCGGCAAAGACTCTGATCGCTCAGGATCACTCACACTCTTCTGCTTGTGAAGGATGAGGTTTACGTGTGATTTGAGCTCAACCTATGCCCATCCTTTGATAGTTGTCAGGTAGCCTTTTGGTGCCACATCGGTAGTACTAACGTAAGTGTTGGTAGTACTGACTTCTTCTTCATGATCTGTATGAGTTGATATCGATCGTTGATATTGGCGACCTTCATCTATGGGTGTCCATGCGCACAGATTGTCCCGCATCGATAATACTAATGGGTGTCGATAGTACTGACATATGTAAATGCTCTTCCCATCGGTGCTATTGATTGTTTGAAGTAGAAAATTGTGATCGTTGATGGGGTGCCCACGGATTTTGTTCTTTAGGATGTCGGTACTACCGATAGGGTATCGGTAGTATTGAATTGATCCTTTTCTTGATCCTACTTACTACTCTCAGTATTTTGAACCTGGAGCATGGCTCAGGCGTCAGTACTACTGAGTCGTTGTCGATAGTATCAAGCCCTATTCAGTCAACTCGGCTCCTATGCAAAAAATTGTTGGCATTGACTTGGGCATCGGTACTTCTGAGCAAAATTGTGGTTTTCCCTATTATGATTGTTGGTACTACCGAATTTGATGTCAATACTAATGAGATTTCATGCAAATTGACCATGTCGTCCCTGTGATTGTGTATGTCAATACTAATGACTTTTGCTCTGCCTGCATGCCATACATGAATGATCAAGGCACATTTTCTACAATGAAAATAATACAATGCAACTAGAATGTAAAGACAAAATCCTAAAACAGTAAAAGATGGTTGGGTTGCCTCCGAACAAGCACCCTTATTTTATGTCATAGGCTCAATGATCAAATTAAGTAATCAATAAAGCTCAACGACCTTCAAATCTCCTTCTTCTCAGACCACATATCCCCCAAAGTAGTGCTTTAGATGTTGGCCATTAACAAGGAATGCCTCAGTCCCATTACTTGTCTCAACTTCCCCATGGGGGAAATACTTAACTACCACAAACAAACCACTCCATCTCGACCTCAGTTTTCCAGGGTGTAATTTCAACCTAGAATTGAATAGAAGTACCTTCTAACCTGGAGTGAAGACTTTGTGCAAGAAGTAGCGGTCATGGATCTTCTTTGTTCTTTATTTGTAGATCCTAGAGATTTCATAGGCATCCATCTTGAGCTCATGTAACTCATTAAGTTTCAACATTCTCTTCTTCCCTACATCATCCAAATTATAATTCAATTTCCTCAGATCCCATTTGGCGTTATGTTCTAACTCTACAGGTTATTGATACACTCTCCCATAAACCAACCTAAAAGGAGTGGTTCTTATAGGTGTTTTATAGTCTGACATATATGCCCACAGAGCATCATTAAGTTACATGCTCAATTTTGTCTTGTTTATTGAGACGGTCTTCTCTAAGATCTACTTAATCTCCCTATTAGATACCTCAACCTATCCTTGGGTTTGTGGGTGATATGGAGTACCTACTATGTGCCTCACTCCATCCTTACTCACCAATGCATCAAACTTATTTTGGTGAAGTGAGATCATCCAACACTTATTATCACCCTTGGGACTCCAAACTAGAAAAATATGTGCTCTTTTATAAACATGCACACAACTTGAGCATCATTGGTGCAGATTGGAATTGCTTATACCCACTTAGATATGTAATCAACCGCAAGAAATACATATAAATTAGAATTATATGACATGAAAGGGCCCATAAAATTGATTCACCATAAATCAAAAACCTCAATTCTTGAAATACATTTAAGGGCATATCATGTCTTTTTTATATATTACATGCACGTTGACACACATCACAATGAAGCATGAAATTATTCTTTAAAGAGTGTTGGCCAAAAGAACCCACTTTCTAAGACCTTAGCTGTTGTACTAGAGCTAGCATGGTGTCCCCCAGTAGGTAGGGAGTGAGAGTTTGCTAAAATACTCTCAAATTCGCAATAGGCACACACTTCCCTAAACTATCGTCCTGAGAAAGATGGGATCATCCCAAATGTAGAACCTCAAAGAATGGAAGAACTTCTTTTTCTCCTGATATCCCCAGTCTTCTGGTAGCTCGCCACAAGTCAAGTAGTTGTCAATTTTTGCAAACCATGGTCTTTTATTTTTATGGAAAAGAGCTGCTCATCCGAAAGTTCCTCCACAACCAGTATGTCTATATCCTTTTCATCCACTCTTTCAAGCCTAGACAAATGATTTGCCACCACATTCTCTGTTCCTACTTTATCCTTCAATATCAAATTCCTACAGTACAAAAATCCACCTAATTAGTTTAGGTTTGGCATCCATCTTCTGTAGCAAATATTTAATTGTTGTGTGATTTGTCCACACAATGACCCTCGCCCCTACCAAATACTGGCAAAATTTTTCAAATACAAAAACTTCCGCCAACAATTCTTTCTCAGTGGTTGTGTCATTTAATTGGGCATCATTTAGGGTCTAAGACACATAATAAATGAGGCGTGGTTCTTGTCTTGGTGTTGGCCTAAAACAGCCCCTACTGTATAATATAATGTGTCACACGTCATCTTAAAAGGTTGGGCCCCAATCTGGACCTTGAACAATAGGTATGGAGACAAGTTTCTCCTACAACACCTCAAACACTTTCAAACAATGCTCATCAAATTTAAATTCAGCATCTTTTTTTATAAATTTCAAAAGTGGTTTTGCAATTTTTGAAAAAAAAATTATGAAACGTCGATAAAAACTGGGATGTCCCAAAAAAACTCCTAACTCCCTTCACCGTGGATGGTGGAGGCAGCTTAGAAATAACCTCGATTTTAACTAGATCGACTTCCATACCTCTATGGGACACCTTGTGTCCCGGGACTATTCCCTCATTCACCAACATGTGACACTTTTCTCAATTTAAAATGAAGTGAGTGTCCTTGCATCTTTGTAAGACTTTATCAAGACTGTCAAGGCAATCCTCAAATGACTCTCCATACACCAAGAAACTGTCCACAAAAACCTCAAGAAAATGCTCTACCAAATTAGAAAAAATGGCAACATACATCTCCGAAAAGTTGTCAGTGCATTTCACAAACCAAAAGGCATCCAACAGTAAGAAAATGTGCCATATGGACAAGTGAAAGTGGATTCCTCTTGATCCTATGGCTTGATAGAAATCTGATTGTACATAGAATACACATCCAAAAAAGAAAATTGGGAGAGGACGATGAGCCCCTCAAGAATTTGATCAATGAAAAGAAGTGGGAAATGATCTTTAAGCATAACGACATTTAATCGACGATAGTCAATACAAACTTGCCACCCGGTCACCAACCTAGTAGATATACATTTGCTAGCTGAATTTGTGGGGATAGTTATCCCCCATTTTTCGAGACCACTGGAGTAGGACTTACCCAATTAGAGTCAAAGATAGCATAAATTATACCTATCAATAAAAGTTTCACTACATGTTTCTTCACCACCTCAGTCATAATAGGATTGAGACACCTCTGAGGTTGCACTATTGGCTTGGCTCCTTTTTCTATCCTGATCTTGTGCTGGAAAAACTAGGGGAGATCCCCTTGATATTTGCAATTGACCACCCAAATGATGCATGGTGGTTCTTCGGCACCACAATCAACTATTCTTCCTCTTGGATGCTCAAAGATGCATAGATAATGACTAGAAGCTTATCATTTGCTTCCAAAAAGGTATACTTTAAATGCAGTGGCAACGACTTCAATTCAAGATTTGTAAGGCTCTGTAGAGATGGAATCAACACTGGTGGAGGTGGTCCTAAGTCTTCATAGTGTCTGGTGTAGTGACACAGAAATTCCTTGAGAAACAAGACACACTCATCCAAGGAATGACATAGAGTGTGGTCATCCACCAAATTCATAATGCATGCCTCCAGAGGTAACTATGGATATGCTTGAACAAGCATGGAGGAAGTTGCTTCTTAAATTATTGTTGGTCATTCTTCCTTCTCTTCATCATTAGGATATTGAACTGCCTTGGCTAATGAAATCTCCTCGGTATTCTCTAGGATTTCCACTGCCAGTATGCCTTTGTGAACCTATGTCATCACATGAGCCATATCTAGGAACGGCTTCCCTAGAAATAAAGACACCTTCCTTGGACTTGCTACAACATGTGACACTTTGCCTTTTCCTCGGTCATTTTTGCATACTCGGGCATCTTGATTTCAAAGTGGTCTTCTTTGATCCCCAATTTCAGCCTTACTCTGCCCATCTCTAAGATCATATCTATTGTGGATTGAAATGACCTTCCTAGTAGTAGTTCATTGTGACTATCATCCTTCATTTCCAGAACCACAAAATCTACCAGAAACACAAATCTATCCACTTTGACAAGAACATCTTTATAAATACCAAATGGCCTAACCACTAAGTTGTCCGCTAGATGTATGATCATATTTCTCCTTATGGATTCCTTGAGACCCAACTTCTTGAAGCTAGTCAAGGGCATAATATTGATACTTGTCCTTGAGTCGCATAAAGCCTCCCCAAACTTGGTCTTCCCAATGTAACATGATATGTTGAAGCAACCTAGATCTTTGCTTTTTGGTGGTAGTTTTCCCAAAATGAAAGCACTAATTGTTCCTTCAACACTACTACATATAAATCATTTATACTCCTCTTTTTATTGATTATGACCTTTAGAAATTTGTCGTAAGAAGGAATTTTCTTGATTGCAACAATGAGAGGAATGTTGACATGCAATTTTTTGAAAAAATTGAAAAACTTCTGAAATTGTTGGTCAACCTTCTTAGCCTTCAAGTTGTTCAGAAAGGGCATTGGAGTCACCAACTTCCTTTGGTGAGGTGGGACATATGTATCCTTCCTTGTCTCCTCTAGTTCATGAGTTTCTTCCTCAGCTTCTTTGTCCTGAGATATAGTATCTGGTTCCATTGGATCAGTAGTCACCACTTGGCTTGTGTCACCTACATTATCCTTTGACTCTAGAATTGTCTTCTTTTCATTCAGCACTTTCTTCCCGCTATGAAGCAACACTTCCTGCATCTGATGGTTGTTGGATGGTATGTTAGTATTTCCTAAAAATACTTTTTGAACTAGATTCCTCAAGGATGCAACATGTATTGTAATCTGAGAGATATGATTCTTTATATTGCAGATCTGTGCTCCTTGGTTCTACAATTTACCCTGGTCTGGCCAATGATCACCTCATTTTGACTGACCAACTTGCCTAGAATGTCTTTAATGTGATCTATTTTACTGGGATCATCTCCTGTTGTTGCACACCAACCTATTGTCGCTTGGCTTGTTGTGCTTGGGATGGGTCTGCTGAAAGTTATTGGGATCCTTCCAAGAAAACTTGGGATCCTTCCTCCAAGAATAATCATTGCCCATGTAATTCTTCTTCCACACAAACATGCATTCTTCTTTCTCTCCTCCAAAGGAATTTCCATCCTTCTGATACAGTTCCTTGTCTATGAGGTCAAGCTTCTCATTCAATGTCATGATGACTTTAGACTCTCCAACACTTCTAATGGTTGATGGGCATTCTCTTTCTTCTTCCCATGACTAATTCCTAGCCATATTCTTTAGAATCTCGTAATACCTGGATTGTTTATTGTTGAGGAAGAATCTTATTCATGCAGTATCGAGTGCGGTCATCTCTCCTTGAAGCAGCCTGTAATATATAAGATATTTACTTGTCCATAAATATCGATCCCATGATGAGGGACTTTCCTCAACATGTTCTGGAACCTCTCCCATGCTTCATAATAGGATTCTTATGCCTGCTTCTTGAAATTATAGATCTTCCTGACCAACTCATTTGTCTTCTGAGGTGGGAAATAGTGCTCAAACAAAATGTTTTCCATACCCTCCCATGTTTCTATTAACTTGGGTGGGAGGTTAAGGAACCATGACTTTGCATTGTCTATCAAAGAAGATGGAAACAATTTCAAATGGATGACAGTTGTTGGGACCCTATCAACTTTCACCATGTCACATCTCTTAAAGAAATTGTTGATGTGCATCATTGGATCTTCTATATTGTGGCCATGGAACGCTTGTGACTTAACCAGTTCCACCAAGCCCAGGTCTATCTTGTAGCTTCCCATATTGATAGTCTGTATTTCTATCGGGCCCAACTGAGCACTTGTAGATGACTCCTTGACCTTCTCCCATATCATTTGTTCTTCCACTTCTGTGTCACCCATCTCTATTGGTTTGGGTTGAGTTACCTTCGGTGGTGGAGTTGGAACAAATTCCTCCACATAATTGATGTACTCTTGTGCTCTGTGCCAAAGATCTTCTACGCTAAAGTTGAAGCTCCCCAGAGTTGACTCTCTATAATTGGTGCTTCTCGTCTGCACCATGAACTCATACCTAAAAAATAACGAAATTCTATGTGAGAACATGGTAGTAGAGATTGAATAAATATTTGGAATTCAGATTAAAAATGGTAAAAGAAAAATAAAAATTGTAGCCTAGAGTGGTCGGTCACACTATTTTTCCCCGATAATAGTGTCAAAAACTCGATGTGTGTAAACTACATGTCAAAAATGCAAGTGCAAGTATCAATGTAATATAGGCCTAGAGAGGCTCAGAGGTCGAACACGGGGGAAAACATGTACCCAGAAACTACTACTAACAATGACCCAATCAGCTAGGCCTAAGGAAAAGAGTGATTTGGTTGATTTAATGACTAAGTTTCAAAAATTAAAACTAACATTACTGGTTGTGATCAAAAGTGGAATGAATTCCTTAGGATTGTGGTTTCACCACGGCTCACATTGCAATTAACATCATTTCATTAATATTAATCTCTCCTAACCCTAGACAAAGAGGCATGTAGCAAGAATTACCCACTCTTGCAACATAATTCACTACCTAACCTAATACCAATCCCACTCTCATAGTAATTATGTTATTAGTTAGGCTCTTTATTGAAATCTTTGGGTTATTCTCTTCACATTCATAATCCCTCTCCGAGGTGTGATATAAAATATGTAAATCTATGAGTTTCCCAACCCTTATCCCCTCTATCAAAGCAATTAACAGTCTAAACAACTACCTATAGTGATCAAGCATAGATAATTCATGATTCTCTCATATATTTGATGTACAGAAACTAAGAGAAACATGGATATTAAATCATAATTGTCAATTGCAATGTAAAGTCGAGCTACTCCCGGGTCCTAAGGAACAAGGGGATTAGCGTCGCATGATTTTAGTTGCTTTACACATAGAAGAAGAAGAAGAAGAAAAGAATGATGAAAACATCAAGAATAAGGAAAAATCCCCAGAGAAAGATGGTAAGGAGGTTTCCTTCTGATGAATGTTGCAATTTGTCATATTCCGACTGCAAATTAGGCCATTAGAAGTGCACAAATCGCCCAAAATGTTGCTTTCCCCTCTCCTATCTCTCTTCTCTGCTCTCCTCTGTGGGACAATTGAATATGGCATGATTCTTAGGTCTGGGTGAACTCCTCCTAAGTCATATACACAATTTAGGGTATCATTAATTCCCAACCATCGTATTAATTATGATCTCTAATCTAGCTTGATCCCATCTTATCGATACTACCGAATGGGTGTCAGTAGTATTGATGCCTTCGATTAATCGCAATCCTCTATAAGTTGTTATTACTACATAATTGACCATCAGTAGTACTGAGATCGTCTCTGAATCAGCTTGTTGGATATTTGATAAAATTTGATACCACCGAGCTGACCATCGATAGTATCGATTCTTATTTCAAATGCTCTTTGTTGATCTTTTGGTAGTATTGATTCCTTTGTCTATACTATTGAGTTTCCTCGAGTCAACCTTTTTTTCTCTAATTTCGATACCACCGACAGTAAAGTCGGTAGTACCGAGTTGTGTCATTTCTTGTAAAATCACCTAAAATATGATAAAAACAAACATAAGCTCCAATATAATGATAGATCATTCATAACAATAAAAATAACAGTTACCTGATGCAATTTAAGTGTCACAAGATAATAAAGATAAACAATGCACAAATGATATTAAAATGAATAATAAGTGCAAAAAATACATAATAAACAACATGTGAGAACAACAATTATTCAGTGCATCATCTTACTCTTGTTTATCCTAGTATCACCTCCTAAAGGGCACCTACACTTGCCCTTCAGAAGCAATTAAAGAATCTAGATATTCCATAAGAGGAGCACTCATAATCACTTACTCAGCCTGGTGTTGAGAAGTAACTCCTTCCAACCTTTATTTCTTATGTTCTATAATACTAAATTTGCCTTTGTCAAGATTCCATGTTTGATCATAGAAATTAGTATCAAATATGTTTGTTTCTCGAGACAGTACCTCTGCTCTATTTTTGTTGCCATTACAATTGTTTTCTCCTATCAAATATCTTGGAATTTTAGTTGTCTTAGATCTAACCACAATCTCCCTTATGTATTTGATATAGAAGTTGTCAACACTTCTTCTACAGAAATAGGTTTAACCTTCTGAATCTGCACCTCCCTTCTTTGTTCATCATGTTCCTTAGTTGAAAACTAAAAAAAGCATTTTCTAGTCCCATGGCCAAACTCTCCACACTTAGAACATTTCTTAGATACCCATTTGTAAGATATTTCAAAAACTTTTTCCTCCCCTAAGTCTCTAATCATCGAAATTGATGATGGAAAGGTAAAATCAGTAGACATGAGAATGTAATTTTTTGAAAGATCTGGTTGAGAATTCCTCTTTGTAGTTGTATCAGTTCAATAGGAACTCCAAGAAAACTTCCCATATGTGAAAACATCTCCTCCCCCTAGAACTCCAAGATAAAGTTATGAAATATCACCCAAACCAAAACAGAACCGAGCACATGATTCCCAAATTTTTCCCAATCTACCATGGTTTCAATATAAGGGGCCTACCTTTCACCAGCCACGATACATCTTACAGGGTGCTTACCATATCTGAATCTTCAAATAAATAGATGATAAAGAAGCCATTACTTTTACGAAGAGTTTAGATTCTCATTTGTTCTTAATTATCTCACTAGTGTCTAAGATGGTGAAATTATCAAGGGTTATCCATTTATCCTAGTTACATAATAGCTATATTTTTTATTATTGATTGAAGAAAATACCCAAAAGTTATTTGATACATTCATTCTAAAACATAGAAAATCTTGCATTCAATTAGAATCTTAGAAACTAAAGGGTAAAAGAATCCACCCCTTAAAGAGATCATTGTATGACCCACTAAGAACTAAAAGAGGTCGCAAGGGCATAATTCATCTAAACTTTAGGGATACAAGACTTCTTTCTACACATTCCTTCATACTTAGGTCTATGGTTTCAAGGTTGACCTAACCAGACAAGGGGTTCTTCTCCAAGGGGTTTCTTACTAGTTAAATTTTTTTTGTGGTGACTGGTTAAAGAAATTATTGATCAAATTGAAGAAAAAAAACACTTTTTTGTGCATATACTATAATATGAAAATAAGTTACACAGTGAAATATTATGGCTTAAACATGATAAATGGTGCCAAATTTATTACGAGAACCAAGTCAATAAGTTTCTACTATAACACACATTTACTTATTGTTTCATAATAAATCCATCCCACTAAGAGAATATCTCCAAGCATCTAGAAGGGCATACCAAATGCATATCTAATTTATAGCCTAGGAGTGAGGGATAGGGTTTCATGGTACATCATGTCAACTCCTACCAAGTCCTTATAGCTTATATAATCCACTAATTATTAGTTCATGCTAATCATATTCATGGAACACATAACATCATCATGGGATATTAGGGAGTCATCTGGTCATCCACCTATAATTGGAACATATTAGGGTTTCTCCATTACTTGATTTTTTTTCTACCTTGAAGTCTTTAAAAGACAAACTCTACATGCATATGTTACTTTGTTTAGATAGTTAATCATCACTTAATATGACATAAGACAATTGCCTAGGTACCAACTTACATGTTTATTTTGATATAGATGAACGCTAAGGGCCTTTATTATATACCTATAACCTTCACTAATTCTATTGTATAAAGAATTCAAAATCTAGATAAGATAGCATTTGTACCTCCATGCAAAGAGGGTTAGAAAAAAATGTTCATCAGTAACTCCATGTTGAAGGAAAGGCTTGCCTAATCATAATGGAGTTAGTTTGAGTTATCACTAAAAAAGTGGTATCATAATGTTGAATTTGAAATTGTGACAAGGTTTTTTATCTAAGCATGTTCAGTCTCTAAGTGAACATCTCTGGGAGCACATCAAAAAGACAATAACGGGGTTAATAGGGAAATAGAGTTAAATTTAGCTAAGTGTGTCCAAGGTAGGCCACACTCTATAGTGGTTGAATTGATTCCCGGTTAAGGAAGGAAATGGAACTAATCACTAAAAGAGCTAACTTTTACATGGAGATATTTCCACCACCATATAGAAGGGTAGGGATAATTAGGTTATCAAAATTGAGTTTCAACCATGGAAGTGGTATAGATAGTAGGAGAGACCAAGTTAAATTATGGATTGAAACCCTAAATGGTATTTTGAGACTTAAGGGTAGAGCCCTCAACAACCTCTATAGGGTCATCTAACTGCCTACACAAGAAAGAAGTATAACTTCAAATGGTCCATTTAACCTTCTATTAAAGCTATGACCACATATTTGCAATGAGGGGGACCCAAGATGGGATCAACTCATTACTTATTGAGTACAAAACTTATCCTATTCCAAACATACTAAAGATGTTTCAAGGAAGGGAGGCCTTTTACTTCATCAAAGTGTGATACATAAATCAAATAATTAAGAATGCATGAAAAGTTTAACCATATAGCACAAAATATTCCATTTACATCATTCCTCAAAAGAATGATGGTATAAAGAAAAGGGAAAGATACAAAAACCTATATTGGAAAGGAGCAGTTATAGAGGGAAACTTGCCATCTCACATTATCCTTGGAAGTCCAAAGTCTTGAAACAAGTTCATTTTATGCATTCTTTCCTAAATAACTAAAATTTGGGTTGTTTGGAAACAACAACCAGAAAAGGTAAAACATAAAATAAGTATGTCTTTGTAGAATGTTGGCATGTGCAATAAGGACATTAATTAGGCATTTAAAATATCAAGTACAAATAGTAGGTATGTTCCTAGTTAAAGAGGGGATACAAACATATAGGAAGTAAGTTCAAGACAAAGGATAATGAAAAAATAATGATGCCAAAGAGTAATGATATCAAAATAATAATGCTTTTGTTTTAAAGGGGATAATCATAAAAGATGAAGATCTTTCCTATAAATCATTTCACAGTAATAAACATAAATAATAGTTTGTGTAGATCTTAGGCAAACTAAAAATATATATAGCATGTATGAGACACCATAGGATCTGGATGGGCATCATGATAGGAGGACTAAAATGTAAGGTCCAAATATAAAAGGTGAAAGGAGGAATAAATTATTTGTGCCTAATATAAAACATTGTAGGGGGGGAATTAAAACCTTGATGCTTGATAAGGGAAATGAAACACCAGTGACTATATATATGGTTGCAGAAGACAGATAATATTAGTCTAGAATCATATATGAAAATATAATGGCAAGAAATAATGTTCAGTCATTTCAAAATCATGTCACATAAAAAGGGATGTGAGCATCCATATCATAGCCATTGGAATCAAAGGACTCATAAATAATGATCCAACAATTTAGTGTTGAGGGAAACATTTAATCAAGAATGATCTTGTAATAAGATCTAAAAAATGGTTTCAAGTGAAAATCAATTTAGGATTTAAGTTTTGATAACAAAAACTAAGGCTTTAAGCCATCAAATTCTCAAATTAGAATAGGTAAGATGCACATACCTTAGCAGCTTGTCTATAAACGTTCAGGGTCAAACCCAAGGTTCCAAACACCTAATAACATTTTATACTTACAAAATAGGCTTTTAACTTCCATCATATACATAAACCCTAAAATTTAGTGTTTAATTTATATTAATTTTAGTTATAAAATCAATTTTATTAGGTATAGAATCTTATAATTTACAAACCTACTTTTCCATGATATTCTGATGTATGGTTAACTAGTTATGATTTATTTTATTTAGTGTACTTATATGTATTTTATAAATGAAAACTAGGTTAAAGGGATATGATACCCTTGCATATGCTTTTTAGCCATGAGGTGTGATATTGATAAAGAAGACATTTAACTAACTCAATTCTTGTGCGAAAAGCATACATAAGATTGATATATCATTTTCTTGAGTGACATAATTGAATGGGTTAGTGGACACATTAGGGAATCAACTCCCTAAAATCAATACCAACCTCGATCCTTTTTTCCCTAATCACCTACACTTCTACCAGGGAAGCAACAACATCTCAGTTACATTGCTCCCATGAGATGGAAGTGTGGACTAGGGGAGTCCATGTCTTGTTCTTATCATTAAGGGACCCTGGTCAAACACCACAAGACTAGTGTGAAGATCTTATGAGGGAAATAAGAGTGAAAGTGTGGCACTCTAACCTTAGAAGTGGCACAACTAAAATAGAGAAAAACCAGGGGAAAGGAGAAGAGATAGTACTAGTATAAAAGAAGGGTCAAATGCCTAAATCAAAGCATTGGTTGGACTGCGTCAATCTGAGGGGAAAGGTCACATACCCTATCTCTAAACATCATTTTAGTAGGAAATAGCTTAAATTTTAAAATGCACTACTACAGCTCAAGAAGGAATTATATGCATTTGATAATGTCCTCTCATGCTTTTAGAGTCTTATTACATCATTTTCAATCTCCAATGAGACTAGAGGAACCTCAACCCAGCTGCACCGACAAGCTAAAGCACAACATGTTCAGTAGCAGACAAATCAACACATTGTGAATCTAAAATGGGTTTGTGAAGCCTCTAGACCCATCCTAGAATTCTTCCAGCATCATCCAAGTCGCAAGAATTGGGTTTGTGAGGCCTCTAGAACCAATGTGGTGCATCGATGATGTGGAATTAACATGGAGTTGGGTGGAAAGGTTTGGTTGACATAAGCAACTAATTGGCATAGAATAAAAGTTTCCCTTGAATCATTGATGATCAAGGAAATGAATGATTAGGAAATTATTATTTGTGCTTTCTAGGAGATTGGGAAAGAAATTGAGAGTAAGAAGAAAGGGGTGTCTCATGTAGTAGTCTATACGGCATGAGTTAGGGCTCCATCAACTCGAGGTAAGGTCCCAAAGAGTTTAGAGAAAGGATCGGGAGATAAAAGTGAAAACAAAGAAAGATAGGAGATGGGGGTTATGTAGTATAGTTTTAAAAAAGGAAAGCCAATGGTTGGAGGTAGTAGATGGGTTAATTATAACTAGATTTGATTGGGTGTAGTGAAAAAGTAGAGGGTGAACCACGATCTTATGATTAGTGAATGAAAATGTATGAACTAATAAGTATGTGTGTGAGAACATGACCTTGTAGAAATCAAAATGTTTAATGCCAATATTGTTTTCATATATAGTATTTACTTCACATTTCCTTTTATTTTTATTTGAGGAAACTAATGTCATCCAAATATTATGAAAATGCCACCTAATAAAATTGAGGCATGAGGAATTTAAAACTAATGTTGGTTTCCACTTTTGCAAATTTTTAATAACATGAACCTCAACTTGAAGCCCAAGTCTATAATTAATATATTTATTAAATTCTTAATTGATTTTGTGTGACATTTCATATTTTTCCATTTTTCGTTGTTATCTAGTCCTCAAGAGGTTCTATAGAACGAGATTTAAGACTAAATACTATTAAGTGGTGAATTTACATTATGACCCCTTACTTGAACCTAAGTTAATTTATAACGAAACATCCTATTTGTGAGAATTTGAATCAAATACTATATATCTAAACTTCTAATCTCCTATTACAATCTTATTCAGGGAAAAGGGGATCAAACCAATCCTAAAGGGAAAAGGTGTGGTAAATATAGGATAAGAAATACAACTTCATTTTGGTAAGTTACACCTAATGTCCTTCTTCACAAAATACCTCTAGAAATAATGAATCCCCTAGATCACCTTAAACTCATGCATCTCAAGCAAAAAAAGATGTAGTTGGATTATAAATCACTACCTAGTAAACCTCAAAATACAAATTTGGCATAACTCATCAACACTGCTACACCAACCAAAGGTGTCTAGAGTAAGAGATCTTATGGAATATTTATGGTGGAAACTTTTACATGATTATCATGTTCTAGAAATAAACAAGTCTTGTCACCCAAATTAATCAAAAAAGATATTTCAAGGAGCTAATCTAAACAAAAGTATTTGTATGGTATGTGATCACTCTAGGGGACCCCACACCCTCTTTTGGTGCTATGCATACACATTTCATATCACACATGGATGCCTTCTACTATGACCTTAACATCCTAGAAATAATCTACTCAATCTTAGGTGAAAAATTAATTTACCTCTTTACCTTATGATGTTTTTATTTGGAACCCTTTTCTTAACTTAGATTGTATTAGGATGTTATTAATATCTATTGTAGATTTTTAACCAGTACATCAATTATTTGGGACTTTAATGCAAGAAGTAGGAATAATATCCTAGTTTGGGTCTAAATATGAAATTATGCCATAGATTTAAGATTAAAATTATTCATTTGAATTTTCTTAGAGACGGGTATGGGGAAGGAAGAGTCATAAATGAGATTTGAGAATTCAATAATAAAGGAGTAACTAAATATAATAAAAGTTTGGTTAGACATCAAGTTAAGTTTTGGCAAATCTAGGAGTGTCAAAGGTTTAAAGTAATGGCATAATTGGATACGTGCCCCCACCAATAGCTATCCTACCAAGTTTGGACTAATTTGGGTAATAAACGCCCATTCATTTTGATTTGAAAAGAAAAGAATTTGTTTTTTAAGTCACTTTATTCTAACTCCTAGTTGACTTAAGTTTCTCGCATATATAGTTGTCACACTATTCTTAATTATTATTTTAACTTTTTCATGGTGCAGGATCATGTAGTGAAGTGAAGGTATTGGATCCCAGACCGGGGTCCACGCTATCCTATGGCTAGGGGATCATCTTCCTCCCCAAAATTTTCACTATTCTGGACATGGAATAGTAGGAAGACTTCCGCAAGCAATATCTCTCACTCTAGTTAATGAAATTACACTATTTTTTTCCATTGTGTTCCTCATAGAAATTTGCATATATTGCTCAATCCAACTTTCCTTGTGTGCAATATTTGCCCAAATTGGCTTTTAAAGCTTCTCAAGGCCCATGCAAAAAAAACCCTAACATCCCATCCTATAAATATCTACCCCCACTCTAGTTGTCTCTGCATCCCATACCATAGAAGCCCTTAGTTGAGTTCTTCACAAGTGCATTACTTTCTTCTCTAGAGCTTGTTCTATGTTCC
Source organism: Alisma plantago-aquatica (assembly GCA_963693085.1). Classification (NCBI taxonomy): domain Eukaryota; kingdom Viridiplantae; phylum Streptophyta; class Magnoliopsida; order Alismatales; family Alismataceae; genus Alisma; species Alisma plantago-aquatica. The sequence goes on along the minus strand of OY856411.1, from coordinate 1,467,557,598 downwards.
CACCTTTGGCTCTCTACTTCATCGGTGTCATCATTCTTGAGGTAAGGTTGTTCGGGCCTCGTTCTATGTATGTTAATCGTCAAAAGAACTTGATTGCACAGACAAGTTTTCCCTCTTTTCCCTGCCTTGACATGCTTCACGTCAGTCGGCGATGGTGCATGGTCATAGCGAAAGAATGTGCAAGTTTTCATTTTTACCCCCTGACTTATGTGCATTTCATCCTCACGTACATGTATTTTCGTCCTCTTGCGACATCCACTTTATTTTACACAACATATATATGTGTGATAAAATCACATACAAAGTTTTGGAGCATTAATACCCAGTCACTTTCATCATTTGTATATCAATTTCACTAATAAAGTAGTGTATAGTATAAATCTTATAAATTCACAACTTTTTACAAAATCTCCAAAAAAATATTATATATATATATATATTCATTCTAGAATTGTGATATTTTTCTTTATTTATTGATTTAATTTTCATTATCTCATTCTAATGTTTTAAAGGCATGATTTTTAAGATTTCAATCTCTCTTACTCTCTTACTGAAAATTGTGGAAAACTATAACGAATAAAATAATGGATTCAGAATTAATGATGAATCAATCTTTCAATCAGTAACATATGACCCTCTTTCTAGACTAACAACATGAATAAATCTAAGGTTTTTTCAAGGTTAGATTTGTAGGGTTCCATGATATGAGACATAATTGAATCCTAATTTATGTAAATATAATGTGTAGGTTTGAGGAAACTATAGGCTTGAGAGGGTAGTATTTGGTCATAGATTCAAGAACCCAAGTCAAGTTTTGTGCATCTTCCTGATTTACCTGGGCATTACTAACATAACTACTAAATTATCCCATATGGGCATGTCATGAATAATCCTTGTGTAATACTGAATCCTTTTGAGAATCCTATTTCCTTGGGATTATTTTCCTAATTTGGTACTAAATCCATGAGATCTTATGAATTATGGTCCTCTGACCTAATTGTATTAAATATTTGGATGACTCATCCCCTCTACTTGAACATATTGGATGATGATTAAACATCTTTCTTGCCTTTACATTTTTGTGCATGTACAATAGACTGATCTTATTTACAATAGTTGTACATCATACCACCATAATATTTGGATGTGTTTATAATTTCCCAAAAGTGTGCCATTCCACTCATATATGTATACAAGGCATTCGTATTCTGCCCAGGGTCTACGTTTCCACCCATATATATATTAGAGATAAGATTTTAAGGGTCGCAACCCTAGTTAATAATCCTAGTTTGATTGATTTAACACACATTGTTTAATTTTGTGATATTATTATGATATTCATATCTTTTTTATTAAATGCATCTTCAATTGATATGCGAATTATTTTGGATCTTTTCTCCTTTACATCCCTTTATTGAAATCTCCTAAACTGATCTCTCATTACTCTAAGTAATGCCTAGTTGTTATAATATTGCACATACTCAGCTTTTTCTAATGTTCTTTTTTTCCTTTTTTGGGTTTTGCTTTCAACCCAACCAGAGGTTGAACAACCTGAGTACTAGGAAGTAGGAAGTGCCACCCAAGACTAGCTTCAGGAAGACATTTTAGGTGTATGGGTGGCTTAATGCAAATTTATCCTACTAGATTAGATTTCATATTTTGTTAGATGCCCCTTTGTGCCTCCATTGTTAAACTTGGAATTTTTTTATAATATTTAGATTTACCTTTTTGTTTCTACAATACTCTGTTTTTTATCAATTTGTTAGAGAAAATATCATGCACTCCTTTAGTTGATTAGTTTTATTTAATGTTCATGAATGAATGGGGATGTATGATTTATTTCTTGAATTAAGTAAGGAGTGGACCCCTCTAGGGGAGAGGGGTCCACTCCTTGCACTATCATTGAAAAGCCATCCATTGATAAGTGATATTTGCATTTTCCCCTCTTCTAGCCCATAGATTATTGCCTCTATCTTGATTTGGCCTCCTCATAAGACACCCACATGCATGTACATATTGACCACTGATGTAACACTCTCACAAAGTTAACATGTAAAACACTCTCATGTGTACACTGCAACGCATCTTACACACACCAACTTCCTATACTGTGTGGATGTCCATGTCATTATGAAGATTCCACTAGAAGATATCCTCCTTGTCGATATCCCTTTCTGAAAGATATTTTTCTTTGGCATCGTCAGCTTGGTCATGTAAATATGCATCAGTTGAAGAAGTTGAGCAAAAAGGATTTGGTCAAGGGGACTTTCCAAATTGGATTTTGAAGAAGATGAGGAATGCCAACCTTGTACCCAAGGAAAGCAAACTAAGTCCTCCATTAAATCCAAAGGAGTCATTAGTACCAAGAGAGCTCTTGAACTTCTTCACATTGGTATATTTGGACCAATGAGAACTCAATCACTTCGTGGTTCCAAGTATTGCCTTGTTATTGTCGATGATTTCTCTAGATATGCTTGGACCTTTTTTCTCATTTCCAAGAGTGATACGCTTGATTTTTCTCGAGATTTTGTAAACAAGTTGAGAATGAAGCTTCTTTTTGGATCGTTTTCATCCGTAGTGATCATGGGGGCGAATTTGAAAATGATCTTTTTGAACATTTTTGTCAAGAATCTAGCTATGCACATAACTTCTCTTCACCTCGAACACCCCCAACAAAATGAGGTTGTAGAGAGGAAGAATAGGTCACTACAGGACATGGCTAGGACAATTCTTTTAGAGTATGACACTCCAAAGAAGTTTTGGGTCGAAGCTGTCAATACCTCATGTTTTGTGCAAAATTGAGTTTTTACACATCCTTCTTTAAAGAAAACCCCCTTTGAGCTATGGCGTGGTAGAAAGCCTTCTTTTGAGTATTTCCACGTTTTTAGATGTCCTTGTTTTGTTTGGAATATGAACGATTCTCTCGACAAGTTTGATTTGAAATCTTACAAGGCTTTCTTTCTTGGCTATAGCACTACTAGCAAGGCATATAGAGTGTTTTATATTGATCTTTCTAATGTAGAAGAATCTATAAATGTTAAGTTTATTGATATAACCCCTCTATTCCCTAAGATATTGTTCCAAATGATAATGTTGCAGGTGAGGTAATTCCTATTCTAAAAGAACTCAACATCACCCAAAAGGCAAAAGAGGTGGTCACTCAAGAAGAAGAGAAAGATGAACAGAAGAAGGATCCAACTCCCCAATTTGCAAAGAATCATCCAAAAGAGCTTATTTTATGTGATCCATTTGAAAGAGTGAAGACGTGGGTTGCATTCAACAAAGAACAAACCAACAGTGTCTTCATGTCACAACTCGATCAAAATAACATCAAGGAAGCTCTTGGAGATGATGAATGGATCCTAGATATGCAAGAAGAGTTGGAGCAGTTTGAAAAGAACAACTTATGGATCCTAGTGACAAGACCAAGTGATAGAAAGATCATTGGCACCAAGTGGGTCGACCACAACAAGCTAGATGAAAGCGGAAAAGTGGTAAGGGACAAACTAAGGTTAGTGGCTTAAGGCTACTTTCAGCAGGAAGGTATAGATTTTGATGAAACATATGCACTTGTATCTAGACATGAGTCTATTCATATGTTGTTTGCCTTTTCTAGTTATAAAAACTATGTTCTTTATCAAATGGATGTAAAAGTGCATTTTTGAATGGTATAATTGAGGAGGAAGTGTATGTTGTACAACCCCCGAGATTTGAACATGATAGTTTACCTAACCATGTTTATTTGTTGCAAAAAGATCTCTATGGACTCAAACAAGCACCTCAAACTTGGTATGAGAAATTAAAGAACTTTTTGTTAGATCATGGGTATATCATGGGCAAAGTAAATTCTACCTTATTTCTAAAGCACACTTCTAACAATTTTCTTATCATTCAAATATATGTTGATGATATCATTTTTGGCGGAACTAACTATGATCTTTGCAAAAAAATTAGAGATCTTATGCATAGTGAATTTGAGATGAGTATAATGGGTGAGATCACATTCTTTCTCGGCTTTCAAATCAACCAAACCAAATATGGGAACTTCGTCAACCAAGGCAAGTATACAACTGAGTTACTCAAGAGCTTTGGGATGGAGAATACCAAGCCAATGGACACACCCATGTCAAACATCACCAAATTTGATAAGGATGAAGAAGGTGAGAAGGTAGATGAGAATCTCTATAGAGTTATGATTGGAAGTTTAGTTTATTAAGGTAAGTTTAGGAGAGAGAAAGTTTATGAAATGCATTAATGCTCAATAAATGTAATTCATGACACCAAAAGTTGGAAATAAAGACAAATTCGTATTCAATACACTTAAGTTAACTTGTGGATGAAGTTTCACCTGATTTGGATAATCCTAATGTCATTTATGCATGAGGAAATAAAAACTAAATTTTTGATAATAAATGTATTAAAAGTTCTCAAAAGGCAAATCTAATTTCATAATCAGAATCTACATGCTTTAATTATCTTCTGTGCAAAATTCCATCCAATTTGGGATTTGTTTGCACTCTAAAAAGAAGAAAGAGAACATTTATATTAAGTACAATGTCACTTTAATCCTAATCACATTGGGAATATAGTCTCCGAAATATATGTTGTCACACGGCTTGGATTTTATTTCCTTATCTTTCAGCCCGATCTGACAGCTCTCTTTTAATCTCGGATTTCGTGGATTCATCATATGGTGACCCGTCTTCTCTCTCGCCCGTCCGACTCCTATTCGGACTGCTACAGTGAAATCCTTGATTCTTCGCTGATAACTTTCTTGTATCTCGACGGATTCCCAAGATTTTTGGTTCTATGGATTTAGGATGGGATTCCGCGCGGGATGATCCCTATATATAGGGGATTCTGTCCCCTCATTCTCTCGGTCGACTCCAACGTCTTCCCCGCTCCCCCGTTCCTCCTCTCGTTTTTTTTCTCCTCTGCTCAGATGAGCCTTCGGTCTGCTGGGAGTTGGATTCTTAACCTCCACTGGGGTCCCAGGAGGTCTTCGCTCGACTTGGTTGGTCGTCGTTTGACCCCGGACACACCCCCCTACTCCGCGTCGACTCCTCAGCCTGGCCTTGCTCGGCGCTCTTCCGCAGACCTTCACGAGGTTCTTTTTGTCTCTAGTGGTGTTCTCGGTGCCTCCGAGAGGCTTCTCACGACGTCGATTGCAGCGAATAGGTACCCAGCTCGTTTTCCCTCTTCTGGTCCTCTTCTTCGTTGACCTTGGAACCTCGTGCGATTGTCGGCGCTGCGACCTTCAGTTGGCTTGGTTTCTTGTCCGATGACATCATCGTACTGTTTGCAAGCGCTTGGGTGGTTTATTCTCATCACAGACGTGATTTCCCAGTTTTCCCTTATTCCTGGTCTGTGCAGTTTCTCTAGCTCGCGCTCATGGTGCGGAGCCTGGAGGAAGGTATCCCCCAGATGTTATTTCGTTTATGCCCTCGTTGCTTCTTTTGCTTTGTTGTTAACCAAAAGGGTATAATCGTCTTTTTCTTCGCTCTTTTGTTTTGGTTCCCTTGCAATGGGAGTTGTTGATTAGGCTGTGGGGCCGGTCGAGTTGGCCAGTCTTGATTGGGTCAACTCGGATCGTCCTTGTCCTCCTCTTTTTTTCTTACTGCTTGTTTGATTACGTCTAATTATCTGATTGGTCGGATTTCTAAATTACATAACTAATTATCTGTTTGGTAAAAGATTACAAATAAATACTCCCTGGAATCACAAAAATAAGTTCTATCTAATTATATCGTTTTGATGGCTAAATCTAATGTTTAATAACATGTATTTTCAATGAATCTAATTAATGATGAATTAACTTATAAAATTCATAACTAATTATATATAAGTCAGAAAAATATAATAAAATATGTTTTGCAGTCCTAACTACGTATACTAAAATATGGCATGTTTCATAACCTAATTCATATAATTATAAAAAGGTATTTTTAGGGTTTGGATAATATTCATGAAATTGACATAAAATGTGTATATGTGTTCTAGTAGGCCTTTCGTGACCTAGACTTGGATCTAGGAGTGCTTTGGACTTTGGACTCTGATTTGAGGTATGTTGTATCCCCTATTATTCTATGTTGAGCAATTCACCAATATTTCTTCATTCTCTTGGTCCTATGGACAATAGTCTACACAATATGTCTTTTCTCTTGGATATCATGGTTCATGTGAGCTATCTTATTTGTAACTGATCTTGTGATCATGGATATTCTCTTAGACTTTTATCTTATGCCTTGGTGCATATTGGTTTTATTTGATACTATGTGCCCACTTTGAGGTGGATGATAATTTGTTGATATGTGATATCTTGTGCCCACTTGCATGTAGATGGATGTGTTGTCCATTGTGTGATGGAAACATTGTATAAGTTTGACTATACTTTTCTACTTGCCTCCACATTTAACATGATATGTGATTCAGTAGCACTAGAGTAGTGTAATTACATTGGTTTTGGGGTTATGTGCCCTTTATACTTTTGGGATGGAGGTTATGCGCCCCATACCTGAGTTTCAACTTTATGAGGGTTGGCTCAATTTGATATATTTGAGAGTTTGGTTATGTGCCATTCTCTATCAGGTTTCAACTTTATGAAGATTGGTCGTCATTGTTATTTATATTGTTCTAGGGCTATGTTTATCTTACATGCATGCACGTAGATGATTATGTTTGCTTTGTTTCCCACCATGGTAGCGGATGTATAAATTGATAGCACATTCTTTTTATTTATTGGCTTTGGCAAGTATCCCTTTTGTTGTGATCTTTTATCTTGATACCCGTTTGGGTGGTCCTTATCTCTTACATGGGAAGCCTTTATAATTGATGTCCTTTGTTTCTTATATTGCTCAATTTCCTATTTAGTATGCACATACCAGCCTTTGCAGTTGTCTTCTATTTTCTCTTCTTGCTGGGGTATGCTTCCAACCCTAGGTGGAGGACTTGGATGCCAAGGCATGTTGACATGGACTTAGATTGTGATGTGAAAGCTTGGATACAATCTTGAGGTGGTTTAGATTTCCCTCTACGTGGATCCTTATGATGTAAGTTTAAGATATTCCCCTATTTATAATTGAATATAGTCATGATTTTATTCCGTTGCTACACTTTGGTTGTTTTGTATACCATTATTGAAGATTTGAAAATTTTACACCCACTCCATCATTCCTTCTGAGTGTGTTTAGACTGGAGGTTCTATTTTTTAATTTTTTAGTAGAGAGGTGGTTTTACTTCTTTACAGTATGGTATCAGAGCCCATGGTAGTCAAAATCTGACTATTTCAATTTTATCTCCCTATAGAACCCTTGACTTTGCTAATTACCTCTAAGTGAGATGTTGACCCTAGATTTGATTGTTGGTATGTATGTCCTGAGAGCCAATCATGGGATGATTGGTGGGATACATTAAGATTGATTTGATAAAGATCAAAGGCAAGCTTCCAATTCTTTCTGGTTCAGTCATATGAGATAATGATAGAATAAATTGAATGTCTAGAGAATGATAGTACTCAATGGCATTTGCTTTCAGGTTAAGGACATGAATGATGAGATCATACGGATGCTAAGAGTTTATACATTCTTGTTATGTCCCTGGTCGGATGTCATTGTGGAAGGTAGATAGACAGCAATGACACACAAGACTGGATTGTGGTGTTGGTTGATGACAGGATCTTATTAGTCATGATATGGAGATATCAAATCAAACACATAGGTACTTGTTGGAGAACAAGTATACCGGAAAGACCCACCGTGAGTTTGACACATGGAACCATGACATGGTAGTCACAGTCAGTTTTCGTAGTGATGGTGGTGAGTGTGATTCTTTGACCTGAAATCACTACACTCAACACATGTCGTTGGGTACACTTTGACATCATCAAACGCAGTCCTGAAATATGGGTTGTTATAAAGGTGATGATTGGGTGGCTTTGACACAAGCGCTTTTGAGGGGTGAGTGATAGATATGGGATTTGTCCCTCCTGAGGGAGTTTGATATCCATAGCCACATGATGAGTAGGATTTAGATAGGCGTGTGCACGCATGTGTGAATCAGTATGTGATATTGATGTCATACATATCTCCTCCAATCTACTCTGAGATCAAGAAAGTGAATGAACGTTGACAGGATGACTGTTCCATGCGTTGAGTTCATTCAAGATATCAGTGACAAAGGAATAATACATTTGTTGTAACACTATTCACATATTGTAGGATTGAAAGTTGTTCTCCAACTTTCTATTTCACTTGGGTGGCACTGATGTGCGACTAGGCACCGCTATTTGCTTGTGAAGTCATAAGTGTTATGGACTTTCACTACCAACGTGAAATGGACCTGCAGGGTCACACACATAGGATTTAACCTGGAAGAGGAGTTTATCCACAAATGATGTTTAGATTGATTACTAAAGGAGTTTAGTAGTTCAATTAAACACCCAATCAATTGATAGCTCAATATCATAGTGTTCAAGGTGTTGGACCGATTGATTAGATTATCAGATTGATTGAAACTGTGATTGACTAATTTTGCATAGTCTGTTGCCCCAATCGATCGGCTCATGTGATGAACCGATCGGCTCAGGTTGGTGAACCGATCGGCTCATGTGATGAATCAATCGGCTCAAGATAGGCTGAGACGACCGGTTCAAGGGTTGAACTGATCAGCTCAACTGACCAACCGAGATCATTTGAAAAGTCAGAAGACTATTTTGCAAATACAATTTGTTTCACTTGTACAAATTTGATTTGGACAAGGATTAGTATTTTTTAATTGAAAACAAATTTGGAAGTCAATTTGAGTTGGATCAGGACCATGAACCGATCGGCTCAGGGCACCAGCCGATCGGCTCAAGACACCAGCCGATCGGCTCAGGTCCCAAACAATCGGCTCAGGTCCCAAACGATCGGCTCAGGACCCGAAACGATCATTTCAGGGTGTGAACCGATCGGTTCAGCTGGCACAGATTGGTTGTTTTGTGGAAATTCTCGAACCCTTCTACTCCTGTATTAATCCTGCATTGCCCGGGATAGAGAACCATGTCCCATGACCCTCCTATATATAGGGGTATTGGGGTCTTCTCTGGAATAACAACTCAGAACACCAGTTGCTCTACAAAGTTGTCGTTCTCTCTAGTTTTGGTAACCGAGAGAGAGCCCGAGCAAGTGCTGTCTGATAAGGGAGGCACAGCAAGGGAAGACAGCTCTAGAAAAGCAACTGGTTGTAGGAGAGTGTGTTGATGACTAGTACACCGACAGGAGGGTGCGACTCCTGCCGATTCCTTGTGGGACAAGGAGATCGGAGTTCTAGGTGGTCCGTGTGGACTACTTCAGAGGAGGGAAACTTCTACCACTCAGCGGACAGCTTTCAATCCCGACAGTCCCGGTGAGACCAGGAGTTGCTCAGACACCGTCCAAGACCGGAGGTGAAGACTGTGCAAATCGTGAGGTAACGTCGCCGAGCAAGCCTCAGGACAAGGTATGCCTCTACAAACCACCTTTTCTATTGTATAGGCGTTGACGCGATTCCGTTATTCTGTATTTGGGAGAAGAAATTTTTTGTTTTCGCTACCTTCTCTGTCTCCCCTAAAACCCAACAGTGGTATCAGAGCCACGTCAACTGCTCTATACTTTAGTATTATCGATATGATCGATTTTGGTATTTTGCCTTTATTTATTGCATATGATGTGAATAAAATTGGCTTTATACATGTCCAATCCTAAATCCACACATCTCAATATACATATATGCTATGTAATATGAATGCACTCGATACGCGTCACCCTTAAACGAGTTTTGTGGTGGATGTATAGCGTGGTTATGGCCAATAAACCCTATGTATGTGCTTGGTTGTATGTGGTTGCTTGCATCTCGGTCTGCGCACTGATTCCCTACCTCCTTATTCCTGATGTCACTCGAGATAACTCGAGATTTCTTTCCTACCTTTGCTCCCTTGAATCAACTCGGGGTTTCTCATATCAAATGTAAAATAGGATAGATCTTTTATTTCCTGTTATGTCGAAGAACGGCAGACAATCTGACGACAACTGAGACGATCGGTTCAAGGTGTGAACCGATCGGTTGGTGATCCAGATGACTGGTTCGAGGAGCGAGACGATTGGGTGGCGACCATGAAGAGATGCACGACGACCAGGCAAACTGATCGGTTGGAGGAGCCAACCGATCGGCTGGTGGCACCCAGACGACCGGCCAGAGCGAGCAAGTCATTCATGTTATGTGTTGATCAACTCGGATGACTATAGCACTTCATCTTGTACAGTTTTCATGTGATGTAGACCTAGATGACTGTGATTCCTATTGGCTCAAGGAATCACATTAGGATGGCCATAATCATCGCTTTTATCATTTCGCATGTTTTCTGTGGGATATAGCATGTATATGATACATACTATATATTGTGGTGATTGGATATGTATATGTACCTATAAAAACCAAATCCCTCATTAAATATTAAAGTTTTAGATGCCTTCCAAATGCGACACACGTGAAAAGCTTGATCGGCCAAGTGTGGGCACACCCTGGTGTGGTGCACCGTCTATCTCGTGGAAGCGTGAAGGATGGATATGTGGGTCTGCCCTAGCAGGGTGTATATTCATTGTGTTGGCTTTGGGTTGGACTTAACCAGGTGACCAAGATAGGATCTAGCACCTTGAGGCATGAAGGTGATCATGGCAAGGAGTTTCATATGACATCTTTCAAGAGATACATATGATGCAATTCGCAAAAGTTGCCTACCTGGAAGATCTAAGTTGTGGGTGACAGCCCTAGCTGGTCCATAACTCAGAGGATTTCAGGATCTTGAGCCACTAGAAGATTGTACGCTGCAATATTTTGAATTGATGGTGAGGGCTATCAATTTGAACAAAAATAGTGGGAGTGATAATTAATTAAAGTCCTAATTATATCGTAAAATCTTTTCAAATCAATCAAATACGTCAAAAAGGAGTTTTTGGACTAAATTTGCATATATTTCCTTTTCTACAATAAATGGTTAATCAACAATAATCACTTTATTTGCGATCGATCCTTAAGATGGACAAATTAAATGGGAATAATTCCACGACTGGTTAGGACGTTGAGAAGTGTTCTCAATCGAAGAGAGAAAGCTCTAAGTCCTAGTTATACCAGAACCAGATGAACTCGATCCTACCACACCAATGGCTTAAAGGATGCTTATGGAAGCATACCGAAGATGCCATTGATGTGGAGTGCTTAATGTTGTGTTCTCTAAACTTATGAGTTGTAGAGACAACATGAGACATATGATGTCTCCAAAACACTGTCCTAGTATGTCATGACAGAAGGAGATCTAGTAAGGTATTCACACACTCAATGTGATTGGGTATGTGAAAAAACCTGACTAAGAAGGATTCCCTCTGAGCCAAAAGTTGGCTATTGGTATGATATTGCAAATGTTGCGAGAATCATACAGTTCATGATGAACTACAACATGAACAACTTTGACAAGCGTTGACAGAGTTTTTGTACATGTTAAGGATAGTAGAGGCAAAGATGAAGAAGGACAAGCCTAAGTCTGTGATGTTGATCAATAGAAAGAAAGGCAAGTCCAAGGGCAAGGGGAAGGGCAAAGTTAAGAAGGGTTCTAATGCTAGCCAGTAGCCCAAGTCATCTTCATCCTCAAGGCACATGGGAGGGTGAACGAGGGAATTTCCCTCTATATCTGGAAGAACAAAAGAAGGAGGGGATGGAGATCTCCACCCATGGTATCATGAAATGAACCGCTTCTTTATCTAAGGTATATGATACCAAGATATGGATATGTCATATGTGATATGAAAGATCCACAAAGAAGTGATGGCCTTTGTGAAGGACCAAGAAAGGAGTATCATCATTGGAGCAAGTGTTGCTGCCATAAGATAGGAGTATCCTTCAGTTTATTTCAGCCTAAAGGGCATGAAATAGAGTTAAGAACTGCTGTTTCATATTTTCCAATAAATAGAAACACTTTATTATTGCATCTTGTTGTGACAAGGATAGCTATCAATAAAGTTGATGTTTCAATTTCAAAGATATGATCTTTGTGGCAATGCCTTGTTTATCTTGTGGTACTTGGTATGCATAAGATAATATGATACCTAAAAGTTACTGATAACTCAAAACAACGAATTAGCATTATCATGAGAAATTCATCTATAGTTTCCATATGATGGATAAATCTAGACTCTTTCGGTTAGAGAACCAGTAAGAGACACGAATCTCTTAGACATGATTAATCAATCTTCACTAGTGGTGGTGGGAGAATGATTATCCTATTAGGTATAATACATGTGATGTATTTACATACCTATTGGAGAAAATGCTAATACTTCAAGCGGTGTTTAGAGAAATACCAAATATGAATATCTTGAAGTGTTCAAGGAGTCATACTCTAAGGAGTTAGAGGATGATTACCAAATAACTAATTTATTCTTAAATAAAGGATACCCTACACTAATAAAGGATATTAAGAATCACAAAGTGTTGTGAGTTCTCAAATTCCTTAACAGATACACCTCAAATATCTATATGATGAGTCAACAATCTAAATGATATTGAGAAACTGGATTTTGAGTTATGGTTTATGATCATTACATCCTAAATGACTTCCATGTGAACCATGAGGTATGACCTTGATGGTAGCACCCATTGGGATGAAATCCATAAGTGTGAATGAATCTTAAGCATTAAGACACATGGATAAAATTTTGAGAAGGATGATGCTTGTTAATTGCAACTTAATGACTAAAAGATTTGGCATAAGGATACTAAAACCACATTCCTATAAGGAATAAAACGAGGATATGTACGTGACACAACCTATAAGGTTTATGAATCCATTAATGAAAATTAAGTCTATAAGTTACAATGGACTAATCAATATGATTGATTGAGTACAAGCAACTCAGAACTGTGATCTTTACTTTGATAATATAGTCAAAGGGTTTGATTGATATGTCAAAGATAAAGAGAGATATGTGATTTAGTGGGAGCATATTCACATTCCACATGTTGATGTGAAATGGAAATGTTCTAGAATGGAAATCCAAAGTGGAAATTATATTTAAGGAAGATAGAGACATTTCCTATGTGATAGGAATAGAGATCTATAGATATAGTTCTTGAAAACCTCTTGACCTGAAAAGAGAGAGCATACATTGGAAATCTACACTGAAAGGTACGGTATGCACAGATTCAGTGGGAGAAAAACTAATCCATGCTACATGGAGTTAGTATCCCAAGGCCAAGTGTCCAATTCTTATGAAGAATGGGAACACTAAGAATAGATATGGATCTATCATGTATGTAATCATCCCATTATCTTGCATGTATGGACATAGCAAGAATAAAATGCATTCATCATGTTGTATGTAGGACATGACAATATGATGTGCTCATCCTGATAACTCGTATGTGGGACATGATGAGTGGATGTATGTCTAGTTCCAGTAAGGGTTACTGGAATACCATAAGAACTTGATAAGTACTTGAGAAGTACTAGTTCTATGAAAATCAGGAAGGTTTCACTGTAAAGAGTTACACTGATGCAAACTTCCGAAAAGGATAGAAAATTAATCACAAAATATATGGGATATATAAAAGTGAATGTTTATTGATAAATGGAAATGTTCCATTAAAACTATTTAAAAGGAAAGGCTGAGTATCCGTGTGTTAGAGAACATTAGTGGATACTATATGGATCTGGAAGTTCATGAGATGAACTTATAGATATTCTGATCTTTGATGACAAGTAAGGAGGTCATGCAATGTGGCTAAAGGTTAGCAAAGGAATACTAGACTGCATATTACGGCAACTCCATCTCATACGTGTGACGTACAATGAAGAGATAAGAGACATGCAGCTAATACTGACTTTGGCAAGGTATTGCCATAACTCACTATGTTAGCACTAGAGTACAGTAACATGTGGGACATGTTTGAAGATCACTATGAATATGATTCAAGGGTGATTGGCTCACAGTGCAAGTGGGAGTCTGTTGGTATGTATGCCCTGAGAGCCAATCATGGGATGATTGGTGGGATACATTAATATTGATTTGATAAAGATCAAAGGCAAGCTTCCAATTCTTTCTAGTTCAGTCATATGAGATAATGATAGAATAGATTGAATATCTAGAGAATGACAGTACTCAATGACGTATGCTTTTAGGTTAAGGACCTGAATGATGAGATCATACGGATGCTAAGAGTTTGTACATTCTTGTTATGTCTCTAGTCGGATGTCATTGTGGAAGGTAGATAGACAGTAATGACACACAAGACTGGATTGTGGTGTTGGTTGATGACAGGATCTCGTTAGTCATGATATGGAGATATCAAACCAAACACATATGTACATGTTGGAGAACAAGTATACTGGACAGACCCACTGTGAGTTTGACACATGGAACCATGACATGGTAGTCACAGTCAATTCTCACAATGATGGTGGTGAGTGTGATTCTTTGACCTGAAATCACTAAACTCAACACATGTCATTGGGTACACTTTGACATCATCAAACGCAGTCCTGAAACATGGGTTGTTATAAAGGTGATGATTGGGTGGCTTTGACACATGGGGCTTTTGAGGGGTGAGTGATAGATATGGGATTTGTCCCTCGTGAGGGAGTTTGATATCTATGGCAACTTGATGAGCAGGATTTAGATAGGCATGCGCATGCATGTGTAAATCAGTATGTGATATTGATGTCATACATATCTCCTCCAATCTACTCTGAGATCAAGAAAGTGAATGAACATTGATATGATGACTGTTCCATGCGTTGAGTTCATTCAGGATATCAGTGACAAAGGAATTATAAATTCGATGTAACACCATTCACAGATTGTAGGATTGAAAGTTGTTCTCCAACTTTCTATTTCACTTGGGTAGCACTGATGTGCGACTAGGCACCGCTCTTTGCTTGTGAAGTCATAAGTGTTATGTACTTTCACTGCCAACATGAAATGGACCTGTAGGGTCACACACATAGGATTTAACCTAGAAGAGGAGTTTATCCAAAAATGATGTTTAGCTTGATTACTAAAGGAGTTTAGTAGTTCAATTAAACACCCAATCAATTGATAGCTCAATATCATAGTGCTCAAGGTGTTGGATTGATTGATTAGAGTATTGGATTGATTGAAACTTTGATTGACTGATTTTGCACTGTCTGCGGCCCCAACCGATCGGCTCATGTGATGAACCGATCGGCTCAAGTTGGTGAACTGATCGGATCAAGACAGGCTAAGACAATCGGTTCAAGGGTTGAACCGATCGACTCAACTGACCAACTGACATCGTTTGGAAAGTCAGAAGACTATTTTGCAAATACAATTTGTTTCACTTGTACAAATTCGATTTGGACAAGGATTAATATTTGATTAATCAGAAACAAATTTGGAAGTTAATTTGAGTTGGATCAGGACCATGAACTGATCGGCTCATGGCACCAGCCGATCGGCTCAGAGCCCCAGACGATCGACTCATGTCCCAAATGATCGGCTCAAGACCCGAAACGATCATTTTAGGGTGTGAACCAATCGGTTCAGCTGGCACATATTGGTTGTTTTGTGGAAATTCTTGAACCCTTATACTCCTGCATTAATCTCGCATTTCCCGGGATAGAGAACCATATCCCATGACCCTCCTATATATATAGGGGTATTGGGGGCTTCTCTGGAACAACAACTCAAAACACCAGTTTCTCTGTAAAGTTGTCGTTCTCTCTGGTTTTGGTAACTAAGAGAGAGCCTGAGCAAGTGCTACCTGATAAGGGAGGCACAGCAAGGGAAGACAACTGCAGAAAAGCAACTGGTTGCAGGAGTGTGTCAGTGACTAGTACGTCGATAGGGGGGTGTGACTCCTTTCAATTCCTTGTGGGATAAGGAGATCAGAGTTCCAGGTGGTCCATGTGGACTACTTCAGAGGCGGGAGACTTCTACCGCTCAGAGGACAGTTGTCATTCTCGACAGTCCCGGTGAGACTAGGAGCTGCTCAGACACTATCCAAGACCGGAGGTGAAGATCGCACAAGCCGCGAGGTAACGTCACCGAGCAAGCCTCAGGACAAGGTATGCCTCTACAAACCATCCTTTCTATTGTGTAGACGTTGACGCGATTCCTTTATTCTGGGTTTGGGAGAAGAAAATTTTTGTTTCCGCTGCCTTCTCTGTCTCCCCTAAAACCCAACATTGATCTATGGTGATCTTTGTATGCAATAAGGTTTGGTTTGAGGATGTGCTTAGGAGACCCTAATAAGGAAAAGTTGTGACTTGGTTTATCGCATTGATTTTGGTACCATCTTTGTTTTATCTCCAATGTTTCTTATCCAAAAAATTATTTTCATTATACTACTATATGTATAAAAGTTTTCTCAGGTTTGTTGTTGTTTTCTTGAACTAAGTCACAATGAAGGGAAACCCTAGAAATACTTGTTTGGAACCTAACCCTAGTTTCTGTGACTAGGATTGATATAAAGGTGTAGTTGACCTACCCTATGAATTTTGATGTTCATGTAGGGTTGATAGGTTAGAGACACAAGGACCTAAAACTCAACCCTATATGGTGACTAAATAGTTGTATACATGAGAAACATAAATCTCTAAAAAAAATCACAACTAAGAGATGTGGGTAGCTCTAAAAAGTTGTTTAGTTTGACTTGTTAGTTTGAACCTTTTTAAGGGGTGGAGAGTAGTTGATATTTGATGTTTGGATCTACATATTTCGAGGATGAAATCCTTTTAAGGGGTGGAGTGATGTAACATATCGAATCTTGGACCCTACCCTAGAAGTTTGATCTTTTAGGTTTGACCAAACAAGGATGAGTGTTGGACCTTAAAAGATGTTAAGAATGATCATAATAATCTAATCCATGAATAATGTAATTTAATATGTCATATAATTCATTTGGTGATAATAAGATGATAAATAACTCAATTTGGTGCATAATGTGGTTAATGGGCCATTAGTGGGCCAAGTAACATAACTCATATAAGAAAGTCTTAAAATTGAAAATAGACTTCAAATTTGTAATCTACACTTCAAAATAAGCCTACATGTCAATTTTCATATAATTTGGACAACCTTAAAATAATAAGGTAAGTTTAGGAAAGAGAAAGTTGATGAAATGCATTAATGCTCAATAAATGTAACTCATGACACCAAAAGTTGGAAATAAAGGAAAATTTGTATTCAATACACTTTAGTTAACTTGTGGATGAAGTTTCACCTATTTTGGATAATCCTAATGTCATTTATGCACGAGGAAAGAGAAACTAAGTTTTTTATAATAAATGTATTAAAAGTTCTTAAAAGGCAAATCTAATTTATAATAGGAATCTACATGCTTTAACTAGCCTCTGTGTAAAATTCCATCCAATTTGGGATTTTTTTGCACCCTAAAAAGAAGAAAGAGAAAAAGTAAATTAAATGCAATGTCACTTTAATCATAATCATGGTGGGACTATAGTTTCCAAAATATATGCTATCACACGGCTTGTATTTTATTTCCTTATCTTTTAGCTCGATCTGAAGGCTCTCTTTTAATCTCAAATTTTGCAGATTCATCGAATGGTGACTTGTCTTCTCTCTCGCCCGTCCGACTCCTATTCAGACTACTACAGTGAAATCCCCGATTCTTCACTGATAACTTTCTCATTTCTCGATGAATTCCCAAAATTTTTGGTTCTATAGATTTAGGATGGGATTCTGCATGGGATGATCCCTATATATAGAGGGTTTTGTCCCCTTGTTCTCTCGGTCGTCTCCAATGTCTTCCCCGCTCCCCTGTTACTCTCATTTTTTTCTCCTCTACTCGATGGGCCTTCGGTCTGCTGGGAGTTGGATTCTTAACCTCCGTTGAGGTCCCAGGAGGTGTTTGCTCGACTTGGTTGGTCATCATTTGACCCTGGACACACCCCCCTACTCTGCGTCGACTCCTCAGCCTGGCCTTGCTCGGTGCTCTTCCCCAAACCTTCACGAGGTTCTTTTTGTCTCGGGTGGTGTTCTCGGTGCCTCCGACAGGCTTCCCATGACGTTGATTGTAGCGAATAGGTACCCAACTCGTTTTCCCTCTTCTAGTCCTCTTCTTCACTGACCTTGGAACCTCGTGCGATTTTCGGTGCTTCGACCTTCAGTTGGCTTGGTTTCTTGTCTAATGGCATCATCATATTGCTTGGAAGTGCTTGGGTGGTTTATTCTCATAACATACGTGATTTCCCAATTTTCCCTAATTCTCGGTCTACATAGTTTCTCTAGCTCACGCTCATGGTGTGGAGCCTGGGAGGAAGGAATCCCCCATATGTTATTTTGTTTATGCCCTCACTGCTTCTTTTGCTTTGTTATTAACTAAAAGGGTATAATCATCTTTTTCTTTGCTCTTTTGTTTTGGTTCCCTTGCAATGGTGATTTGTTGATTTGGCTGTGGGGCCAGTCGAGTTGGCTAGCCTGGATTGGGCCAACTCGGCTTGTTCCATTTCCCTCTCTCTCTCTTTTTCTCGCTGCTTATTTGATTACGTGGCTTTATCTAATTATCTGATTGGTCGGACTAAATTGCATAACTAATTATCTATTTGGCAAGAAAATACAAATAAATACTCGTTGGAATCACAAAAATAATCTATATCTAATGATATTAGTTTTGATGCTAAATCTAATGTTTAATAACATGTGTTTTCAATGAATCTAATTAATGATGAATTAACTTATAAAATTCATAACTAATTATATATAAGTCAGAAAAATATAATAAAATATGTTTTGGAATCCTAATGACGTATACTAAAATAAGGAATGGTTTTCATAACCTAATTCATGTAATGATAAAAGGGTGTTTTTAGGGTTTAGATGATGTTCATGAAATTGACATAAAATTTATATATGTGTCCGAGTAGGCCTTTGGTGACCTAGACTTGGATCTAGGAGTGGTTTAGACTTTGGACTGTGATTTGAGGTATGTTGTATCCCCTATTATTCTATGTTGAGCAATTCACCAATATTTCTTCATTCTCTTGGTCATATGGACAATAGCCTGCACAATACGTCTTTTCTCTTGGATATCACAGTTCATGTGAACTATCTTATTTGTAACTGATCTTGTAATCATGGATATTCTCTTGGACTCTTATCTTATGCCTTGGTGCATGTTGGTTTTATTTGATGCTATGTGCCCACTTTGAGGTGCATGTTTATTTGTTGATATGTGATATCTTGTGCCCACTTGCATGTGGATGTATGTGTTGTCCATTGTGTGATGGCAACATTGTATAATTCTGACTATACTTTTCTACTTGCCTCCACATTTAACATGCTATGTGATTCATTAGCACTAGAGTAGTGTAATTGCATTGTTTTTGGGGTTATGTTTCCTTTATACTTTTGGGATGGAGGTTATGTGCCCCATACCCGAGTTTCAACTTTATGAGGGTTGGATCAATTTGATATATTTGAGAGTTTGGTTATGTGCCATTCTTTATCAGGTTTCAACTTTATGAGGGTTGGTCGTCATTGTTATTTATATTGTTCTTGGGCTATGCTTATCTCACATGCATGCAGGTTGATGATGATATGTGCTTTGTTTCCCACCATGGTAGTGGATGTATATATTGATAGCACATTCTTTTTATTTGT
The DNA here is from genome assembly GCA_963693085.1 of Alisma plantago-aquatica. Lineage (NCBI taxonomy): Eukaryota > Viridiplantae > Streptophyta > Magnoliopsida > Alismatales > Alismataceae > Alisma > Alisma plantago-aquatica. Next base: position 1,467,537,949 of record OY856411.1, on the reverse strand, counting down.
TGGCTTTGGCAAGTATCCCTTTTGTTGTGATCTTTTCTCTTGATACCTGTTTGGGTGGTCCTTATCTCTTACATGTGAAGCCTTTATACTTGATGTCCTTTTTTCTTATATTGCTCAATTTCCTATTTAGTATGCACATACTAGCCTTTGTTGATGTCTTCTATTTTCTCTTCTTGATGAGGTATGCTTCCAACCCTAGGTTGAGGACTTGGATGACAAGGCATGTTGACATGGATTTAGATTGTGATGTGAAATCTTGGAGACAATCTTGAGGTGGTTTAGATTTCCCTCTACGTGGATCCTTATGACGTAAGTTTAAGATGTTCCCCTATTTATAATTGAATATAATCATGCTTTTATTCCGCTGCAACACTTTGGTTGTTTTGTATACCATTATTAAAATTTTGAAAATTTTACACCCACTCCATCATACCTTCTGAGTGTGTTTGGACTGGAGGTTCTATTGTTAAAAATTTTAGTAGAGAGGTGGTTTCACTTCTTTACATACATTCTCCACCATATGACCTACTTTGACTCAGGGAAGAACACTCTTGGTACCCACCCACCCTATGTAGCCCTGATTTGTGGTCTTTTTCAGCTTTCCAGAGGAAAATCTCTTTTCCACGACCTTCACTACAAACATGCCCAAAAAGGAGTTTGCATTAGTGAGATCACACTTTAGAAGTCTATACCTATCCCATCCTCTACCACACCTGGTGCCTCTACCTCTACCTCTACCCGAGCACCTCCACCACCTCTACCTACCTGACCTGCCCGCACCTCATTCCATGTATCCAATGAAACCCTAATGGACTACATGATGCATCAACAGGCATACAACGTCCAAGTTCAGGAGCACATGCATCAGGATCTTTGTGCCATCAGGTCCAACATGAACCTATCATGTGCACATTCTTATCCTGCCTACCAGCCCTACCCAGGAGGTGGCTATGCATCCTATGTATATGATCACTTTTACCCAGCCCCTCCACCCGCTTTCACTGCTACATCCTCTATTGTTGGTGGATCTACCCCTGGAGTGTTGTCTCTGGTTGTTGGCCCCTTGGCCACTCTGCTTGATACTTGGCCACTCTGCTTGATATTCTTGGTAGTTTTGCTCCTTCCTTCCCATGGGCCAATGAGATTCATGCTCTTGGCATGTCTTGGGCTAAGTAGAATACTCGTTGGCATGGTCGTGGTTTTGGTTCCCTTGATGATGAGGAGATGCCAGACCAGGCTGATGAGTAGGTTATTGTTGCTGATGAGGAGGCTTTTGAGCATGTTGAGGATGATGATGGTTCTGATGGCTTTGTCGGTGCCTCTAGTGATGAAGGTGATGTTGTTGTCTCTACTACACCTTCAGACGGAGATGATGACTATGAGCCACAAGCTTCTGATGACAATGTTGATGATGTGGACAAAGATGACCTTGATTTTTAGATTTTTTTAGTTTCTATTCTAGATGTTGATCATAAATATCTTTCTAGGCTATTTTGTATTACAAATATCTGGGCACATTTTCTAAGTTGTACTATTTTATCATCTATTTTCATCATTTTGGCTTGTAGTTGTCTTTGAGAACATGCTTTCTGGGTTGTAATCTTAATCCTTTGTACACTTACTCTTTGATTTACTATATCTCATGAGTTGGTGCCATGTCTACCATATTTTGATTATGACTTAGAATGTTTGTTTCTCTCGTCTCTATTTGGTGTATGCTTTGAGATTGCATGTTGTGGATGTATGTTTGGTTGTCCTTGGAGAAGCCCCATTTCTGTGCTCTTCTACCGCCCTTCCTTTTTGATAATGTCAAAAGGGGGAGAGAAATTCAATGTTTTGAAGCTCAACCATATTGCTTTTATTTCCTATGTAATCATTTTCTTGTTCCTTATATGATTTATCATGTGACTTGCTGAAGGACCATATAGTATATATGCCATACTGCTTTGTGTAGATAGACTAACTATGCAAGTAAGAGTAAGCATAGATTGAGGGGGAGCAATTCACATTGTTTAAATCATGAACCCCTTGCAATTCACAAGGCAAAGGTGTAACTTTACATATCCTTTTCAATATGATTGAGGAATGGTTTGTCATTGTCAAAAAGGGGGAGAATGTTGACTTGAGAGTTATACATTGCCCATAATTTGATAATGACTTAACCATTCCATTCCTATGTATCTAATATGTTTGTTCAATATTGATTTTAGGCTTTAGGTACATGAAAAGGATCAAATTACACAAGTCCTAGCTTGTTCAAGTTCAAGTCAAAAGCAATGGAAGTATGCGATTTGGGAAATCACTCTAAATGAATATATGATTTTTTAATCACTTGTATTGATGATATGACTTGTAACTAAGATGAGAAAAAATCAGAGACACTTAATTCCAACATTTGATCACTCAAATGTCAATTTAGAAAATTTTCACAGGCTATTTATCGGTCGAGTTGGAAACTCGACTGATCCAGTGATGGATTTTTTGGAGAGACCAATCGGTCAAGTTTCACACTCACAGAACTCGACCGATCGATCAACTAAGAAAAAATTATTTTGACTCATCGGTCGAGTTTCCCAGAACAAACTCGACCGATAGTTTGAAAATTAGATTTGTCACTTAGTAGATCGGTCGAGTTATCTTTATTGAAACTCGACCAATTGTGTTGTAGGGAAAATGTAGAAAAAGTGATTATAACTGTTGGTGATCTATTTTGAGTGAGAATAGATCTGTTGTAACTTAGAAAATGGCTATATTTCACCCTTAAGTGATCCCACACTCAAGGCCTATCCAAACCCAGGAACAGAGGCCTAGTAGTTCCAAAAAGGGAAAGTTCTTAGCACCACCAGTACAACCAATGTCTAATACACCAAGGAAATGGCTACTTGGAAAGGGTAAAGAACCTTCTAGACCACATATAAAGCCCAGAATTTGTTACCAATGTAGATAGGTAGGACATCTGGCAAGAGATTGCTCAGCCATAAGTGTTATGGTGAATCAACCCATGAGGCAAAATCAACCTAAGGCAGTGAACAATCCACGAATCATGACAGGTCAGACAAAATAATGTCATTCCAATATGTCATTTTATAATTTCATGGGTTAAATTGAGAAAGTAATTGATTGAACTTTCCTTGATTAGTCCTATGAGGACTTACATTTTGTACAGTAATATTATAGATGTTTCATATTGTTCTTACCTCTATGAAGGAGGATGAGGTATAGAAGAGATGCCTGGATAAAATCCAGGAATGTTAGAACTTATGCTTATGATAATATGAAAAGAAAGGAATATGATAGTATATATAGTGCATACTACTTGATCTTAGTATTTATATACCCTGGCCAGGTATACAACTATTGATGATAAAGTGAGTATGGAAACTCTTAGATTGTTATCTTTTTGATTGCTCTGATCAAGTAGTCATTCTGAGACAATCCAATGAGTATCATGAAATTATAAATATGGAATGGAAAAATGTGTCATATCCTAAGAATAAGAAAGAGGAATCTGAAATAATCCCAGATCAGTATGTGTGTATGAGGAAGTAAAAAGTATACTCCTCATAAGATAAGAATGAGAACAAGGGAGGTGATCCATGTTCGATAAAGTTTGTGTGTATAATAAAGATCTTTTCCCATAATGAGGAAATGGGAAATGTGATGAGATCATAAGACATTCATGGACATGTTAGATAATAAAAAATAGAGGAATAATGTTATGTAATCATCCTTATAAATTCCTATGCTGAGGGAAGGGAACTTAGGATGAGACAAAGAGTAAATGATTCATGAATAGTTGAAAACTCATGAAATAATAAAAAGAATATGATCCCTTGCTTTCTTTCCTTTCAGGGACATGGAAATCAAGTAAGTCTTAAGATACTTGTTGTGCATAAGATAAAAATGTTCATGTGATGGATACTTAGAAAAGTATCAGTTTATCTTGGACTTTGGTTCTAAGGTGAAGATATATGTAACAAGTAATTAATGTCCCAATATGAAAGGACGATAAATATGTGATGTGCTTTCAACACATGTGATAGATACCAAGGTAAGAGATTCTGGTATCTGAGAAATATCAGGTGGTTTATGTTGGCTACCTAGAATGGTCAACCATGAAATCAGTCCAATTATATATAAATAGTATGAACATCACATGTTAGGGGTTTATGTTTTGCATAAACATAACAATCAAAGATATTCTTAAGATAAGTTCTTAATTGATAAGTAACCTCTCCTTATGATAAGAAAATGTAAGACTAATAAGATAGTTAGTACAAGTAACAAGAAAGTTAGTGTTGTGTTAGCAGTTTATATGGCACAACTGAGGTATGAAAAGATTTATAGTCCCAAGAGGGTGACAGAACATAATTGTGATCATAAAAGTGAAATGTTGAATTAAATAAGGAGCATGGGAGACTCCTAAAAAACAAGAATTTGTCACATGAAACTGAAAATTAAGAAAAAAGTGTTACCTAACATAGAATTAACTCCACATTCATTAATGAAAGGACAGTGGAGTATGTATCATGTGTGTTTGATTCTATAATAATCTTGTGTGGAAGAACATTGTGTTGATCAAAGCTCTATAGTGTCTCCATAACAATGAGGTGTTATGTAGAGACTTGATGGTATGATGAATGAATAATATATGTCTCCCTTTAGCTGAGATTTCGGGGACGAAATCCTTGTTAGGGGTTTATAATTGTAACATCCCTGACCTGGGTTATGCCTTAGCCCTAGAAGTTTTTCTTAATAAAGTTAATTAGATCCTTGATTTTATTTTGTGAAAAGTTATTAAGGCTCATGAGGAACTTATGTTTCACTTTTGGTCTTGTTTGAATAACGTTGAAGCAATGTTTGCTTATTTTGGACTAAAGTGCAATTTACCCAACATGAGGGGTTAACTTGCAAATGTTACTTGATAAATGTTCCTCAAGTGTTTAATAATCATGAGAATGAATATGATGCAAAGGTATGGCTTGGGAAAATCCTGAGTACCAAGAAAGAGCTGATAAAGCAATGTTTCTGCATTAAAACCTAGTTTTAGTATAATATGCAATTTACTCAAAACCTAGGGCTCAATATGAAAATTACCACTACAAAATAGTCCCTAATGTTTCTTGGCATCATGTAGAGCAAATAAAATGATAGGGGCATCTCATTTGTATTACTTTGAAGGAGAGAGAATCTTGATATTAAAATAATCAAGATTTAAGCATAATTGGAACCCTAATTCAATTTAATGCAAAACTAATTATATTAATTGGATTGCCCATAAACCAAAATTGTGTTGGTTGAAAATCAACAAGTGTGGACGTCCTTGTGCCTTGCAAAGGCAATGGAAATATCTACGTGAGTGGAGAACCCACTCACATTAAGAAAAGAAAAAGAAATATCCACTAACTTATGGATATTAGTATTATATGATTTAAGGTGCTTAATTTTCTTTTCTCTAAATCATGGATAATGAAGAGGAATTAGGAGGTGAGGAAGATATCTTTTCATGCAAGGAATTGAGGGGGGGAGGTGGCACCAATTTTGGAATTAAAAGATTTTTGTAAGGCATTTTCTCTCCCATTGATTTCCTTATAAAAACACCTTTTACAACTCAAATCAAAGGCTTTTTTTTTAATCCACTTCTTCTCTTTTCTTGAAAAACGACCAAGGGAGATTTGGAGGATCAGGAGGACGACCCCCAACCTGTTGGTAAGCTTCTTGACTTCCTTTCACCTTAATTCCATGGTGGAAATCGAAAATCAATGCATGATTTCTTCTTATCTCGATCCCATCTTCATTTCTAGCCATTCCTTTTCACTCAAATCTTGAGGGACGAGCCTTGGGATAGTGAAAGGAGTTTCATACACCATTGTTGAAGTGAGCTTGAAGCTTTGAAGCTCAATTGGAGGTGGGTTTTATAACTTGAACCCTTACTATTGTTATTGCATTCAATTCCTTATCAATTGTTGATCATTTGTTCTTCTTGAAATTCACTTGATCAAATCAATAGAACCACCATGAAAATTATAGAAAAATATGAAGTATCGTAGCTTGATGATGATGACATCATCCTAAGCACACACCTCAAAAAAATATCCTAGGAAAATTGTTTCAAAAGTTGGAAACCAATCGGTTTCATTGAAATTGGTTAAACGGTTTCAACAAACCATTAGAAACCAAACGGTTTCAAACCGTTTGGAGTGGCTGAGCATTTTCAATGGTTGACCATTTGGAGCTCATAGGCTGATGTTGATGGTTGATGACCCATTAAACTCAATTGATTAGTTCCAAATGGTTCATCAGTTGAAGGTTAATCAATTATCAAACCCTAATTGGGTTAAGTGCTGAAATTTCAATTGGTTGATTTAAAATTTTGGGTTGATTAACCCAAACGATCTCAAGACCGTTTGGAGATCACCCAAATGGTCTTAAGACCGTTTGTAGGTCAACCAAGACCGTTTGGAGGTCTAGGGTTGAGTATGGTTGAGTAATTGAAGGTCCAGAGATAGCAAATTGTAATGCAATCAATAGTTCAATTGATGATCAATCCAATGCTCTAAACCCTAATTGAATTTCATATATTTTAATGATGGGATGGGGCAAACGGTCTCAAGACCATTTGGAGGTCATCCAAACGACCTCAAGACCGTTTAAGGTCAGGTCATATCATAATGTGACGATGATTCACTGATTTCGATTGAGTCGGTTCCACAATGTTAAACATTGAAGGTTCCTCGATTTCAAAATCCTAATTGAAGGTTTCTTGATTATAAATCCTAGTTCAATTGGGTTCAAAACCCTAATTGATGGTCTAATTGAAGGATGATTCAATATTTCAATTGATGAATGAATCAAGGATTCAATTGATAGTTGGTTCATTGATTGAAACCTTGAACTATTTAAGTGTTGAAAGACCTTTTTGGTCCATTCAATTTTGAGAGGGTTTGGACCAAACAGTCTTAAGACCGTTTGAGTCCAAACAGTCTCAAGACCATTTGGGTCCAAACGGTCTCAATACCCTTTGGGTCCAAATTGTCTCAAACTGTTTGGAGACCTAAGTCCAAACGGTTTCAACACACTTCTTGCCTAACCAGTTTCAAACCATTTAGAGAGTAAAGGGTCAAGAACATTTAGTGATTCAGTATGATCATATCAATTGAAAACTTATTGTGATGAAGGATCAATTGACCCTATAATTGTTACTAATTTATCTCAAATATAATCACTAGGGTTGTACCTTTAAAGGTACTAAGTAATTGGTAACCCTAGATCAGTTAATCCCTGAAGCTTAAGTAAGCAATATTTTAATACACTATGTCAACCCTAATTGAATAAAGGGTGGTTGACCCAATTTATCCAAGTTTGACATAGTCAACATCCTAGAGAGGATGAGAGAGAGAGGAATCCATACATGTAGGATAATCATGTAATGGATAAGCCTCAAACACTTTCAATATGAATGAACTAAGATTTTAGGGTATGATCTTTGATGAAGTGATCATGAAACCCTAATTAAGAAGAGTGATGAATATTAACCCTAATCTAGGGTAAGGATGTAACCCTAATCTAGGGTAAGGGTGTAACCCTAATTGAGGGTGATGCTATGTGAACCCCTAATTGAGGGTGATGCCATGTGAAACCCTAATTGAGGGTGATGCCATGTGAAACCCTAATTGAGGGTGATGCCATGTGAAACCCTAATTGAGGGTGATGCCATGTGAAACCCTAATTGAGGGTGATGCTATGTGAAACCCTAATTGAGGGTGATGCCATATGACACCCTAATTGAGGGTGATGCCATGTGAAACCCTATGCAAGGGTATGATGAGGAGCCCTATTATAGGGTTAAAGTATGTGAAACTCTAATTTTGAGTTATAATACATGAAGCCCTAATCTTGGGAAATATGATGATAAACCATAATCCTAATTACTGGGTAATGGTATGAGAGAACCCTAATGATAAAATAGTGGGTAATGCCTTATAAAGGTGAAATATCTCAAATGGTTGATCATAGGCAACCTTATAATAAGCAATGGCTTAACCTGAAATGAGTCCATATCATTAAAGATAGTTGGACAATTCTAATGTGTGACCTATGCACTACATGATAAAGGTGATAGGTTAGTGGTTAAAAGTATTAAGAGGAAAATACCTTAATACCAAATAAGTTGATAAACTCAGGCAAGTTAGAAGTGATGAGAGAAGGGATACATCAAGACATGATAGTTATTACATTTAGCAATTCAGGGTAGATATACCTTGATGAACCTCTAATCTAGTATTTTGGATAATCAACACATGAAGAGTGTTATGTAAACTGTTACAATAAGATGTAATGAGTTTGATGTATTTTGATAAGCATATATGGGCTATATACCTTGAGAAAAGGATAAGCCAAACTAATTAGTATGATATAATCATACCATGGAAAGGATGAGAAATGATCTCATACCTTGTATTGATAATCATTAATGATATATGATGAAAGTAATAAGTTTAAGTGTATACTTGAGATGTCAATGGATGCTCCTAGAGGTGTGGAGAAATATATTAGGGTTGGACTAATAATGTGAACATGAAACCCTAACTAATGTGAAATGGGAAATCCTAACCCTAAATCGAGTAATGGAATGGAAAATCCTATTTGATAGTAAACCCTAATTCGGATAAACAAATGGTGGTGTTACTATTGTACCACATGATGTAATAAGTGATTTTTATGGTTGTTATTATATGTATCAACCATAAAGGTATCATGATATGATAAGCATAGCCAAATAGGATCTATGATGATTATTTGATATAGATGTTGATTGGCCTTGTGAGCCATATGAACAAGTTGTTGCCTAGTGAAAGGTGACAAGACACTTTATGGCCTTGTGAGTCATGTGAGATGCTTGTGTAACAAGTATCATGTATACCTCGATCTTAGGACCTAGAGGTAATAGCTACCTAATAGTTGGTAACAGTGATTAGTGATGAACTGAGGGTATGAATACCCAGATTTGATAAGAATAGCAATGATATTGTTGAGAGATGTGAACTTTCAAAGTAATGAATTAAGGGACTGAGATCCCAATGTCTTTTAAATACTGAGAAGTAATTGATGATAATAGTACATGTTTCTTTGTAGCAATTGTCATAATAATTCCTGTTTGAGAACTTGATTGATGCTAAAAGAATATGCTAATGTACTTAATTAATCAAGTGAAATCATATCATGTAAAGCCCTGACCATAGATCCATCAGCGTCAGAATTTGCTGAATGGTGAAACGGGTTGCTCCGCAGCATAACCCGGAGTTCGCATATTTTTGAATATGTGGGGGTCAATGGGTGAAAATATCCTTACGTCCTCTTGGGTGAATTGATGGAAGGTAAACATTAAACCTCTCAATCCTTCATTATATATATCGGGATGGATGTATCATGAATCTCCCGAAGATTGGGATGGATGTATCACGAATCTCCCAATAATATTAATGTCAGATCGATGGAGCTAAACATGAAATCTCTCGATTGTAAAGAGAGTGTGGTCGCCGTTGTAGCTCTATAGCGAAGTTTTCCAGTATACCCTGGAAAGCTATATAGCAGAGACACAAGATGTCCTGCATGTGATCTCACACTGACCAAGATTTGGGAGGTCTTGGAAGTTGGCTCTTCCATTGACCTTGTATGGTACCGATTTTGACTTCACAATTGTCAGTTGGAGTATGAGCGGTATACCTCATCTCCTCAGGGTATAATTGTGATTGTAAAATGTAATCATCTGTATAGCATGTTTTCTTAAGGATTGAATATGGAAATTTACTGGCTGATATTACATTTCTTTTATGCATCTCTAGTTGATAGATGTTATTTATATCTCTTTACATTCATTGCAAGTAGATGGATGAATTATGACTCTAACATGGGTAGATGCAATGTTCTCCGTAGGAAATGAGATTACTTCACTTTGTTCATACAGTGATTTATCTACTGTTAAATATATATATAATCCTTCTACTCAGTTTTATTCTAATAAACTGCAATAATAATGTTTTGGCGGAGAGTTATATCTCTCGTTGGGGCAATTTAAAAATTGTCTCACCCCCATGGGATCCAACATTTTTAGGTGGACGCGAACAAGGAAACAGAATCCCCACATCAGAGAAATGACAGCATTAGTAGGGTCAACAGTGAGATCTCAGGTGGAGATATTGTTTGTCATGTCATATAGATATTAGTCATATGTGTCGTCTCTGTACTCTCAGGTCCTCAGAGTTAGTAGTTAGTGCTTTTAATGAATCGGTCTGAGATTTTAGCTTGATGCCTCGAGGTTTTTATACTGCATGTGTACAGTGTTAACAGGACAGTTAATGTTTGTAATCCTTGAGAAGAGATGGTACAAGGCATGTACTTATGAACCAAGTTGTAAATGTATTACATGGGTTCCTGATGAAAGAGTTTTCCTATGATTGGATCTCTTTGCAAAAAGTTTCAAATTTTTAGTGATTTTTGTTAATCCGCTGCTAATGTTTAATTCCACTTAATCGGTAACGATTTGTTTGGTTGTCGCTACAGGAACCACACTAAACCACCTTGTCCAAGTGCTTGTTTCAATTTCTCTCATCCTTGCTATGCTTTCTTAGTTAGGACTTCAAATTTCTCTTAAGATATTGGTTTTTATTGATATAATTTGAAGGTCTAAATTATCTTGTGATACTTTTTGAAGCTCTATTCACCCCCCCCCTTCTAGATCCCTAGATCCAATAAGTGGTATCCAAGCTAAGGATCTTCTCCAACAATCTCCCACGAGACAAAAAGATGGCCAACAACCTACTTGGTTCACTCAACCTAGAAGGAGGCTTCTCCATGCGTCCTCCGATCTTTGACGACACCAACTTCCTCTATTCGAAGAGGTGTATGCAGTTCTACATTCAAGGCATGAACTTTGATATGTGGAAGGTGATGGTCACACCATACATGGAGCCAATCGGAGTTGATGCAACATGGAGTGAAGTTGTGCTTAAAGAAGTCCAGCTCAATGCCAAAGCCATAAGCATCCTTTGTGCAGCCCTTACCCCAACAGAGTTCAACCGCATCTCATCTTGGGACACCACCTATGAGATTTGGGATAAATTATGCATTACCTATGAGGGCACAAAGTAAGTCAAGGAGGCTAAGATATATATGTTAAACAACCTTCTAGAGAACTTCAAGATGGGCAAGAAAGAAGGAATTGCGGAGATGTACTCTAGGCTTAATGTGATCATCAATGGCCTAGCTTCTTTGGGCAACACTTTGGATAGAGGTGTAATCAACTCCAAGATCTTGAGGACTCTACCAAAGAGATGGGAGTCAAAGGTGACCTCCATTAAATAAGTGAAGAACCTTGGTGACATCCCAACTGAAGAGCTCATTGGCAACCTCCAAGATCATGAGCCAAGGCTTGACAAGCAAAAAGAAGAAGCCAAGCAACAAGAGAATGAAGCTAAGAAGATCAAAGATAGTGCTTTCAAATCACAAGTGGAGGTGGTCATCCTTCAATGACAACTTGCTTTTCGGACATCTCCCTTCTTCTCACATGAAGATGATGGCCCTAGTGAGCATGAATCCAACTACATCAAATGCAAGCACTTCAAGGGAAAGTAATCCTCCTCCTCTACTCCTATATGCTACAAGTGTGGACAAAAAGGACACTACAAGAGTGAATGTCCTAAGTCAAGAAAGTCACACCACAAGGGAATCTCCAAGAAGGAGGAAGAGTACAAGAAGGAGAACAAGTACAAGAGGAAGGATAAGAAGGAGAAAATACACAAGAATGCAACTCATGCAGCTTAGGAGAATCATCCTCAAGTGGCTCTAGCTCTGAGGAAGATGGAGAGTGCCACCTTGGACTCATGGCCTCTACTAGTGAAGAAATTAGTGAGGTAAGTGAGATAATCTTGCATGAGTTATCTAAGGAAACTCTTATTAATATTCTTGTTTCTACCCGTTCTTCTTTTGCGAAATGTAAATCTAAAATAAAAAGGTTAGGAAAATGTATTGATGATTTGTATGCTAAACTTGAAATTCTTGAGCTAAATGAGAAAACTCATCTTGAGAGAATTTATAATTTGTAAGGTTGATATCTTGATCTTGAGATCCAATAAAATGGAGTTGAAGTAGAGAATGGTGTCTACCTTAAGAGCATTGAAACTCTTAAGGAAGATAACAAAAAGTGCCAAAATGAGCTCAAAACCCTTAAAATTGAAAATGTTGAATTTAAGCTTATTGTTGATGATCGTAAGGATGAGAGAGATGTTTATCTTAAGGATATTCAAGTGCTTAAATTTGAAAATGCTACGTTGATTGTTTAAGTTAATAATTTGTCTTCTAGACCTATCTTTCCTAATAATGATATTGCTTCTATTTCTCTTGAGAAACATTCTTATTTAACTAAAGTCCTATGTTTAGAGGTCGAACTTGTTCATGATATAGATGATATTGCTAGTTTATCTTCGACTATCATATCTCTTAATGATGACAATCATAGACTTAGAGCCTCTCTGTAGAAATTCCTCAAAGGGAAAAACTCCTAATGAAATCCTTAAACATTCTACCAAACAAAGTGGTACTAGTGGTTTGAGATTTGTAGGGGGTATCTAAGGGAAAGAATAAAGCCAAAGGTAATAAAAAGATTAAGGAGACCTCCTTTTTCATTGGATATTCCTATGGCACTAAGAACCCTATGATTTGTTCCCATTGCAAGTGTGATGATCATTACTCTACTTATTGTCCTTACAAGCCTAAGGGGACCAACTCAGAGATGAAATGGGTCCCCAAGCTAACTCTGGATCCCAAAGTTTGAATTGGAAACTGACACTCACCTTCCTTGTAGCAAAAAGGTAGATGGATTGTTGATAGTGGTTGCACTAAGCATATGACAGGTGATATAAACCATTTCAACAACTTCACCAAAAAGAAAGGAGGTTCAGTTACCTTTATGGACAAAAAGAAAGGTAAGGTCAAAGGTGAGGGTGATGTAGGTGAATCCTTGTGTATCAATAATTTTCTTTTTGTAGATGGCCTACGTCATAATTTAATTAGTGTAAGTCAATTATGTGATAATGGTTACCTTGTGTTATTTGCTTCTTTTGAATGCTTGATTATAGATTCCCTCTCATATCATGTTATATATAAGGGAACTAAAAGTGGTAATCTTTATGTAATTGTGCTTGACTATAGTAAGCATGTTGTTGGTAGATGCCTAGTAGTCAATTCAAATGATATTTCTCTTTGGCATCATCAGCTTGGTCATGTAAATATGCATCAGCTGAAGAAGTTAAGCAAAAAGGATTTGGTCAAGGGACTTCCCAAATTCAATTTTAAAAAAGATGAGGAATGGCAACCTTGTACCCAAGGAAAGCAAACCAATTCCTCCTTCAAATCCAAAGGAGTCCTTAGTACCAAGAGAGATCTTGAACTTCTTCACATTGATCTATTTGGACCAATGAGAACTCAATCGCTTCGTGGTTCCAAGTATTGCCTTTTTATTGTCGATGATTTCTCTATATATACTTGGACCTTCTTTCTTGTTTCCAAGAGTGATACGCTTGATGTTTTCTCAAGCTTTTGTAAACGAGTTGAGAATGAAGCTTCTTGCCAGATCGTTTCCATCCGTAGTGATCATGGGGGAGAATTTGAAAATGATCTTTTTGAATGTTTCTGTTAAGAATCTGGCTATACACATAATTTCTCTTCACCTCAAACACCTCAACAAAATGGGGTTGTAGAGAGAAAGAATAGGCCACTACAGGAGATGGATAGGACCATGCTTTTAGAGTATGAAACTCCAAAGAAGTTTTGGGCCAAAGTTGTTGGTATCTCATGTTTTTTGCAAAACCAAGTTTTTACACATCCTTCTTTAAAGAAAATTCCCTATGAGCTATGGTGTGGTAGAAAGCCTTCTATTGAGTATTTCCACATTTTCATATGTCCTTGTTTTGTTTTGAATACAAAAGATTCTCTTCACAAGTTTGATCTGAAATCTTACAAGGCTTTCTTTCTTGGCTATAGTACTAGTAGCAAGGCTTATAGAGTGTTTAATATTGATCTTGCTAAAGTAGAAGAATCTACAAATGTTAAGTTTATTGATACTATCCCCTCTATTCCCAAATATATTATTCCAAATGATGATGTTGCTGGTGAGGTAATTCCTATTCTAAAAGAACTCAACATCACCCAAAAGGGAAAAGAGGTGGTCACTCAAGAAGAAGAGAAAGACGAACAGAAGAAGGATCCAACTCCCTGATTTGCAAAGAATCATCCGAAATAGTTGATTTTAGGTGATCCATTTGAAAGAGTGAAGACGTGGGCTGCATTCAAAAAAGAACAAGCCAACAGTGTCTTCATTTCAAACCTTGAGCCAAAGAATGTTAAGGAAGCTCTTGGAAATGATGAATGGATCCTAGCTATGTAAGAAGAGTTGGAGCAGTTTGAAAAGAACAAAGTATGGACCCTAGTGCCAAGTCCAAGTGATAGAAAGATCATTGGCACCAAGTGGGTCTACTGCAACACGCTAGATGAAAGTGGCAAAGTATTAAGGAATAAAGCAAGGTTAGTGTCTCAAGGCTACAATCAGCAGGAAGGTATATATTTTGATGAAACATATGCACATGTAGCTAGATTTGAGTCCATTCATATGTTGATTGCCTTTGCTAGTTATAAAAACTTTCTTCTTAGTCAAATGGATGTTGAAAGTGAGTTTTTGAATGGTACAATTGAGGAAGAAGTGTATGTTGTACAACCCCCAGGCTTTGAACATGGTAGTTTACCTAACCATGTTTATTTGTTACAAAAATCTCCCTATGGACTCAAATAAGCATCTCAAACTTGGTATGAGAAATTAAAGAACTTTTTGTTAGATCATGAGTATATCATGGGAAAAGTAGATTCTACCTTATTTCTAAAGCACACTTCTAAAAAATTTCTTATCATTCAAATATATGTTGATGATATCATTTTTGGAGAAACTAACCTTGATCATCGAAAAGAATCTAGTGATCTTATGTAGAGTGAATTTGAGATGAGTATGATGGGTGAGCTCACATTCTTCCTCGGCTTTCAAATCAAGCAAACTAAAGATGGGAACTTCATCAACCAAGGCAAGTACACAAAAGAGTTACTCAAGCACTTTGGGACGGAGAAAACCAAGCCAATGGACACATCCATGTCAAACACCGCCAAACTTGATAAGGATGAAGAAGGTGAGAAAGTAAATGAGAATCTCTATAGAGGTATGATTGGAAGTTTACTTTACTTAACTACCTCTAGACCTAATATAATGTTTAGTGTTGGCTTATGTGCTCGCTTCCAATCAAATCCTAAGAAATCACATCTTATAGCTATTAAGAGGATATTAAGGTACTTAGCCAAAACTCCAAATTTTGGTCTATGGTATCCCAAGTCAAGGGACTTTACTCTTACGGCTTATAGTGATGTGGATTACACAGGTTGCTTGATTGATAAAAAGTGCACAAGTGACACTTTCTTTCTCCTAGGACCATGTTTGGTGTCTTGGTTCTCCAAGAAAAAGAGCACAGTGGCATTATCAACTATTGAGGCTGAATACATTGCATCTGGGAGTTGTTGTGCCCAAGTCCTATGGATGAAAAAAATGCTCCAAATTTTAACATTCACTTTGATTCTCTTCTATCTATTGTGATAATACTAGTGCAATTAACTTGTCGTATAATCCTATCTTGCATAGTAGAGCTAAGAATATAGAGGTTTTCCATCACTTTCTTTGTGAACACATTGCCAAAAATGATATATATATCACGCATGTGGACACAAAAAATCAGTTAGCAGACATTTTTACTAAACCTCTAGCTAGAGAGCAATTTAACTTCATTAGATCTAAACTACTCATAACTGCTTTGAACGAATCTAACATACCTTCTATATAGTTGTCATTTATCCTATATGCTCTGTGTATGTTTTAATCGCCATTGCTTGCTAATATGCTAAATATCAATTTTCATGTTCTTTTTGCCTTGTTTTTCTCTTATTTTTGGGTATTTTTCACAAAAGCTTGTTTTATTGCAAAATAGTACCCAATGATGAGTGATATGTACATAAGTATGTTCAAAATGCAAAATGGACTTGAAAAATAAATTTAATTATCACTCTAATGGCTAGAAATTAGATTTTCTAATGTTGGTCCAGGTTGACCATCGGTCGAGTTGCCAACTCAACCGACCAATGTCCGAGAGCTTTTTTAAAGAGCCTATCGGTCGAGTTTCTGAGTCACAGAACTTGATTGATGGTAGTATTGGAGCAAACATAAGTTAGGTACGGCCGAATTTTCTCCCTCTCAACTAGAGAAAAATCAACTGATCCAACCTGTAGCTCCCTCAAGCTCTCAACCCTAGCCCTGACCTTCCTCTCCCTAGCCCTAGTTTGACCTAGACAAACCTCCCTTGACTTCCTCCCTATCAATCCTAGGTCTATGGATAAGTTTTGGTCGTTTTTCTCTTGCTTTTTCTCTCTCTATTTCGTCTCCATGGCATCCAATAGGAGAAAGAGGGTCTCCCCGACTAGTGCACCATCATTGTCTATCAACTTGTGTCTCATCCCCTTTGATGGCACCTTCTTTATTTCCAATTAGGCTCTTCATAGGTACAAGGAGCTCCTTCCTAGGAACCCCTTTCCATTTTGTGCCTTGTTTGAGCCACACCTACGAAGACAAGAGGTCATTGATCAAGTAGTTGAGTTGTTGTACAACCATCATCTCTCTTCCTTGTGTGTCGAATGCTTGTGCTACAACAATTCCATAACTAGCACAAAAGTCGTTCATGAATTCTATGCTAACTTGCAATGAAATTATGACACACTCATACCACCACCCAATACTCAAGTAGTCCTCACTTCCATGATCGTTGGGGGAAATTCTAAGTCTCTAAAGATAGCCTAAACATCTTCTTTTTGAATACTGAAGTGACTGACACCTGGCGAAAGTAATATCCTGAGTATTTTTGACCTAGTCGAGCCTGAGGTCTTCTACAAGCAGTATGATCTTACTCTCCCTAATATTCATAAGTTCTTGAAAAATCCTCAATTCCCATATAGGAAGAAGTTTGTCCTTCCCTCCTCTGTTTTAGATCTCAAGAATCGCATACTTGCCTTAGTTGTTAACTGCAATATTCATCCAAAGAAAAATCAGACTGAAATTGCATAAAATATTGTGGTAATTATATATTGTCTCATGAATAACATAGGAGTCAAATGGGCAAGATATGTTCTCCACTGTATGACCTGCTTTGACTCAGGGAAGAACACCCGTGGTATCCACCGACCCTACCCAGCCCTGATCTTTGGTCTTTTCCAGCTTGTCACTGGCAAATCTCTTTTCCACAACCTTCACTACAAACCTTCTTGGAAAGGAGTTTGCATTAGTGAGACCACACTTCAAAAGTATGTGCTTATCCCATCCTCTACCACACCTGGTGCCTCTACCTCTACCCAAGCATCACCACCACCTCAGTCTACCCGACTTTCCCGCACCTCATTCCATGTATCCAATGAAACCCTTATGGGCTACATGATGCATCAGTAGGCGTACAACCTTCAGGTTCAGGAGCACTTGCATCAGGATCTCTGTGTCATTATGTCTAATATGAACCTATCATGTGCACATCCTTATCCTACCTACCATCCCTACCCAGGAGGTGACTATACATCCTATGCATATGATCACTTTTACCCATCCCCTCCACCCGCTACTTCTGCTGCTATATCCTCTATTGTTGGTGGATCTACCCCTGGAGTGATGTCTTTGACTACAGGCCCCTTAGCCACCCTACTTGCTAGTCTTAGTAATTCTGATCCTTTCTACCCACAGGCCAATGAGCTTCATGCTCTTGGCATGTCTTGGGCTGAGCAGAATGCCTATAGGCACGGTCATGGTTTTGGTTCCCTTGTTGATGAGGAGATGCTAGACCAAGCTGATGAGGAGGTCGTTGTTGTTGATAAGGAGGCTTCTGAGGATGATTATGGTTCTGATGGCTTTACCGGTGCCTCTGGTGATGAAGGTGATGTTGTTGTCTCTTCTGCACCTTCAGACGGACATGATGACTATGAGCCAGAAGCTTCTAATGACGATGTTGATGATGTGGACATAGATGACCTAGATGTTTAGATTTTTTAGTTTCTAGTCTAGATGTTGATCATATATATCTTTCTAGGCTATTTTGTATTACAAACATCTGGGCACATTTTCTAAGTTGTACTATTTTATCATCTAGTTTTCATCATTTTGGCTTGTAGTTGTCTTTGAGAACATACTTTCTGGGTTGTAATCTTAGTACTTTGTACACTTACTCTTTGATTTACTATATCTCATGAGTTGGTGCCATGTCTACCATGTTTTGATTATGACTTAGATTGTTTGTTTCTCTCATCTCTGTTTGGTATATGCTTTGAGATTGCATGTTGTGGATGTATGTTTGATTGTGCTTAGAGAAGACCCATTTTTGTGCTCTTCTACCCCCCTTACTTTTTTATAATGTCAAAAGGGGGGGATAAGTTCAATTTTTTGAAGCCCAACTGTATTGCTTTTATTTCCTATGTGATCCTTTTCTTGTTCATTATATCCTTTATCATGTGAATTCTAAAGGACCATATAGTATAAATGTCATACTACTTTGTGTAGATAGACTAATAGTAAGCATAGATTGAGGGGGAGCAATCACATTGTTTAATTCATGAACCCCCTTGCAATTCACAAGGCAAAGGTATAACTTTACATATCCTTTTCAATATGATTGAGGAATGGTTTGTCATTGCCCATAATTTGATAATGACTTAACCATTCCATTCCTATGTATCTAATATGTTTGTTCAAGATTGATTTCAGGCTTTAGGTACATGAAAACGATCAAATTACACAAGCCCTAGCTTGTTCAAGTTCAAGTCAAATGCAATGCAAGTGTGCAATTTGGGAAATCACTCTAAATGACCTTAGATGATTTTTGTAATCACTTCTATTGATGATATGACTTGTAACTAAGATGAGAAAAAATCAGGGACACTTAATTCCAACATTTGATCACTCAAATGTCAGTTTAGAAAATTTGTCACGGGTTGTTTATCGGTCGAGTTGGAAACTCGACCGATCCAGTGATGGATTTTCTGGAGAGACCAGTCGGTCGAGTTGCACACTCACAGAACTCGATCGATCAATCAACTAAGCAAAATTGATTTTGACTCATCGGTCGAATTTCCCAGAACAAACTCGACTGATAGTTTGAAAACTGGGTTTGTCACTTAGTGGATCGATCAAGTTATCTTTATTGAAACTCGACTAAATGTACTGTAGGGAAAATGTAGAAAAGTGATTATAACTATTGTTGAGTTATTTTGAGTGAGAATAGATATGTTATAACTTGAAAAATGGCTATATCTTGCCCTTAAGTGATCCCACACTCAAGGGAACACCCTAAGGTATAAATAAGACCCCTTAGAGTTCATTCCAAGTTTTCTCATTCATGTTATTCTAAGTCCTTGCTATAGCTGAGTGTGTTGCAACTCCTTGAGCCCCTTTCCCTCTCTCATTTACATAGAATTTCGTGATTATGAGTGAGTTAGTCCAATTGTAAGAGAGCTACTTCCTTGTACTTGTAAATCTCTCATTCCATTCCATCTTCCCTACCCCCTTTCTCAAAGAAGAAAAGGTTGAAGCAAGCTACTCCGAGTGAAGGTGAAGTTGTTGATGTTCTTCTTCAAGGTTGAAGAAGAAGTGAAGATCTACTCTGGGTGAAGCAGAAGGCAAAGGCTGAAGATCTAAGAAGAGTGAGTAATTCCTTCAAGGCTGAAGACTTGTGCAAGAGTAGGTAAGTCCTTGGAATAAGGTGGAAGACTCCTTGCAAAGTGGGTAAGTCCTTGGTAAGGTTAAAGACTCTTTGTAATGGATAGGTAAGTCCTTTGGTGGGTCTTGTGTTGTAACTCTTATAAGTGAATATATAGAGGAAAGCACTTGCAAAGTCCTAGAGGTTGACCTCTCTAGGTAGTGGATTGACTCTCTCCTAGTTTGGAGAGTGGAACCACTCTAAACCACCTTGTCCAAGTGCTTGTTTCAATTTCTCTCATCCTTTCTATGCTTGCTTAGTTAGGACTTAAAATTGCTCTTAAGCTATTGGTTTTGATTGATATAATTTGAAGGTCTAAATTATCTTCTGAGAATTTTCGAAGCTCTATTCACCCCTCTCTCTAGAGCCCTAGAGCCAACATCCAATACCCCCTACAACTCGTAGTAAGCCCATACTCATATTTTCATATATTGTCTTCATTTTCTAGCTAAGGGCGGCATCTAAAAGATCCATGAATACATATTTGTATTCTTTAACAGTCATCACATTTTTGTCAGATTACCAAAGTGACTTATTTCTTCTAATGTATAAGGGATGAAGATATCTAGCATCTGACATTGTACATAGTTGCACCCCATCGATTGTACAACTATCCCTTTAGTCTCCTCTAGCCTCCACCAGTATTTGGCTCCTCGTTTCAATAAGAGGATTGTATCTTCTCATCTTCCTTAATGTCCAAGATATGAAAATCCTTATCTAACTCAGTCAACTAATATTCTACAAGAGGAGAATATATGATTCCTATAAACTATAGCTCCCACCCACCTCAACCTCTCAAAATTATTTATAATTAGAATAAAAAAAACCTAATGTCATGTTCATGTTTTCTACATCATCTGATACACTCTCTCCACAACTACTACCATCCTCTATTTCAAGGATTAAAAAGTATCTAACTCCACTACTAGTTAGTATTGCATAGATGCATCAACAACCATCTCTATACAAGTGTACCTCCAGAAAGCACCTCTAACCTCACCACATCTCCTGCAGGAGGAAAGCAGTGCCTCAAATTTTCCCTTCTTCTATCTACCATATTAACACCAAATATGGTATAATTATGTGTAGATAAAACTTTAAGATCATAGACTGAACCTAAACATATATTTCTATATACTCAGATTAATGATGATATGCATTAAAATATAAATGGTTTATATACATCAAGAGTCCACACGAAATACAACTTGAAAATAGTATAAATAAGTAAAGAAACCAAAATACTAACTCAACCCTCACCTAGAACTGTGTAATGAGGAAAATCGACCCAAATCCACCAAAAATTGGCATCATGCCTTAATGATAAATCACTACTATTATTGTTACTTGTATGTCTTCGATGTTTTCTACCTAATTCTATGAGGAAATAAAAATATTGGAAACAAACACATGAGAATATTATGCTCCTAGTGAATGAGACAAATCCAACTCATGAGATAAAACATGACATACCATAAACATTTAAAGTTGTTGTCAGAGAGTACATGATAGAAATGTATGATCAAGGAAATAGAGCCTAAGTTCTAACATTTCTAATGGTGTCTATTTAGGTTATCACTATTAAGATAATGACTATATGGCAATTTGATAGTCATTCAACCATGTGTTAACATTTTGGTAGTTCAAGAAATATATATCTAGCATTAGCTACTAATGGTTGTATTAAAACATTCAAATGCCCTCATGGATATGGCTTATACCCACTATACTACAACTACTTCAACAAGTCCATGTAGCCCACCATATATCATAGGGTTATCGTACCTCAAGAATGGTAAGATTACCTTGCTCCCTATTGGGCATCCACATTTGGCTAAACAGGGGCAAGGCAACTTGTACCTATGACACATGGCCCCATATCCTCAAGACAAAGGCGGGCACAAAAATACAAAAAGTAAAGCTCGACAAATGATGGATCTCAACACCCAAATTGAAAGCAAGAACTCATCTGGATAGTTGTAAAGAGTTATATGTTGTCGACCATGTGAGGTCTCGTAGTAACTCAGAGATGTCAATGAATTCACATGTACCTTCACACATGAGGTCCCTCTAACTCCCTATGATCCCTCTATAGATGCTTAAGCAAGGATTCCATGTGGGTTCATTCTCAAAACCCACCACATCGTCACAAGACGGCCTATTTCAGTTCATAAAACCAGACAACCGGGGAAGATCTTTGGTGCTCATGGCTCTTGATCTAAGACACCATAACGAAAAGTTAAATGTTGGTTTTCATAATTGTACTTGAACGAGCTAAAACTTGTATAGCCATGTTATGCATCAAAGTTTACATCATCTATCTTCAATGATCAATTACATCATTATAGTGGTCATCATATGAAATAATGAAGAAAATCAGGCAATGTCACTTAAACATCATATAAAACCTTTTGGATGACATATGTGTACGTTTGAGTTAAGAAAGGATCAAGAAACATAGGTAATACTTCATTAAAGGTTTGACATATCCAAAGAAATTCAAATGCATCAATTACATCATTAGAATCATTTTAAGGCCAGATACACCATTATTCTTCTTCATTATCAAGTTTTACCATTTCATCATAACCAACTTAGGATTGCATACTTCGCCATTATTTATCCATAAATCATGTTAATATGTATTATACAGGGTAATTGATAATAAATGAGGCATGAATTGATGACAGAATTTAGTAAAACAAATTTAACCATAATCTAAAATATTTATTTTGAATTGCTACTATTCACTACCCACCTTTATGCTTAGCTTTCTTGGTTAAGTAAAGATCAAAACATATATATACCTACAAAACATAGGTTAATCCACTCATCTAGATCCAAGGAGTTATATGAACATCCACTACACTTATATACCTACAAAACATAGGCATGAATTGATGACAGAATTTAGTAAAACAAATTTAACCATAATCTAAAATATTTATTTTGAATTGCTACTATTCACTACCCACCTTTATGCTTAGATTTCTTGGTTAAGTAAAGATCAAAACATATATATACCTACAAAACATAGGTTAATCCACTCATCTAGATCCAAGGAGTTATATGAACATCCACTACACTTATATCCAACAAAACCTTCTCGTTATAGCAAATTTTCACTACCAACCTTTTTATATTGCTAGAATTAACTGAAGAACTACAAATTAAGAAAATGAGAAGAATTGAAGGGATTACGATCAAGTTTTTGAAGTGATAGTTCTAAATTTTAATATTATTTTAAAATATCATAACTTGCCAAATTCAACATGAAATATCTACCAAAGATTAAGAATTTGAAGAAAACACTTGAATCAAGCTCTTCATAGAGAAATTTTCTCAAAATCCTAGTTTACACCTCTTTTCTCCTCTTCAAGAGCTCCCACAACTCCAGGGTCATGAAGTGGTCACTAACATGTCACAATGGCCTCATAAAATGAGCAGTTGCAAAGGAATAATTACCAACTTCCCCTTCTTAATTTTTCAGTTTTGTACTCACATGTCAATCACCATGTTGAAAGGTCAATCACTAATCAAGGCTAAATGGCTTGCCACATAGTAGGGTGAATTCTCAAACCCCAAAATACAAAGCGGTCCACTAACCAGCCAAGGTGAGACCGCCCCAACCCTTCCTAAGTTCATACAGCTTAACGACAAGTCGAGCCAACTAACTTTGTCGATTTGCCACAAGTTGGTCAGCCTCAACTAAACCAAGGGTTGTCACCCGAAAAGTCAGTCAACTTATGGATAAGTCGATCAATTTTGGTCCAGCCCATTCCAAAATCATCCAATTTCTCCATAACAACACCAGCTTACACCTGAATTTTAAATTTTCGAACCGTTCATTTTGGCATATCTATCTTCAAATTATATTTTGATATCAAACAGCACATGTTATATTTTCTTTTTGTTGTTACCATATGATTTACTTAAGTTTCAGCCCATTCACCCTCAAAAGTCTAAAATCATATATTTAAGGTTTTAACTGGATATACCCTAAGTAAACATAGTAAGGACGTAGTTGACAAACCAAAACATATAGTGGCTTATTTAACGGATAAACAAGATTTAAACAAAATCACAAACTTTACTCTTCTTATACAACTTATGAGTATATTAAAGGATAGCCCCACGTATGCAGGGGGCTGGAACATATTTGATTTTAGATTCTTAGATTGTTCGTCAAGCAGACTGGCTGTACCAGTCGGCAGTCAGTTGGGGAGGCAATTAGAAGAAGATTCTAAAGGCAAAGTAAGATAAGATCCATCTATTCTAGGGTTGTTCGTTTACCAGCCCTGTGGTGGTCTTAGGCAGGTGAGATGAGTCCTTTTTAAGCTGCCGGCACAATAGCTCAGACAAGAGAAGCAGCCAGGACCAGCCTGGTCTTGAATGGTTTCGCAATAATCACACCAAGAAATAAATTCAGAAATAAACTCGGATACAGCTATATAACAGCAACTAACCGTCATTAGGGGTCCAGTTTTTTCTTTATTGACGCATAAATTCTGCAAATATATATTTTATTTACTGGTCCTTGTATAAATGTGTGCCCATCAAAAGTATATATATTACAAGCCAACAACAAAATAACGGCCTAACAATATCCTTGAACAGTTTTTTTTTTTTTGCACTGATGTATAATCGTTTCTGTATTATCTATATTTTGTAAGCTGCCTTCCATATAGATGTGTATTATGGAACATGCAACGGTTTAATGAAAACTTCTACTATAACGTTAAAAAAAGTTACATATCGTACTAGTTATATACGAAATATGTACAAGATGTGCATTGTGGAATTGTACATATTTTAGGTGTAAAAGTGGGTGTGAAACGGATGTTGTGTGTCTTTCTAATTTAATTAGGATCCTGACACATGCCGAAGGGTTTGTTTCACTACTTGGATCAAAAACTGGTCCGCCCGTCGGGTCTGGCGTGAATTTTAACCACTCCACTTCAATTCAAAATCTGTGGAGTCCTAACTCTCTTTCCGATTTGGGCCGATGCATGCCCTGACTTGTTCCTTAATAATATAACGCGGCATGGTTCATGATCGAAGTACGTATCAAAACTACACATATGTTCACGTGCTGCTAAAACAATAACTAAAATTCAACGTCAACTTTCATTGGCACAATGAGATACATCTTTTCCTTGAACATAATATCCAAGGGAAGAAATGCTGAAAAGCAAGTAAAGATATTAAGTTTATGCATATTTACACTACATTATAAAAATAGCATTGCTTTCGAACAGAAAGTTTGGATCATCGTCAATCAGCAATATATCCATCACGTGGTTGACAAGATGGTCAACCACAAAATAACATTACCTGAAATTAGTGAACAATTAGGGTGAAAAAAAATAGCTTACAACATACCAGCTTAATGGCAGCAATAATGTTACAATAGAGAAATAGTCTACAACGGCTTTGGTCAAATATTACATTCTAAGATGCCAAGAAGATTGTTGATACCCCATAGTTGATGAATGTGATGTGCAAATGATCTTCAAGAACAAGAATTATGCTGCATCTGCAGCAGCTGCAGCTGGCAGTGCACTTTCATCTCTCACGTTGTCATCTGGTAACTGTGCCAGCACCTAGGATGAAGTTAACAATGCAAAAAAGATACATCAGAAAACACAATTAATCAAATCAAATAGATCGCGTTGTTGCTCTTTACCTCATAAAGGAACCAAGACACAAAAGCATCTGTAGCGGCATACAAAACCTGCTGTTTTGAGAGCACTTTTGCTTCCCAATTCCCCAGTCTGATACGTTTGGACTTTGATAACTGTAGAAGGGGCAGAATAGAAAAGCTGATGTTCCCCAGTCTGAAGCAAGCAATTTGCATTGGAGAAACTACCGGAGAATATGAAACTTCATGTTGTTTACTGGCAGTCGGCTACTTTTTGATGTTTAGTGGCAGGTCAGCTCATGTTCGAGACCATGAAAATAAATCTAAGGAATATACAAGGATTTCGTGGGGCGGCAGCTACTTTCCGATGTCTAATAAATACATGATGTCTGAATGAGAGTATCTAGCTATAACCATGTTTTACAGTGTTCCAAGAGCATGAGAAAAAAAAATCACAAGTATAACAAGGAAAATACAAACATTTAAAGGCAGGGCAGCTACTTTCTGATGTCTAATGAATCCATGACGTCTGAGCCAGTGTAATTAGCTATCAAACCGACGGATACTAGTTTGAGTCCAAAGTTCCGGGTAAGGAAGGGTTTAATAACATAGCATATAGGTAATTGTACAATGGCAAGCTGTTTGTGTGCAAGATAAATAATTTACCATAAGAAACACCAGCCAAGTATAGACACATGATTACATAAAATGTGTGCTATGTATGTATGGATACGAGCATACATCCACTGCTCATGCATGTATCTGGCTACAGTTTGTATCCGTAAGTTAAGTTTTTGTTGATATGTTGCATTGTGGTGCGTGTGTCTGTGTGTCCAATCAGCTCAGGAAACATCATCCCCTACCATGCGACAACTGCTCGCGATGATGTACAGTGATCATGAGCTCCTTCCTGTTTATCTCTCTCACTAGTCATCCTAGTCCCTTGGAAACTTCTTTGCAGTGCAGCAGCTTTCTAGCAGCGAAGAAAAGCTTCTTTCCCTTTTCAAAGGTAACCCGGAGGAGGATCGAAGCAGAGCTTTCGACCCTCGTACTCTTGTGATTAAGAGATGATTTTGCACCTAACAAGCCATGCGCAAGTCCTGATTCAATCCATATAAAACATCCAAATTTTCCAAATTATATTCAAACTGGGATTTACTCAATTCCCTTACCTTACAGTATTATGTAACCAAACCACCACTCTAGCATCGCTTTTCTCGGCATAACCCAGAACTACTCCCAATCACTCACGAAACAATCCAAAGCTCTCAATGTAACCTCGTCTTTTAACTTCAGCCTCAGATTGGGGGAATATTTTACGCCAACTTTGGCCAATTTGCAGGGTGGGGGATCTTCCTGGGATCTCCCTCTCCCATTTGCTCTCTTTCCTAGATGATTTTTTCCTTGAACCCCCTTGTCCTTATGTGGCTGTCATGGGTTGCTGAAGATCTTCGTCAAGTCACCTCCAACCATGTTGGGAGTCTTGAGACTTTAGAAATTGTCTGGATCACCTCCAATGCTTTGTCTAAAATTTATACGACCTTAATATTGGTATGTATGCCCAAAGAACCAATCATATGATGATTGTCGAGGCATATCTTGTAAACGATTTGATTAGTAATAAAGGCAATCTTCCAATTTATTTTGTTATTCAGTTATGAGATAATGATGTAACATAATAAATGTCTAAAGAATGATATTATTCAATGGCGTATGTCTTCAGATTTTGAAGACCTGAACAATGAGATCATATGTATGTTAAGAGTATATGCATTCTTGTTATGTCCCTAGTCGGATGTTATTGTGGAAAAATAATAGACAATAATAACACTTAAGACTAGAGTGTGCGTTGGTTGATGACAGAATCTCATTAGTCATGATATGTGATATCAAACCAAGCACGTAGATACTTGTTAGAGAACAATGTATCGGACAGACCCACCTTGAGAGTGACACATGGAAACCATGATTGATGTCAGAGTCATCTCTCATAGTGATGGTGATTGTGATTCTTAGACCTGAAGTCACTACACTCATCACATATCGTTCGGTATGCTTTGACATCATCCACCGTGATCCTAAATAAGGGTTGCCATAAAGGTGGTGCTCATGTGCACTGTGACACTTGATATCCTAGCCACTTGGTAAGCGAGACTGAGAAATGAAAGGCCCTTCTACAGGAGTTTCATATCCTTGAAAGGGATGATTGTGAGTGATGTAGATGGGATTTATCCCTTGTACAAGAGTTTGATATCCTAGTCACTTGATAAGCGAGACTGAGAAATGCATGGACATGTTGATGTAAGTCAATATGTGATATTGAGCTTACCATATCTCAAACGGTCTGCTCTAGTTCAAGGAACATGGATTGAATGTTGAAGAGGATGACGATTCCATGTCTCGAGTACAATCTGCATATCAGAGACAAAGGAACTATACATTCACTGTAACACCATTCACAGATGGTAGGTTAAGTTGTTCTCCAACTTCTCCAATTATTTGGGTAGCAATGAAGTCTTGCTAGATATCAATAATTGCTTGTAAAATCACAATATAATTATGAATAGAACCTACCGGTTCACACGCATAGGATGTGATTGGAATAGAAGTATAATTGTGGAATGCGGATGTGATTGGAAATGTTCTGAATCAAATTGATTACTAAAATGTTTAGGTAACCTACTATAATATTATAATACAATCTGAGTTAATTGGTTAAATTGTTTAAGCCAATTAATTAGATTTCATTGTTAAGTTGGTTGGCTGATCCGGAGCGATTAACTAGAAATGATAACAAAAATTAGTTAATCAACTTATGTGATTAATTGGTTAATTAAGTGATTCCAGAATATTTGTTTAATTGTCCACGAGCAGCTCGTTTTAACGGGCCCCGCAGCTTTTTGTTTCCCAAGATTTTGGGAAATCCTACTTCCTTTCTTCTGCTATTTATAGGGGCATGACGGTCGTATTTTGATACATGTTTGGAAACATGTTCTTGTACGTGAACCTTAGCCGTCATCGTCCACAAACGAGAGAGAAGGAGAGCAACCAACGCTAGCACGTCGTCAAGCAGAAGGTTGTTCCTTCCCGCCGGCTTGAGAAGTGTGACGTGGAGTTCCAGTCCATCCGTATGGACGAAGTAGAGACGCAAATGTTGAGGTGTCTGTGTTTGGAGGACGGTTGAGGATCGTTTGTGTAGAGACGCAAATGTTGAGTTGTCTATGTTTGGAGGACGGTTGAGGATCGTTTGTGCACGCTAGGAGCGACACACATCACCGCGCCAAGGGACGTTGCCGGACTTGCTCCGGGATGAGGTATATCCATGTCCCCTCTTTCCGAATACGTTGTTGTCGACGAAAAATAGCTTATAGCCAACATAAGCTCATGATAAGTCAGAGGAAATCACTTAATCACTCATCATCACTGACATCTGCTTCGTCATCATTATCATCCACTATTTCAATATCTTCCTCTTGTTTTTCCTCCTCAGTTTCATCATCATCATCAAACTCATCAGATTCATCAAGTGAAACTTCAGCAGAAACTTTTTTCTCTCTGATTACAACACCCTTTGTTGTCTTTGCTTGGCGCTTTGGTCTTAGAGAATTTTGGAGCTTCTCGTCTGAGTAAAGACAACTTTTCCTTTTCCCTTGACATCATCTTTGGGTTGAGTGCTTTTACACCTTTAGTTGCTCCCCTCTTATTTTTAGCCACTTCTTCAGATGCTCCCACGGCCTCACCTACAAGTCTCTAAGTGAGACCATAATGACCTGCATTGTAGCATTATCAGGAATCTACGTCATCCATTCACTGCTCCATTGCATCTCATCAATTGCAATGCCATCAAAATCACATTCATCATTCTTCTCCCACATCTTTTCTCCAAACTGCAGTTGTATTCAATGTATACAAATTTGTCCAGCCTCTTGCTCAACAACCGGTTTCTTCGCTTTGTGTGTATCTACAAGACAAAAGATTATACAATACAATCTATTGCAAAAGTCATCAAATTTATTTAATATCTTAAGAATACTTACAAACTCAAATCAACTCCAGTTTCGCTTACAACTAGAGGAGGTGCAGCAAAAGCTCAAGAATCGCAGAGCCAACTTCTTTAGGGCAGAATTCCTTATACAATATAGCTCCTACCAAGCCACTATAAAATATAATGATATTGTAATCAATTATATTAATACTATAATCAATGAAGAAAATGTTCGATTTCGATGTCGTTTCAATGGCCACGGAAACAAAAAAATTTAAAAAATTTCGAGGAAAATTTCGATAGATGTGTTCCTAGTGTTTCGACGGCAAAACTAACAAATTCATTTATGAATTTTACCAGAATGATCTACTAGTGTAGATCTACTCAAGTATGTAATGATATTTCATATATTGGATATGTGGGGGTGGGGTATCGTCATTTGTGAGTCAATGACCTTGAATGGTTTCGATGGGCATTTCGATGAGGAATTTCGATGTCAATTTTCAATAGTCAAATCAATGGATTAAGTCATTATAGTTTGCAAGCACAATATATATACTTAAAAACACAAAACTGTGCAAAAAATATGTTCTTGGTAGTACATAGTACATGAAAAAGTAAATAGTCGATGATCTAAGTGTTTAAAAGGGTTTTGTGGTGTAGTTGGTTATCACGTCAGTCTTACACACTGAAGGTCTCCGGTTCAAGTCCAAGCGAAGCCAAAATTATAATTACTACTAATCAAGAAAAAAGAAAAAGTAAGAAAATTGATGATCTACGTGTTTCAAGAGTTTCAACAGTCCATTTCGATGTTTGGTTGCCAGCAACACAGATAAAATTGATGAAATTTCAACAATTTTAGCATTTTGAACATTGGCTAGAATCTATATCTAATACATATCAACAATTATATTATACTTAATTTTCTAGTGACTTACATGGTGGCATGGTGCTCCTATGGTGAAGAGAAGTTGGGTTCCCGAACAAGCCATGACTGTTTTTGTAAGCATTTACATCAGCACCTACTTTATCAATCAAGGATAAATCATCAATTGTTTTCAGGAAGCATTCCATGAAAGTTGTTGGAGTTGTGTCAATGTGATCTTCTCCTAATAGGCTTTCTTTTACATCACGAAAGCACCCATCAGGGTTGACGGGTAAGCTACATCATGCAATACAATACATATTTGATCGTTGTAGCGCTCTTTAATAATGGACACAACCGGGCCATACTTTCTCCAATCACGACCTAAATTCAACTCAATGTTGTGAACAACGGTGGTCATTGCCCTACATATGCATCCCATACATGGTTTAGAATCAAAATCAACTAGCCTCAAAAATTGCACAAGTGTAGTGGCCCTTTAATCGTTATTCGTTGCCTCGTAGAACTTATGTGACAACGCAGTCCTAGCAACCTTGTCCCCAGCATTTGTTTTAGCCCATTTGTGTCCACAATTCAGATAGTAACAATGTGCCTAAGGCGTTGCTAGCATTATAACATATTATGACATATAATGTGTAATATGCTATGTGTATTAATACAAAATGATCTAGATAGATTATCCGCATGGGAAATCACCATGAAATCCAACAAGCAATCAACATATAACATTATATTTACAAGTCACAATATGGATTAGTTCACAACAAACATTACGATGCTTGATTATATGATATTGTTGCAATATGAATTGTAAAAATTAAGAGCAGTAGAATTTTGGGGACAATAGTTCCAATGGAAGTAATGATTAACATGTACTATCAAGAGGAGGTGAATCCAATTGTTTTCCTCCTCATGGTTGATGTGGCAGTCCCCAGATGTTGCAACAGCTGGTGGAGATGATAAGAAGGGTGTCAACGACTTGCATGTAGCACCCGAAGCTTAATTAACTAATGGTAGTAGGGCGAGTAGCGGAGGACAGGAGGCAAAGATTTAGAGAAGGCTTAAGTGGGTCGGAGTGGTGTGTCCTGAAAGTGTCCATGGAGTGTCCAAGCCGTGTCCAACACTTCAATGAAAAAAATCAAAGTGGACACGCCAGAGGCGTGTCTGCCACGCGTCTAGGTGTATCCAAAGTGTGTCCATGTTGGACACGCGTTGGACACGGACACGGCAGCCTCCGAGAAGTGTTCGTGCAACCTAAGGAAGCACAAAGGAAGCGCCAAGGTTGGGGAGGAAGTTGGAGTTGGTCGTTGTTGTTAGGGAAGGCGCATGCCGCCGGGCTGGCTGGAGTCAAGAGATTGCCCAGGATGAGAGTCTAGAGCATGGAGAGCGTTCTTCCCTCAGTCCTTCACGAGTCACGAGTTGCGAGCCCAAAAGAAAATGGTTGTCACAAGAGTCAAAGCCGAGAAGCAAAAATGGAATAGATAGTGCGACATTAGTTAGGGCAGACTATGTTTTTAGGGAACCCAACATTATATATTTTATCCATATTTCTATTACTGGCGAGTAAAATGGTGAACGAGTATGGAAAATGTCTTTTTCTTACCCTCCACTATTAACGGAGCGAGGAAACAGGTAACAAAAGCGCTTACACTTACCCTTACCCTACAGGATATGGGTAAAGGGTATACCCTTACCCATTAACATCTCTGTAGCCATCGCCACCACCATCACTTGACACCCATCCTCAACATGCCTCCTTTCTAAACACCGCCTTTCGTCTTCGGATTCTTCTCTTTTTAAGGGGGGCATACTTGTCTAAGCGCGCGCCTAGGCGGCCGCCAAAGTGTCAAAGCGCTCTATAGTCTCGCAGTGTGGGAGGCACTTAATTTTAGACCAAAAACAACAGACGCCTTGGTCGCTTTAGCGTTTGAGCGACCGCTTCACGCCTTGGCGCGCGCGATCCATTGCCCACTATCTTAGAGTCGGGACCCGATTAAGATCTGACTAAGAAACAAATACCCGACAGACCCACTCGTGATTCCTCTCCACTCGCGATTCCACTCCCGCAAACCCCTGCTAAACCCCCGACCCCGACTCCCCTGCAGTCCCCAAGCTACCGCTGCCCTAGTTGGACAAAGCAAGGAGAAGCTCTACCAACAACTCCCTTGCGGCGAGGTAGGTGGTCTCCTTCCTACATCGCGGCCTTGAGGGCGATTGTGCCAAGCCGCCAAGTGAAGGTTGTAGCCAAAGCCGCCAACTCTCAGTTGAAGCCGACGATTACTGGTAAGTTCTTTTTTTTTGCGATTTCTTCTTCCATCTTCCCCGTCTTTTTATTTTATTGATCAACCCCAGCCTCTCCATTTCCTCTCCGTCGACATCTTCCTTTCTTCTCTCTCACTTGTTCTTCCCCCTCCCATATGCAGCCGCCCACTCTGTCCAGCTACCAGGTTCCTTGCACCAAGGAAGAAGTGGAGCTTCTTGCTGCCTTGCGACCTTGAGAAGAACTGCCTCAAGCGGCCAACACCACCTAAAGGGTGCATTACAGGCCGCCAATTTAGCTGCAACTCCAATAGAAGCCGGCACTTTCAGGTACTTTTTTTATAAACTTCTTCCTTATTTTTCTTACTGATCGAGCTCCATCCCCTCCCTATTTCCTTTCTTCTACATATCCTTCTTGTTTCCCCCTCCCAACTGCAGCAAAGAACTGCTACTAAATATTGATGTATTCTAGGATCAATGTCATGCTAGATTTTTTTCCTTTATAATAATTGATCTGGTGCCACCTTAATTTTGTATCTACATCAGTTTCTTCTTCCTCCCCATGCTTTTCTTTGTCACTAAGACCCATGTGCATTTTGTTTGCTCCTGTTGTAACTGTAATGTTTACTGTTTGGTGTGTTGTTTGTTGTGTTGTACTACACGCCCATGTGAGTCCTCTCCCAACAAGTGGAACTTGATTACAATTTGCTATTTTGTTTTTTGGTTCTATTTTTTTTAGATCTATAGTGATGGACTCTGATTCATTTGGTGATGTCCCTACTTCCACCCCTCAAACTCAAAGACCTGGGGAGATTGACCCTCGTTTTGCAGATGTAATGAATGACCCAAAATTGAGGACACAAGCCAAAGACCCAGGGTGGAAGTATTCCTTCTGGCAAAATCTAAGTGATAAGAACAAGGTCAAATGTGCATTGTGCGGTTACGTCAGTAGTGGGGGCATCAAGAGATTAAAGGAGCACTTGATTGGAGGATTTCGGGATTGCATCAAGTGTCCTAAAACAACGACTACAATTGCTAAGGAGTTGCTTGACTATAAGAACCGCAATAAGAGGAGGAAGGTGGATCTTGATTACCTACCAGTACAGTCAAAATGAGTACAAGACAGGATGATGTTGATGAGGAGGGTGATGTTGTGGTTGTTCTACCTTCTACCCAAAGGTCCCAAACCACATTTGGTTCTACAAATAGGCCACATGTCTGCAAATATCCTTCTGGAAAAGGACCAATGGATCCGTTCACCACTCCTAGTTCATGGGACGTCGTTGCACAAAGGAAAGCAAACTGTGGTGCTTCACAAACTACAATAGGTGATACCTACAAAAAAGAAGCTACACAAGTTGCTTATGACTGCATATCCCAATGGTTTTAAGAAGCAGGTATTCCTTTTAATGCCGCAAACTGCAATAGTTTTGATGTTATGTTTGAGGCAGTTATCCAAGTTGGTAAGGGATTCATTCCACCTTATCATCAATTGAGGTTGCCTTTACTTGAAAGGCAGTTTGAGAGATGTAAGGAGATGCAGTTGGTTCATGAGAAGCATTGGAGATCTTATGGTTGCACAATAATGTGTGATGGATGGACAGATAAACGACAACGTAGTTTGGTAAATTTTCTTGTCACTCATGAGGGTTCATTCTTTATCTATGTAAAGGATGCGACATCTGATGAGAACACGGGGGAGTTATTGTTCAAGTTGATAGATGAAGTTGTTGAGAAGGTCGAAGAGGAAAATGTGGTGCAAGTTGACAATGACAATGCAGCCAACATGGTGTTGGTCGGGAAGATGTTAACTGAGAAGAGGAAGAAATTATTTTGGACTCCTTGTGCTGCACATTGCTTGGATCTTATGTTGAAGGACATCTCCCAATTGGACATTTTTTCAGGGGTTCTTACGAGGGCAAGAAAGGTCACTACTTTTATTTATCGACACATTTGCCTGCATGATGCTTTCGTGAAAGGTAGTGACAATCACCAAGAGCTTGTAAGGAGTGGGGTGGCACGGTTTGCTACACATTTCTTAGCTTTATCTAGCTTGTTGAAGCATTGACCTTCTTTGACTAAGCTCTTTGAATCTGACATATGGACGAACAGTTCTTGGGCAAAAACCACAGATGGAGATCTTATTTTCAACACTGTTATGGCAAAATCAAGGTATCAGAAAGCGGGAAGCGGGAGGCGTGAGGACAACACCCTGTAACCGATTAAGCAGTAGGCGGGCGATTTTTGAAAAAGCAGGTGTCTAAATTGTATATATTTTTATACAAAATTACATGTATGCATAGTTATCAGGACCGAACCGGACCGGCCGGTTGAACTGGGAACCGGTCACCCTACCGGGTCGGTTTCCTCTAAAAGCCGGAAATGACGTCTGACCGGCATCAAGCCGGTGAACCGACCGATTGAACCGGTGAACCGATCCGGTTTTTGCCCAACTGGCCGGTTCTCTCATTTAGCAAGGAAATGCATTGTTGCTGCTATTTTAAGTTATTTAACATTGAATACTATATAAATGCTGGTGTATAAATGTCCATGAATAGTATAATATTGTTATTTGGTCTTTTTTATCAAGTTATTGTGAGGAATTATGCTATTATTCATGTTTCATAACTTTTGTAGGGATAATTTCCATGAGTATCAAAGACATTTATATATTATTAAACTACTAGTGACGTCATGCTGACGTCACCGGTTGAACCGGTCAGACCACTGGTTGAACCAGTGAACCGTGAACCAGAGGCCTCACCAATTCACTAACCGGTTCGAGTCTGACAACCCTGCATGTATGTGTATATAAAAAGTATATTTCTGTTAATGTATAGGGACTTGTATGTAAATGACATGGTCTTATATATTAAGGTCAGGGGTCTATTTGTAAATGTTGTAATACTTTCTACTTATATATATGATACGTGAGACAGACCGTAAGCCTTCAGGTCGTCTCCTTCTCCCACATTACAAGTTACATGGTATCAGAGCATAGGGTTTTCATCCCTACTTGGTCCAGGAAGCAAGTTGTCCCCTTGTTTCCTCTTCTTTCACATTTTCTGTAGTACTGCTACAGTGCGGTACTATAGCTGCTCGACCACGGGAAGAGTTGTTGTGTCTCCATCCGCTGGATTTCGACCAAGCTGCTTATTGCGTTGGCTGTCCCCAAACTCCAGCAACCTCAAGCATCAAGCCGTTCGTTGATTAATCTTTGTTTGGGCCTTCTGAAGTTGTTGTTCTTCCTGGAGCGAAAACTGCTGTAGCTGCAGCCTGCTTACGGGTTCTCTTGAGGAGAAACGGATCAGCTCCAGCTCTTTTTTTCATGTCCCTGAAGGGCGCCCCTACGTCTGCTACCTGGCCCCAGAAGGTCAAGGGCACATGAGCACCGAGGAGGGAGCAGTCCTCCACCGGTCTATATCCCGCCGTTACTGTAGCTACACAGTGCAGCCTTATTACAAAGTTAGTTTTTTTTTGTTAACTTGAAGGATCTTTTGGGGCATTTGAAGAAGTATATTTTATTACAAAGTTCTTCCTTCCTACAAGGGCATCCAAACTAAAATAGTCCTGCTATAA
Source organism: Alisma plantago-aquatica (assembly GCA_963693085.1). Classification (NCBI taxonomy): domain Eukaryota; kingdom Viridiplantae; phylum Streptophyta; class Magnoliopsida; order Alismatales; family Alismataceae; genus Alisma; species Alisma plantago-aquatica. The sequence goes on along the minus strand of OY856411.1, from coordinate 1,467,501,728 downwards.
GTTTGATTCAAGTTTACAAAGTCTGAAATTAAGCATGCAGAGTCTGATTTCAAGTTGCTAAGTCTGATTTTAAGGTCCTTTACAATTGATTTGGTCTGATATCAAGTCCCTAAAGTGTTGATTTAGTATATGCTAGTCAACATGGATGATAAGAAGAATACTCAAGAGGAGGCTCCATATCTTATTTCATTGTCTGAAGAAGAATATGTTCATTTGATGTGTTTCCGAGCTTCACATCAAGCCACATCTTCAGTTGTCTACGTTGCACAAATTGCCAGCCCTTCAACATGTATCTCTCAGGCTTCCAAGGAATCGGGGTCTAAGTCAGATTGGGTTCTTGATTCAGGTGCAACTGATCATATCACGGGGGAACCTAAGATGTTTACCACCTATACTAGTAAGCTGGACCTACCCGATGTTACCCTTGTAGATGGTTCTATTGTATCTGTCATGGGAACTGGAGTAGTGTCACCGACTCCACATATCTCCCTTCCTTCCACCTTGTTCATCCCATAACTCCCTTTTAATTTATTATCTATCAGCAAATTAACCCGTTGTCTTCAAGCCTCAGTCACTTTCTTACCTGATACTTGTGTTATACAGGACTTGAAGACGAGGAAGACAATTGGTGAAGGGTATGAACTGGCTGGACTTTACTACTTGAGTAGGTCTCCCACAAGTTGTATCGCAGCTTCCCCTTTGGTGGTACACAGTCGTCTTGGTCATGCATCATTGGATAAGCTCAAAGTTTTGGTCCCAAGTTTGTCCCACCTAGATGTGTTGCAGTGTGAATCATGTCAGTTAGGGAAGCATACAAGGTCTATTTTTTGGTCCAAAAAGAGTCAAAGAGCAGAGTCTTTGTTTGAGTTAGTTCACTCAGATGTATGGGGTCCGAGTCGTGTAACATCTAAGCTTGGTTATAAGTATTTTGTTATCTTTGTTGATGATTATTCACGTGCTACATGGCTTTATTTGATGAAGGAAAGATCTGAACTTTTGTCCATCTTTAAATCTTTTTGTGCGGAATTGGAAACCCAATTCAAAAAGAAAGTTTGTGCTCTCCATTCTGATAATGCCAAAGAATACTTCAGCCATGATTTCAGCCATTTCACCTCCACCCATGGCATCATCTACCAATCCTCTTGCCCATACACACCACAACAGAACGGAGTGGCTGAAAGAAATATTCGACATATTGTGGAGACCGCACGTACCTTTCTTCTTCACATGCATGTCCTAAGAGAATTCTGGGGTGATGCAGTTCTCACCGCTACTTACCTCATAAACCGTATGCCATCATCTGTAAGCTAAAATCGTATACCTATTCAGATTCTTCATCCTATGAAGCCATTGTACGCCAATGTAGTGGCATCCGAGTGGTAAACTTGATGTTGCATGATTGAGAGGTCACAAGTTCAAAACCCCATGGCAATGGGATGAATAAATTGACAATTAAAAAAAAAAGCCATTGTACCATGTCCCACCAAAGGTGTTTGGATGTGTTTGTTTTGTTCATTGCCTAGGTCCTAGCAAGGACAAGTTGAGTCCAATGTCAACCAAGTGTGTTTTCTTAGGTTATTCTCAAGCTCAGAAGGGGTACAAGTGCTATAGCCCTACCTTACATCACTTTTTTGTCTCGGTCGATGTCACCTTTTTTGAAGACACATCATTCTTTGACGATAGTTCGTCAATGACACCAGTAGTTGTGGAAGAGCTCTTGCCTCTTCCAATTGTTGTTGAGTCTACTCCCACTTGTTCGGGTAATGATGGTCCTCATGATAGTGTACCACCCATTTCTACTAGACCTCCTATCACGCAGGTGTATACTTGTCGTCCAAGTACAAGTCCAGGTATTACAGAGACTCCTGCCAGTTCAGCTCCTCCAGTTGCTCCCTTGTCTGAAAGTCAAGTAGATACAAGTATTGATAACCTTCCTATTGCTTTAAGGAAAGGCACTCGGTCTTGCACTCTTCATCCCATTTCTAATTTTGTTTCATATAGCAATGCATCACCTTCATTTCATGCCTTCTTATCCTCCATGTCCTCTGTCTCCATACCCTCTTCTCCTGCAATTGCCTTGGATCACCCTAGCTGGCGTCATGCAATGGAAGAAGAGATGGCAGCACTAGTCCAGAACCATACATGGTCTCTTGTTCAACGCTCATCGAGTAAGTCTGTGGTTGGATGTCGTTGGGTTTTTACTGTTAAAGTTGGTGCGAATGGATTAGTTGATCGGCTTAAGGCACGGTTAGTAGCCAAAGGATACACTCAAGTTTATGGTGAGGATTATTTAGAGACCTTCTCTCATGTTGCGAAGATGGCATCTATTTGTATCTTCTTGTCTCTTGCTGTCATACATTCATGGACTCTACATCAGCTTGATATTAAGAATGCATTCTTACACGGTGACTTGGATGAGGAAATTTATATGGGGCAACCACCGGGGTTTGTTGCTCAGGGGGAGTGTGATCTAGTGTGTCGTCTGCACAAGTCTCTGTATGATCTAAAACAATCACCTCGTGCTTGGTTTGGTAAACTCGTCAGTTCTCTTACTGAGTTTGGGCTCCAGAGATGTACTATGGATCATTCTGTTTTCTACAGGCGACAAAGTTCGGGATGTATATTTCTTGTGGTATATGTTGACGACATTGTGATTAATGGTGATGATAGTCAGGGCATTGCACAATTGAAGGCTTTTCTGCATGGACAATTTCATACAAAGGACCTAGGAAATCTTAAATATTTTTTGGGAATTGAAGTTGCCAAGTCAAAATCTGGGATAGTAATTTCACAGCGAAAGTATGTCCTTGATTTGCTCGCAGAGACAGGGATGCTTGGGACCAGACCCAGTGACACTCCAATGGACCCTAAAGTCAAATTGACCATGGAGCAGGGGGAGTTGCTTGATGATCCTTGGAGATATAGACGACTCGTAGGAAAGTTGAATTATTTGACAGTCACTAGACCTGACATTGCTTTTGCTACTAGTGTTGTGAGCCAGTTTATGGAGAAGCCATGTACAGGTCACTTGGAGGTTGTAATGCACATCTTGAGGTATTTGAAAAAGTCCCCTGGAAAGGGAATCTTATATCAAAATCATGGTCACCTGAAAGTACAAGGGTATTCTGATGCTGATTGGGCAGGATGTAGCATTGATAGAAGATCTATTTCTGGCTATTGTGTGTTTGTGGGAGGAAATCTAGTATCATGGAGGAGCAAGAAGCAGACAGTTGTAGCCAGATCCAGTGCAGAGTCTGAATATAGAGCTATGGCCTTAGCAACATGTGAGTTGCTATGGATTCGACATTTGTTAGAGGAACTTGGATTTGCCAAGATGCTCCTATGGATATGAAATGTGATAACCAAGCTGCTGTCCACATTGCTCATAACCCAATTTTTCATGAAAGAACTAACCACATTGAGGTTGATTGTCATTTTCTGAGAGAGAAAATCCAGAAGGGATTGATTCAGTTGTCACCTGTCAAGTCTGAAGACCAGTTAGCTGATCTATTCACAAAGTCCCTGAATGGTTGTCGGGTTCGCTTCTTATGTGCCAAGCTGGGCATGTATGATATGTATGCTCCAGCTTGAGGGGGAGTGTTAATGTATAGGGACTTGTATGTAAATGACATGGTCTTCTATATTAAGGTCAGGGGTCTATTTGTAAATGTTGTAATACTTTCTTCTTATATATATGACACGTGCGACAGACCGTAAGCCTTCAGGTCGTCTCCTTCTCCCACATTCCAAGTTACAATTTCTAAGGAACTTCTATACATATCTAATCAGCAAATCAGTAATTAACTAAGTATTCAACAATACTTTACTACTAATCAATATTTCTAATCACTAAAATCAGCAAGCAGATCAGTAATTGCAGATACTAACCAGTAGTACCAATCAGTAATCACTGAAAGCAGCAACAAAACTAATGTTACATGCTTCCAGTAGTATTTTAAAAATAAGCGGGCAAAAAGTGGGGAAAATGCGGGCAAAAAGCGGGAAAAAAGCAGGTGAAGCGGGCGATTAGGGGCTTAAGCGGCTGAGGGTCATGGCTGCTTAAGCGGTCGCCTGAAACGCTTTTTAATTCACTGGGAAAAATCATTTTGGGAGAAGGTGGAGAACTATTTGAGGGCGACCAACCTCTTGTGGTTGTGTTGAGATTGGTTGATGTCGATGCGAAACCGCCTATGGGGTATGTAGGTTGCGCTTTTGAGATTGCCAAAGAGAAGATTATTGAAAATTTTGGCTAGAGGGAAAAGGAATACAAGCCTATCTTGGATATTCTTGATTACCGTTGGGGCAAGCAGATGAAGCGTTCCTTGTATGGTGCTGGTCTTTTCATAAATCCCGTCTATTATTATGATATGAGGCAAACAAATAGGGTTGCAGCTGGGCAATATGAGACTGGCCTCATTGAATGTATTGAACGGATGGTTAGTGACGGTAAAGAGCAAGATATAAATTCTTGGGAGCTAGAGGAGTACAAGAATGCCCGTGGCCTATTTGGGAAGGATATGGCTATCAGGCAAAGAGACCAAAGAACTCCATGTAAGCCATTTCTCATATTAGTTATAGTATTATATAAATATAAATATTTTGGTGATTGAATACATATCCTTGATGGCAGTGGAGTGGTGGGATAGCTAGGGGGGTACCACCCCAACATTACAAACATTAACAAGACGTATTCTAGGTTTATGTTGCACTTCATCGTCTTGTGAGTGTAATTAGAGTGCCTTTGACTTTATAAGTCCTTTTTGTAAATTAATTTTATTTTGAAATTGCCTAGTATAACTGTATAAGTCAATAAATATTCATTCAACCTTTTTAAAATCTTTAGATCCATACGAAGAGGAGAAGTAAATTAGAAGCTGAGAGATTGATGAAACTTGTTTACATTCAATACAATACACGTCTTGATCAGACGCTCAAGGATAGGAGGTTGGGGAACATGGAGAAGGATTTTGATCCTATTGCTCTTCCTGTGCTTAATTGGTCAAGTGAGTGGATGACAGGAATATATGTGGAGCCTATGGTAGTGCTTGGTGTTACTTTGAGGGTTATTGATGAAGTTTTAGGAGCTTCTGAAGTTTATGATGTAAGGAGGCCTAGGAGGACAGCTTCTCAAGTGCAGCCAAGCACTTCACAATCACATGTACGTGGACGTGGACGTGGGTGTGGACGTGCCAAGGAATCACCACCACCATCTATCCATGAGGAGAAAGAGTGGGATGAGTTCATTGAAAATGATGATTATGAAGATTATGAAACCGAAGATGATGGTCTTGGACCAAGTTCTCACCTAGTTGATGATGCTTGATCCATATCTTTATTTATCTTGTTAAGTGTTCGTACTTTTAATGTGTAATGATGACTTTAAACAACAATGTCTTGATGGTGCTCTTGCTTGCTTTGTATTTTTTATTTACTCACCATTTTTATCTTAGAAACAATTACTTTTGCATGAGTGCACTTGAGGATATAGGGCCTCAAAAAGTAAAAAGACTGAATTATCTTCACTTTTTGCAATATCGTAAGTTTATTGAAGATTCAGAATGTAAGGTATGTTATCTCTAAACTTCTTTAAATGTTTATCTCTTTAATATTATTACTATGTGAAGATTACAAGGTATGTGACATTTTTTCTTGTTTCAACAAATTACTTTTCATTACTAATATATACTGTGTGAAATTATTCTCGTACTTGTTTTAAATATGGTTTCATAGAAACTATTTTGATTATGCTTATAGATGGTTTAGGACTGTTTAGCACGTATTTCATACATTTTAAACAATTAAAACCATTAAAACCTTAATGTAAAAAACATATATCTCCGAAATTATTAATTTAATAGGTCGCCTAGGCAACGCCTAGTCACAAGGCTCTTAGCTTGAACACCGTGTCGCCTTTTGAAAGCTCGTCTTGTTGCCAAAGGATACACTCAAACTTTGGGAGTGGAGTATATTGAAACCTTCTCCCCAGTTGCTTGCCTTAATTCTAATCAGGTACTAGTTTATGTTGTTAATCTTAACTAACCCTTGTTTCAGCTAGATGTGAAGAATGTCTTCTTATATGGTGAGTTGAATGAGAAGGTGTAATGGAGCAGCCTCCTGGATTCTTTGCTCAGGGGGAGTATTCTAAATTTTGTCGATTTTGGCAAGGTGGTCAATGGTCTCCAATAAAGTCCAAGTGTGTGATTTGATAAACTGAGTCAAATTATTGTCAGATTCAATTTCAGACGCTCTCATTTCCTGATCATTCAATGTTCATTAAAAAAACCAATTTTGGACTTGTACTTTTGATTGTGTATGTCGATGACATTATTATGTCTGCTAGTGATCAAGAAGGTAGCTACTAAGGAATACCTGGAAAAATATTTTATTACCAAGATATAGTGAAACTTCATTATTTTCTGGGTATTGAGGTTTCAGGTTCTTCCTCTGGTATTGCCTTTTACAACAAAAGTATGTTCTTGATCTCTTGAAGGGAACCGTCATGTTGGGAACTAAAGCTACCAGTACTCTTGATCCTAATATAGATTGGAATGATGAATCTTCTCCTCCATATTCAGACAACCAACAGTGTAGGAGACTAGTTAGCAAGTTGATCTACTTACTATTACTAGATCTGATATTTCTTGTGCAGTAGCACTTGTCAATAGAAACCTGGACAAACCTCGACAATTTCACTGGGATGTTGTATGTCATATTCTTAAGTATCTAACACGCTCTCTTGGGAAAGTTCTACTATATAGGTGACATGGGAATTGCAAACTTAGTGATTACTCTAGTTCTGACTATGTTGGCAATGAAAATGGCCGCAAATCTACCTTTGGTTTATGTACATTTGTGGGGAGAAATCTTGTGATATGGCAAAGCAAAAAACAAATTGTTGTTGCTTGATTGAATGTTGAAGTTGAGTATAGGGTTATGGTTCATACTACATGTGAATTAATGTGGGTGCATGGACTTCTAAAGGAATTCAACATTTGTGATTTTGGACCTATTCTTATGTATTGTGATAGTAAAGCTTCTATCTTCATTGCTAGCAATCCCACCTTCCATGAGTGCACCAAACACATAGAGGCGGATTGTCACTTTATTCAAGAAGCCATTATGTCCGGATGTATCTCTACTCCTTAATGATCAGATTGTTGAAATCTTCACCAAGCCTCTTCAAAAGACCAGATTTGCGACAATGGTGACAAGCTATGCATGCAAGATATATATGCTCCAGCTTGAGGGGGACTATTAACATATTAGTTTTATATTATGTCTTGTTATTTTACTCTCTTTTATTTTGTTCCATATCTGTTAAATTTGTTTTACTTCTTGTCTTTGTCCTATAAAAGAGAGGGTTATGTAATTATCTAAATCGTGTCAATAGTCATTACTAACTTTACAAGGTGCGCCTTGTGGATGTAGGTAGTCCAATCATCCCTTTTAAAATCATTTTATTTGAGACGTAGAATCTAGGATGTTACAATCTCCCCCACTTAGACTCTCGATGTACTCGTTAAGGCTCAACTATAGGGCCTCGCAATCTTTTTTCACATTTTAGTGCAGATCCAGAATGACTCATGTACACCCAGCTCTCATTCATGGCTACTAGCACAAGGGTGGCTCCATCACCAAAAATACCCATTTCCAACATGCCTTGATTGCATGGAGCAAGACTTAATGTCACATGCCTACAAGGGCCCCACCTATTAGAGGGGAACTAGCTCTATATCATTTGCAATGCATGGGCTTGCAACTTGAGGCTCTAATAGAGTTTCAAGAATGATGATTGTCCTCAGAGACCAGCACTAACATGGTTGCATATTTTGTCCTCACTCAGCACAACATGGCTTCAACTTTCCAACATATCATCCATTCTAGTACTACTCTGGGCCAAACAGCTTAATTCATGAGTACCTATTGGTGGATTACCTGAAACTAAGGTGCACCTTGTTGATATAGGAAGTCCAATCATTCCTTTTGAGATGATTTTATCAGAGTCCTCATAAGTTTGGATGTTACAAAAGTCCTCTGCATACATGGTAAAGTGGGACATAGATTCCTTGTGTTGTGGTCATGAGGCAGACAAATTCGAGGTATAGGGTAGTAAAACTTGCTTGTATTTTCCAACCTTTGTGAATGACGGTCAAGGACTCCAGACTGTGAGTCAATGATGTAGAGAGGATTTAGTTTTGCACATACTACTTCTTGAAAAAATCATGTTTAAAATGTGAAATTTTCCTCAAACATATGAAAAGGACGAATAAATCCCAGTTCCTGAATATTACGTTTTATATCCGTATTATTGACGAATTATTCATGTTTTTCGTCTTCTTGTTTATACATTCCCCCCTTGTATTTTTATATTGTTTAAGATTCTAACTTTGTTTGGGTGTATATAAATGTGTATAAATGTAAATACATATATGCATGTGTGTATGTAATATATGCACGTAATAGATGTATAGATATGTACTCAGATGTATGCAATATATATATGTATTTATATATACATATATCGATGTGTTTGCAATATATATATATATATATATATATATATATGTATGTATAGGGTAGCGATCTAGTGAGAAACATCCTACGGTGAGAGCATGAGAGGCATTTGGACAACTACAAATTCCGAGCTGTTTTTAAAAATCCAACCGTATAGATGGAAAAAGCATCATTTCATTTACTTTCTCACAAAAAATCATTGCAATCAGACATTGTTCACATGTTCATATGTACAATATACACTTTTTACATCCTACGGTCAGCCTGAAATTTAATATAGAGCGTCGAAAAGTATTCAGTTGTTGTGAATGATCTATGAATCGGATGGTGATGAAATTTTGTAGGAAGGTAAACACTAAGGTATACTTGTAATCTATACGGTTGGATAATGAAAAGTTGATCTATGTGGAGAGTTATTCAAATGCCTCTCATGCTCTTGCCAAGATATGTTTCTCACTGGATCGTTGCCATATATATATATATATATATATATATAGGGGTTAGGAAGTGTATATTGGTCGGTACATGTAACTTATGTGTACCTACCATTAAAATGGAACATGTGGAGTATGCTCGTAAACTCCAACCACATGGATTGATTGAACACTATATAGATTAGATATGTTTAAAATTTTATCACCATATCTCATATGGATCATGAGATATAGCAATATATCATTCAACGGTTTCTGTAGTTTTTTCAACTTACCATTGATTACTAAATAGACATATTTTTCATAGGATGATGTATGGATGACAAATTGAGGTGATTTTTTATACACTACTTATCTAAGGGGTATGAATCACATCCATAAGGTTAGATTGCTGAATAGAATTTCAAAATTATCATAAATAAAGATAGGTACATGTACTCAGGTACACCATTCTTTTATATATATATATATACAAGAATGGTGATACCTATTAGATAACTTGTGTATCAAATTTCACCTCAATATGACATTCCTAGATCAATCAAATAAAGAATATGTATAATCAAAGTTAACTTGCAGAAATTGCAGAAACCGTTGGATGAAATATTGCTAAATCTAATCATTTACATAAGATATGGTAGTGATTTTTTAATCCCATCTAATCTAGACAATTTTGATTCAATCCGTAAAGTTGGATTTAATTAACAACTTTCAAATTTGCCCTTTTAATGACCGGTACACACAAGTTGCATGTACTAGCCGGTACATTCTTCCTAAACCATACATATATATATATGTATAAAGAGAGAGAGAGAGAGAGAGAGAGAGTTAGACTAGAATACACTCGAGTGTACAGATCGCACAAATACACTCAAGTGTGTTTGCATATCAAGACTATTTTTTTGTAAAATGTAAATCATTGATCTTCACTGTCATACTATAACTACGCTATATACAAATTTTGAGCCCATTTGGATGAGTGTAAGTCACTCATCCAAGGGCAACAAAATGGACACGCAAAACTAATTTGAAATGCATAATTTTTACGGTTTTTATAAATTGACCTATAAATGTCCAAATGTGCTCAAATTTTGTATATGAGCTATTCACATGATGTTTAAGAAGATCAACATATTAGATTTTTGAAAAAAAATATTGCATCATGAAAAACTACTTGAGTGTATTCTGCTCCGAATACACTCGAGTGTATCCTAGCCTGACTCTCTCTCTCTCTCTCATATATATATATATATATATATATATATATATATATATATATATATATATATATATATATATATATATATATATATATATATATATATATATATATGTATATATATAATATGTATATATATAATATGTATATATATATAATATGTATGTATATATAATATGTATATATATAATATGTATATATATGTATATATATAATATGTATATATATATGGTAGTGATCTTGTGCGAGACAACAATTAGTGTGAAAATACAAAACAACTGTATCAGTCGTCGATTTAATAGATGTCATCCACGATGCAAACTACACATACTCGCCCAGTAAAGAAACAAAAAGTTATGTCAACCTCTATCGACTGTGGCAGTTTACTAACAATAACCTTTCCGTGATGTCACAATCCAATTAATATGAACACTCTCCTTATATAATTGTTAGAGAGTCTATATTAGCCTATTTAGTTAATAGGTTAATTAGTTAGTGGGCTTTTCTATTTCAGCCCGTTTAGATTACTTGCGTCCTAAGTCTTAGGGCATCTCCCCTCTCCTATATAAACGAGAGGGTGTCCAGTCTTATATCCCATCTCATTACGTTCAATACAATATTCTTTTGCATGGTATCAGAGCGGTGAACAAAAACAACGGCGTGAACAGTAACTCCGGCGGTGAACAGTATGCGGCGTGAATAGTACGACGGAGTGAACAGTAATTCCTGCGTGAACAGAGTGTGTTCGCTCCTGAGGGAAACCTAGCCGCTGCCCCTCCCTCTCCTTTCCGGCGCGCACGCAGCCCTAGCCGTCGCCACTCATCTTTTCCAGAGAGCAACCGAGGGGAAGAACCCCTGCATGCGGGCGGCCGCCGTCGTTGCCATGGCTTAGGCCAGCTGCCCGCTAGGTAATTCCGGCCTTCATGGCTCTCCTTCCACTTTCACATAGATCAGTATGTCGGCGTTAATTCCCGACCTGCAATCTATGTTTTCCAAATCCAAACCTTACCGTCGGTGATCTCCTTTCCGGCCATTACATATCCACTGCCATCGCTGCATCATTACCCGCCGCCTTCCACCTCTGTTGCCTGTATTCCACAAACAGCAACAGTGTCGCTATATTCCCAGTGCCTCCGATCGGCATCCATCCAGCAGCAATCATGTCGCCGGCCAACAGCCATAACCGTCGGCCTCCAAGCAGCCAACTCCGCGCCTTCGCCGCCTATCGACGCCATTATCACCATCTAGCAGCAGCCATCATCGCCATCAAGCAGCAATCAACCGCCGCCAACTTGCTACCCGCCGTCCAGAAAGATCTCAGAACTACCGACATCAACTCGGTAGTACCAAAATGCACAGGCCATCTCCTGACGTCCACAACATCAGCCTTCATCGTCGCTCGTGGAGAGGCTCCGCCCTTGGCTCCGCATGCATCCTCTTGGCATGCAATATCTCTGGAGTCGTGCATGAGACCCTTTGTCATCTCCTCTGTTACGACCAAGTCTTACATCAATTGAGTGACATAATTCGGCCATTTTTTTGTTACATCCCGCAAGCTGCTACTCTTCATCACCTTCCCGGTTATCTTCATCACTCCACCATCACCTCTCATCTATGTTTACTCCCAGTTATTAATTCCCCCCATATTCATTATGCCTATTAGAATCCTTAATCGGTCATATCTTTGCTAATTTGATTCCATTTTAAGCCTATTCGAATTTTTCTTTCGGGTCGAGATTAGAACCATTTAATTTTCTACCCGGATCTTACATTGACCCATTTAGCATATTCTCTCCGGTTATCGATTTCATTCTCCACATATTACACATCTCCATATATCACAAAATCCTCTCAAATCCACCAATTTCTTTCCCACCCACCCATATCATGTGTGTATCCCTTTCCATAGTGCAGGAGGTCATATGTCTATTTCTCCACACCAAACACTCACTCTCGTCGTATTTGGTGTGCGGGGGGCATGGTTTAAAATTTTGATTTTGACGCCGTTTCCGATGGCTCAGAAACAGAAATTTACACAAATTTCGATGGAAATTTCGAGATTTTACGCATATTTCGACACAAGATTTCGACGACCAAATAAAGGAATTAAGTCACAAAATTTTATCAGGATGATGTACATACATGAATACACCTATTTATGCAATAACATCATATATTGATCTAGGTGAGGGGTCCGACACGTGTGAAAAGATAAAAAAACTGTTTCGAACGAGATTTCGATGACTTTTTAATATAATGAAGGAATTAGTTTATAGGTCATCACGTTAATAATCGATTTCAATTGATACTTTCTAGCTTACACTATGGATCATCAAAGAGTAAAAATACTAAAAGTATTCTCAAACTAGGCCTAAAATTATTCATAAAATTGGAACAAATTACAAAAATTTGTTGATACTAATAGTCTAATGTATTGAATATATCAATTGAATACATTTAACTATATATTATTCCCAATAGTAGTTGAAATTTGATGTAACAAAACATTATACACAACAATTCTAAATTGTTTTAGTTTTTTTTATTTTAAAAGTCTAAATTATAGATGATTAATATTCAAAGTATTACATAGTTGTAAATTATTGTTACAAAATTCATCTTTAATATAAGATATTTATTTATAAATTGAACATTTGTTAAGTGTTACATAATATATATGACTATAACGTTACAAAAACTTCAAAAAAAGCTCATTTGAAAACTATTTTATCCATTGTTATAACGAATAGGATATATATATATATACACACACACACATTAAGTTAGATTTGCAAAATTATTTTAGTTAATTTATAGCATAATTTCATAAATCATCAAGTATAAGTTGTAGACTATCACTTGTAACTTGCAATTCGGGAGTAATCTTTTGATCAAACTGGGGTAAAAGTGGAAGAAATAGATGTAGATGGGAAGGAGAAAGTAAACTTACCTTAGATCCAAAGAGCAAAGCCGTTAAGAGCAAGAGAATGCAAAAAAATCACCAAAAACTAACCCTCCAAGTACAGCATGCTTTGGACCGTTGATTTTCGAAATTGTAAACCAATTTCGGTTGTGTTTCACGAAATGCATGCCCAAATTGGCCTTTTTGCAACGAAATTGTTGTATTTTGTCGAAATTTCGCCCCCCTTTGTGAAATTTTTATCGAAATTTCGAATTTTTACTTAACTATTCTAGACCGTTGCATTTCTATGTTTGATTCCCGTCGAAACCGAAATTTCGAGCGAAATTTCGAGAAGGAAGTGATGAGGAGAGAGAGAGTGAGAGAATATGTATGAGAGAGAGTATGAGAAGAGATAATATATGTTCCAGGATATTATCTATCATCATGGAGCTTCGCATTGTTCAGCACATCCGTTCTCTACTTCCAGACAGCAATGAAGGATCTTCATTCAGTGTCAGCACCGAGCTATCCGCGTTCGTACCGCGTTATGTACGTCAGGTGTTGATGGTGTACTTCCGCTACATTCACATGAGACAGAGGGTGCTTCTTCAGATTTTCAGAAACTCAGCAAGCCTGCCAATCTACTTCAGCAAGGTTGATTCATCCAGTTTATCTTAACCGAGCTACTTCATCACGTCTTCTCCGAGCCGCATCTGCTATTTCGACATCACCTATTATTGATCTACTTGGGACTTTCCTTGATGGATGATATCTCCTTTCCTGTCAAGCCCCCGAGGTTCATGCGACAGAGTCATGGTACCTGCATCGTATCACCAGCACATCGTTCATTCATGTTCGTGCCACGTTATGCACGTCTTCTCAGCCAATTTGAAGATTCCGCTACTGCTACATCGACATTGGGCATCCGTGTTCGTGCCGCGTTAAGTATGTAATCCAAACAAGATGACGTAGTGATGGTGTTGAGGATTGTCTGCTCCAAGTGGCGAATTACTGTTGTAGTATCAAGTTCCATTCTTCAGATGCTCTTCATTCCAGATGCACTCCAAAGACCTTCTTCAAAGGTCGAGGATCTCCAGCCTGCAGAATACAATTTCAAAGAAGAGAGGCATTGTCACCACATGGTTCATGGGGGAGTATTAATTAAGGGGGAGTAGCAATTTTTATATAGGGAGTCAGCCTTCCCTGGCCGCTGGCCCAAAGCGGGCAGAGCAGTCGTCTCCCGGGCCAGGCGTCGTAGCCGCCGGCCCAAAGCGGGCAGAGCAGCCGTCTCCCGAGCCAGGCGCCATAGCCGTCATCCCCCCTTCTCTTCTATCTCCGGATCGTCGGGTCCTTCGGTTGATCCAACGGATTTCTAAATCCCAAACCGGAGGGTCCGTCGGTACGTAAGAAATTCCTAATCACATCTCCTCCATGTGTGATTAGGGAATTTCAGTTGGGGGATGTGGATGCGTCAGATACGCATCTGATCTTGTGACATGACGTGTATCTCCCTGTCACCCATATCTTCTTGTGACGTGTATCAATATGTCACTCTTCTTCTCGTCAAATAATGGAGGACACCAAGGCATCTACCATCTACAGTGAGATGTCTCCTATCCCCTCCATCAAGCTGAACGGGAAGAATTATCTCTTATGGATGAATGTTGTCCATACTGTATTGGAGTCACGCGACAAGGCGAGACACGTTGATTCTGATCCTCCTGCACTTACTGACAAAGGCTATGCTGAATGGAAGCGTCATAACAGTCTGGTGAAGACCTGGTTGTGGGGGAGCATGGAACCTGGGATTGCCTCGAGGTTCATGTTCGACACTACCGCCAAAGAGATTTGGGATGCAGTGAAGAAACATTATTCTCAAGAGAAGAATGCGCTTTGTCAGTTCATGATATATGATCGCCTGTTTGCAGAATGACAGGGAGACAGACCTTTAGAAGAATACTTTTGAGTGATTCAAGGTATTGCACAAGAGCTGAGTTTCTACCATCCAGTGACTGTCCAGGAGCAAGTCAAAGACAGAGATGACTTGATTATAGTAAAATTCTTGTCTGGTCTGAGTTCTTCGTGCAGTTCAGCCCGCAGTGTTATCTTAGCTTCTGATAAACTTCCCAGTTTGGAAGAGGCCTATTCAAGGATTTTACAGGCAAATTTTGAGCATGTTGATCCTACCGTAGTCTCATCTCAGGGAGATTCTCATGCTTCTGTAGCTGCTGCAGTGAGAGGAGGACGGACAGGTATGGGTCGAGGATGTGGAACTCGCCCTAAGTGCACTTTCTGTGACAAACCTGGACACAGTTGAGAAATGGTGGAAGAAGCATGGTCAACCTGTTGCACCACCTGTGGGAGTAGCAAACTATGCTACCACTACTGAGTCTACTGAGCCTCCTGCTTTGAGTTTTGGTCCTTCTGGCATTACACTCACCAAGGAGGAATATGATAGATTTATTCTAGCTACTCAGCATCTGAGCTTGGGATCATCATCTTCAGCCAACTTGGCGTCCACCACTGGTAATCAGGCTACCTCTTTATTGGCTTCTGGTTCTACTTCATCATGGGTCGTTGACTCTGGAGCGTCACAGCATATGACTGGTATGAGGAGACTTCTTCATTCCATTGACTTACATATTCCAAACAAATCTGTAACAATAACAGATGGTTCAGTGAGGAAAGTGTTAGCCAATGGATCTGTTTCTCTAACTCCTGGAATTGATCTTAAATTCGTACATTATGTGTCTGCTTTTCCTTTTAATCTTCTGTCTGTTGCTAAGTTGATTGATACTGTGAAATGTACGGTAACTTTTGGACCTTCTTGTTTTGTATTACAGGATCTCAAGAGTATGAGGACGATTGGTGGGGGGCCTAGGAAAGGTGATCTCTACCTCTTCCACGGAAACAGTCTGCCTCGCCAAGTGTCTGCTCCTGCTCCAGCTATCCTGTTGAGTGGCTCTCCCTTACTGTGGCACTACAGATATGGACATCCTTCATTAAAGAGCCTGAGAAAGTTAGAACCAGAATTGTCTCAAGTATCCTCTCTAGAGTGTCAGTCCTGTCAACTGGGGAAACATCATAGAATGTCTTATCCCGGTCGTGTCAATACACGGGTGTCATTTCCTTTTGAGTTGGTCCATAGTGATGTTTGGGGTCCTGTAAAAGACCATAGTTATAATGGTTTTCGTTATTTTATCTCTTTTGTGGATGACTTCTCGCGTATGACTTGGATTTATTTGTTGAAAACTCGAGAGTCTGTGCTATCTATTGTCAAACATTTTCATCAAGAAATAAAAGTTCATGAAGATAGATAATAGCCTGGAACATATGTCATCTCTTCTCATACTCTCTCTCATACATATTCTCACACTCTCTCTCCTCATCACTTCCTTCTATTTATATTTCAGCCCGTTTAGATTACTTGCGTCCTAAGGCTTAGGGCATCTCCCCTCTCCTATATAAAGGAGAGGGCGTCCAGTCTTGAATCCCATCTCATTACGTTTAATACAATATTCTTTTACAATAACTATATGACAAGACTACTACACGTCTCATTTATTTATGTCCACTTCTCCTATCCTTTACTTCTGTCTACTTGTCTCCCCATTTCCTAATATATTATAATCATAAAAGTGTTTGATTTCTTAATCCTTTTGTCCTTCCTCGCCCCTCAGGTTTGTTCTTCATCATTTCATATCTTTCCTCCTTTATGTTTCTTTTTTGTCTTTAGCCTTCCTTTCTAACACGATGCACAAAGTCCCATAAATGCTAGTATAGCTTAATTGTCTAGAATTGATGTTTGTTGTATAAGTGTTCATATAAAGCCATTTCTTCCTATGAGGTTGTTTGCTTATTTTCAGGTTCAGTTTACATCTTTTTCATTCTAGTTGATTTGTCAAATAGATACATTATTTGGGAGGTTTTGTAGAAGTATTTTTTCTTTCACGTGAGACTATGTAATTCTTTTCTTTAACTTTATTAGTATATACACTTTACTGCTTTTCTATACTTAGTGTATTTTGCTTTATGTTTTTTCTCTTTTTCTATTGTGTACTCTTTATCCCACATGGGTTATCTCTATACCATGTGTACTCTCTTGTCTTATAAAAGAGAGCCCCATGTACTCTGTTTGATCATCCAATAATAAGCAATCTCGTTGCCGACTTCTAGATGGTATCAGAGTGGGTCGATCCACCTTAAACCTAATCCCTCTCTCACCCCAACCCTAGCCGCCATCTTCTCCACCAACCCTAGCCGCCGCCACCCCACCCCCCTCTCTTTTTTTTCCGCCGTTGCTACAATACCGCCGCTATAGTACCGCCGTCCACCCCTCCAATCTCTCCACCAACCTCCTATATCCTAGCTACACCCACTTTTGTGGCCTAATCTATCACAGGCCCCTCCGTCTAGCTCTGTTAGAATTTCCGAAATCTACGGACAGCCCCGACGTTTTCCAGTTCTGGTACGTTGACGGCATAAACGGAGTTTCTCTCTCTTTCTGCCTGCGCCTCATGGTGGAGTGACTGATCCTCCATGTTGGCGTAGGTTTTCTTATCTCTATCTACTGTCCTACGTGGGTTTTCTAAGATCCATGCGTGGATCTTCTATCTGCTACTACTAGTCCATGCTTTGGACTTCTCTTGCTTTCTGCTGCTGCTGACTTCTGCTGCCTTCTGCGCCCGTGCTTCTGCCCCTTCCAATGGCGACACCTGACCTTCCACGCAACTTGTGTGTCACTACTGTGAAGTTGGATAACTCCAACTATCACCTCTGGGCGGCTTCCTTCGAGCTATATGTTAAAGCACAAGTGCGCTATTCTCATCTGACTACCAAAGGACCGGCGGTCCCCGCTACTGATGCTGATGAAAAGACTAAGCAGGCCTACGATCTTTGGTCCAAGGAGGACTACGGCGTTATGACATGGATGGTCAACAGCGTCGAGCCCAAGATCAGCCAGTCACTTCTTCGCCTCCAGACTGCAAAGGAAATGTGGGAGCAGCTCTCTCATGTATACTCTCATCAGCAAAATCCTAAGAAGGTTTTTGAGATCTTCAAGCAACTTGCCAAACAGGAATTTTCTGCCACTGATTCTATTGAGGACTACTACAACACCTGTTGTTCTCTCTAGGATGAATTTCAGGTGTATCATTCGCGTTCTGCCGACATCACTGAAGTTCAGCGCAAACGGAACAAACTTATGCTTGTTCAGTTCCTCGCTGGTTTGCCATCTTCCTTCGCTGGAGTTGTGGATCAGATCCTATCCAGTGATCCTCTGCCTACCCTTCGAGATGTTCTCAAAAAGGTTCAGCGTCTGCCATCAGTTTCGCAGCACCTTTCTAATACTTCTGAAGGAGCAGCCCTCGTTGTTCGCACTGGAGATTCCTTTCGTGGTTGTGGTCGTGGTCGTAGTCGGGGCCGTGGACGCGGACGTTCTACTGCACCTGGACGTGGCTCATACTCTGGCGCTGACTCTACTGAGCCTCGTTACTGCATTTTCTGCAAGCAGACAAACCATAATGAAGATCGCTGCTGGATCAAGCATGGCAAGCCAGCCTGGGCGAATCAGGTCACGACGGATCAGACTGAGACTGCTACTACCTCTGCTCCGCCCTCTGCTGACTGGATACGGTCTGAATTCGAAAAGCTGCTCCAGGCTCGTCTTGCTTCCTCTGTTGAAGCTTCTATTGATGGTAGCACCGCCCTCCTGACACAGTCTGGTAAAACTCATGGGTGATTGATTTTGGTGCGACATCTCATATTTCTAGAAATCTTGCTTTATTTTCTAAACTGCACAATACTTCTATTATACCTCCTGTTACACTGGCTGATGGCTCTAAGACACATGTTACTGGGATTGGTGATATTTGTACTACTGGTTGCCTGCCTCTGCGGTCTACACTTTATGTTCCTAAGTTTCCTATTAATCTGCTATCTGTAAATAGAACTGTGAAGAGCCTTCGTTGCTCGATTACGTTTGACCCGGATGGTGTTATTTTTCATAATCTGCGCACGAGGACGACGATTGGTTCAGGCCATGAGGGACCAGACGGGCTATCCTACCTGGACGTTCCGAAGACCGCAGCATACTTGACATCTTCTGTGACAGGCATCCAGTGGCACTATCGCTTAGGACATCCTTCTGCAGCAAAGCTGAAACAATTATTACCTGATGTATTAGACTCAGTTTTTCATTGTGAGACTTGCCAACTGGGCAAACAAACCCGAGCATCTTTTTCAAAAAAATCATGTATTAGTTCTAAACAGTCATTTGACATTATTCATGTTGATGTTTGGGGACCCTGTTCTGTGCCGAGTACTTTTGGATTTAGATATTTCTTGAGTTTTATTGATGATTTTTCTAGAACCACCTGGTTGTTTTTGCTTAAAGACATGTCTACCATTCTTGACAGTATCACGGCTTTCTTTGCCGAGATTCAGACTTAGTTTGCTAAACCCATTAAAAAATTTCGCACTGATAATTCCTTAGAATTTGTGCAAGCTTCTGTCAGCAACTTTTGTCGAAAACAAGGCACCATACACCAAACTTCCTGTGCTTACACACCACAACAAAATGAAGTCGTTGAACGCAAAAATCGCCATCTTCTTGAAGTTGCCCGCACTTTACTTTTTCATTATCATGTTCCCCAGTGTTTTTGGCCTGAGGCTATCTCTACTGCTTGTTACCTAATTAATCGAATGCCCTCTTCTGTGCTTGGGAATCAAGTTCCATATCAGATTTTGTTTCCGAATGCACCCCTTTTTACTGCGCCTCCTCGTATCTTTGGGAGCACCTGCTTTGTCAAAAACCTTCGTCCCGGTCTCACCAAACTTGATCCCAGAGCGACTAAGTGTGTCTTCCTAGGGTACTCGCGCACTCAGAAAGGGTACCATTGCTATTATCATGTGTCAACGAAATGGTTTGTATCTGCTGATGTTGTTTTCTTTGAGCACAAGCCCTTTTACTCTTCTGCCGGGTCGACTCTTACATCGGATTTATTACTGGATACGCCTTTACCTGTCATGGATGATACCACTGATATTACTGATATTGCTGATACTACTCCTACTGAAAAGCCGCCTCTAAAAGTATATCAAAGAAGACAGAAGACAGCAACTCCCTCTATGGCCCCTCCAACGTCTTCATCCTCCGTGCCAGATCAAACACCACCGCAGGTATTCTCTGATCTTGATGTTCCTATCAGCTTGAGGAAAGGAACTAGAACTTGCACTAAACATCCTATTGGAAATTTTTGTACTATTGATCATCTGGGGACTAATTTTGCTAACTTTATTGTTGCTCTTCCTGCTATATCTATTCCTAAAAATGCTTCTCAGGCTCTTAAACATCCTACTTGGCGTCAAGCTATGGAAGCTAAAATGCAGGCTCTTACTGAACGCAACACATGATAGCTAGTTGATCCTCCTGCAGATTGTTCCCCCGTTGGTTGTCGCTGGGTGTTTATTGTCAAATAACAACCGGATGACACGGTTGAACGGCTAAAGGTGAGACTCGTTGCTAAAGGCTATACACAAACTTATAGGGTCGATTATTTTGAGACTCTCTCCTGTGGCTCGGCTGAACTCTGTATGGATTCTTATTTCTGTTGCTATTAATTCTGATTGGCCCTTGTATCAACTTGATGTGAAGAATGCTTTTCTGTATGGGGATCTACATGAGGTATAATTGGAACAACCCCCGGGATTTGTGCTTCAAGGGGAGTCCTCTAAAGTCTGCAGGCTGAGGAAGGCGATTTATGGTTTAAAACAGAGTCTCCGTGCTTGGTTTGATAAACTGAGTACTATTCTTCAGAAATTCTCTTTTAGACGCTCCCAGTCGATCACTCTGTTTTTATTCAAAAATACTACTGTTGGCATTGTTATCCTTATTGTATATGTTGATTGATATCATTCTCTCATGGAGTGATCATGCAGGCATTCAGGCTACCAAGTGTTATCTGGAGAAACACTTTGTTACCAAAGATCTTGGCTCTCTGCGGTACTTTCTTGGGATTGAAGTTTCTCGATCCTCTTCTGGTCTTTGTTTGTCTCAACGCAAATATGTTCTGGATTTGCTTTTTGAAACTGGACTTCTAGGTGCTAAGCCTGCTAGCACCTCTGGATCCAAATACTGACTGGGATGATGAGAACTCTCCTGCCTATCCTGACCATCATCAGTACCGATGCATGGTTAGTAAGCTTATTTATCTGACCGTCACACGAGCTGATATTACTTCTGTTGTCGGGCTTGTTAGTAGATACTTGGATAAACCTCGGCAATGTCACTAGGACGTTGTTTGCCACATTCTTAAATATTTGAAGAGCTCTCCTAGGAAAGGCCTGCTATATAAGAAACATGGTCACCGTAAACTCCTTGGTTATTTTGATTCTGACTATGCTGGGAGCAAGCTCGACCGACGCTCCACTTCTGGCTACTGTACATTTGTAGGAGGAAACCTTGTTACTTGGCGAAGCAAGAAACAGACTGTGGTTGCTCGCTCAAGTGCTGAAGTTGAATATCGCGCCATGGCGCATACTACTTGTGAGCTTTTCTGGATTCGAAGCCTACTGAAGGATTTTGGTATTTCTGACTCCTCTCCTATTCTGATGTATTGTGATAACAAAGCTGCTATGTTTATCACCAGTAATCCCACTTTTCATGAGCGGACTAAACACATTGAGGTGGACTGCTATTTTGTTCGCGAAGTCGTATTATCTGGCCAGATATCCACTCCCTACATCCATATTTCTGATCAGGTGGCTGACATCTTCACAATGATTCTTCCAAAGACGAGATTTGCTACTATGACATCCAAGTTGGGCATGATTGACATCTGCGCTCCAGCTTGAGGGGGAGTATTAGTATATACACTAGACTGCTTTTCTATACTTAGTGTATTTTGCTTTATGCTTTTTCTCTTTTTCTATTGTGTACTCTTTATCCCACATGGGTTATCTCTATACCATGTGTACTCTCTTGTCTTATAAAAGAGAGCCCCCTGTACTCTATTTAATCATCCAATAATAAGCAATCTCGTTGCCAATTTCTAGAAACTTCATTACTTTATTTGAGAAAAAAAATTCGATATGATTCTCAGTGCTTCCGGATTTGATATTTATTTTTTTTATTGCAGCGGAAGAGGAAGTATAAAGTTGATGTGTAACTTTTTTACACCAAGATTGGTGATAAACTTAATTGTAGCTAGATACAAGAAAAGTGTGTGAACTGTTGACATGGTATGCCACCTATACCTATATTTAAGTCTTTTAGTACTAAGGTTAAAAGACTTACATATCAACAAAGTGCAATATGGTTGAAGGAGATCCAATAGGGCCCCATGTGATCAAGTTGATTCAGTATGTGGAGAACCTAGCAAGATTGGAATTTCCCTTGGGCCAAGAGTTGGCCATAAATGTGATTTTGTAGTCATTGTTGGAATCAGATAGCCACTTTGTCATGAACAACATGAACAATTTGATAAACCCTTATCAGAATTGCTTGGCATGTTGAGAATTGTTGAAGTACAAATGAAGAAATACAATCCTAAATATGTGATGATGATCATCATAGGAAAAGGAAAGTCTAAGGGCAAAGGTAAGGCCAAGAAGACTTCTAAATCCAGCCAAAAACCCAACTCTTTTGCACTTCAATCAAAGGAAGGAGTGAATAAGGAAGGGAAGTGCCACCACTATTACTGCCTAAATACTAGAAAAGGAACCACCCTCTTTATGTAGAGGAACTCAAGAAGAAGAAGAAGCATGAGATGAATGAAGATCTCCACTTTAGGATCTGAGAAAAAATAAAGCTAGATAAGGTAGAATTGCATGGAGAAAGAGTTGTTGTCACTATATTTGGAACCTGTCATTCATTTAAGCCATGTGTGATGTAATAGAATTATTAAATTGCTATTATGTACTTGCCATTACTAGAAACATCATATATGTATCTTGTTTAGATAAGAGTGGATTTTAAATAATTAAAGGATGATATTTTATTATAAAGATGAGATATTTAATGGCAGTGTCTCATAGTCTATACTCGATAGTTCTAAAGACGAGTATGTATGACATATATACTACATGACTGGATGACTCAAATGATATATACCAATATCATTGTCATCTAGGGCACACAAATAAAGAACACATTTCTACAATCCGTGGGCATTGTCATGTAGACTCTTTTGGTTTCAAACCAATAGAGACATACAAGTCTTGTTTGTTGGGTAAGAAGTCAAAAACTCCTTTCCTTAGAAATAGTGAGAGAGCAGGTGATCTATTAGGACTCGTACATGCTGATGTATGTAGACCTTTTAGGACAAATGCTAAGGGTGGTTACTAGTATTAAAACACTTCAATGCGATTGATGTGGAGAATACTTGAACCGAGATGTTGATGATCTTATGAGAGACTATGATATTGTATCACAATGAACTCCACCTAAAATATAATGGTGTATCAGAAAGAAGGAATCATACCCTGTTACGATATTGAAAAACATAGCTAATCTTCCAACTTTCTTCAAGTAATATGCTTAATAAACCACGATGTTTACACTAAACCACATACCATCTAAATTGGTTCAAAAGACACCATATGAGATATGGCATGGGAAGTGTCTCGATATGTATTTTATGAAGATTTGGGATGTAAGCTGATATGAGAAAACAGTTTCTTGAAAAGCTTTGTCCCCAAATCACATAAATATCATTTTGCTGAATATCCTAGGGAAACCAGAGGCTAGTACTTCTATATTCTATCTGACAATAAAGTGTTTATTGACATAATGACTGTATTCTTGGAAAACAAATTTATTTCCAAATAAATTTGTTGGAGTCGAAAACTTAATGACCAACAAGAAAACATTCAACCTATAGTAGTACAATAGGAACAAGGAGAATTATGAACTGTTGTAGAATCTCAAGTTCCTTATGTAACACAAGGACCTCATAGATCTAGTAGGACACTCCTTGAGTCTAAAAGATTTGGATTCTTATGACTCAAGAACGTGATGAGTTGGTCATAGATGATGAGCCAAAAAACTACCTAGAAGCTATTGAGGGACTAAAGTTCAAGAAATGGCTAGAGGGCATTGGATTTAAGATGGACTCTAGGTACACCAACATGGTATGACCTCAGTGGATCCACCTAAATGGGTAAAACCCACAATGTACAAGTGGGTATTCAAGAAGAAGACCGACATGGATGATAATGTACAAACCTATAAGGGCAGATTGCTTGCAAAGGGTTTCAAACAAGTTCAAGGCTTTGAACATGATGAAATCTTTTCACCAGTTGCCATGTTCAAGCCCATCATGATCATGCTTTCCATTAAATCTTATTATGACTATGAGATTTGGCAAATGGATGTTAAAACTGCATTACTTAATGGCAATATTGTAGAGGATGTGTGCATGATACATTCTGAAGGTTTTATAAATCCAATTAATGCAAATAAAGTTTGTAAGCTACAAAGGTCAATCTATGGATTGAATCAAGCATCTCAGAGTTGGAATCTTTGATTTTACAAGACAGTCAAAGGGTTTGACTCTAGTCAAAATGAAGATAAACATGTATTTACAAAAGGCTAGTGGGAGCATATTTGTATTCAACATATTGATGGGGAGTGAGATCCTTATCCTACGAATTTTAAAAAATATCACATAACACCAATCTCTGTAACCGTAACCCGTTTTATAGATAAATGATATAGACTTGACATGTAAGACACCTGACCTGGGTTTTGGGCTAACCATGTCTATTTTGGCTTGATTAAGTGTTTAGAACCTTAATATAATCATTTGAAATGTTTTTAGAGCTTGTGGCAAGCTTAAGTTTCTAGTTTGAGCTTGTTTGGATGATGTCTGTGCTTTATGTCCTTATTCTGGGTCAAATTACAATTTACCCAATTAAAAGGGCTATCGTGTTGTTTGCCACACCTAGAGTGTACCTTCCCTTCCTTGGCCTCATGAGAGAGAATATGGTGCTTGGGGGGCGTTGATTGAGTCTTGGATGAGTGGTGACATCACTAGAGATGATTAGGGTTTCTAGGGTTTGCTTGGTGTCGACCCTTTGAGCTTGGTTGAAGTGTGGTGATCCTTGTCCCGACCTTGTGGGTGTGTTTTCGGTGTGTCTCGACCGTGACACCTACTTTGGCTTGGTTTTGTCTCGACCATGATGGTTTTGGTAGAGTTGGGTCGAGACAGTGGTCTTCTTGAGGTGTGTCTCGGTCTGGATGTTTTGGTGATCCTTTGTCTCGACCAAGACATGTGCTTTGGTGTATTTTCGACCCTCTTGGAGTGCCTCAACCAAAACCAATGGGTTGGGGGACCTAAGTGGTCGAGACCCAACATTGTTGCATCACCAAAGGTTGCATGCATGCATATAGTGGTTGCATGTTGGTTTCTTTGTGGACAAGTGTCCCTTTGGTGCCTTATGGTGTGACACATCATCTCCACCTTACTTTCCTCCTCCTTCATGTATATAATGCCTCTCCTCTTCAACCATGCATTCCTTTCGGCCCTCCTTCTCTCTCTTGCTTGTGGCCGACCTTGGGGCTTTGTGGAGCTAAGGAGTGCCGATCTAGTTGCTTTGGTGGCCGACCAACCTTCCTTGGTGCATGTGGTGACTTTTGGATTATCTTCAACCTCGGTAAGTGTTTGCCTTTCTTTGGAGGTGTTTTCCTTTGATCTCCTACCCCATATTCTTCTCTTTTCTCGGCTTTAGACCATGGATCCTCCATGGTGGTCGCTTTGGAGAGGAACCCCTCATCACAAGGGTCATAGGCCATGTTTTGACAAGGTAGTACCCAAGTGAGAGGAAGTTTCTTCTTTCTTCCTTCTACTTTTGATTCGGCCTAGGGTTTCTTTCACTCTCTTTTCTTGAGCTATCTTTGACCTTGGTATCTTCTTCTTGAGGTGATCTTGTGGCCGAAAGTGGATCTTTTGGTGGAGCTTCATCACCCTTGGTGATCGTGTGCTTGGAGCTAGTGATCCTTGGAGTTGACTTTCCTTAAGGTAGGTTATACAATTCCCTACCCTCTTCTATTAACATCACTCTTAATCTTGTTTTCATGTTGTTGTTTATATTTCTAAAACATGATCTTAACATGCTAGATGATGTTGCTATAATCTAGGGTTGATCCTTGGTGATGATTCAATGTGTTTTGCCTTTCCCTTAAAACCCTAATTCTTTTAGTACCCCATTTTGAGGAAGTTCTGAGATAGATGTGTTCCTCTTGTTTTGGATCAAGGTTTTTCCATCAAATGTAATGGTTTGAGTACCTTGATGTAGTAGGGAGATTAGATTCTATTTTGCATGTGTTGATCATGAGTTATCTCTCTAATATAAGGTTCTTTCATGGTTTTTTTCATGGTACATGTTTAGAGTTTTTGGCAACCGCCTTAGTATGGAGTTTTCCACCAAATTGGTGATAAGTTTTCCTTGAAGGTAGTCCTCTGTTTTGACCTCTAATTTGATGATAATACATTGAATGAAGTTATAATGAATTAAGGTTTAAGACTTTGTAGTATTATCATGAAGATTGCTTTCTTTCTTAAACCCTAATTCTATGAATCTGATTCCTAAGTATGGATGGGGTAATGATGCTACATGCAACATTATTCTTGGTTTTATCACCATGCAAGCTTTTGGCCAACATGCTTTCCTTGAAGTTTTGAGTGGTTTCCACATGTGTTAAAGTTCGGTTTTCTCTCTCCTATGTGGATTTACTCATTGATCTTCATGGTGTTTGTTCTAGGGTTTGATGATCATGAACATATAAGTGTTGAACATGGTGACGCCTAGTTTTCCTGCTGTTATCTTTCTTTCGATCGACATACCTTGAGTTGTTTTGAGGTCGAGACACTTTGAGATGTGGTCGAGACATCAATGTTGGTTTTGTGGTCGAGACATGAGTGTGCTTTGTCTTGGGTCGTAACACCTAATCTTGCTTGGGTCGTGACACCTTGGTTCTGCTTTGATCGCGACATGTTTGATGTTTTGGGGTGTTAACCACGTGAGTTGATCCTTGTCTCGGTCGTAAGATGTTGCTAAGGTGGTTTGACCTTGGTGGTTGTAACGCCTTGTTTTGGATCTGGTCACGACGCCATGTTGCTGAGTGGTCGCGACGCCTTGTCTTGGTTCTAGAGGAGACGCTTTGTTTTGGTTCTGGTCGTGACGCCATGTTGGTGTTGTGTCGCGGTCGTGACGTCACATGAACTATCACCAAATGTTTGTTCTGGATCTCACTTTGTTGGGGTGTGTCACACGTAGACGTACCCATAGTAACAAAAGTCTCCGAATTTTACGAAAAATCGGCGATTTTTCACGATGTTATAGGCTCCCGAATATTCATCACGATTAATACGCCAATCGCCGATTTTTCACGACTTTTCACGATTAATCCCACTTTTTCACGATTTATACGATTTTTTACGATTCTTCATGACTTTTCATGATTTTTCACAATTTTTTTCTTTTAAGTCGCTTGCTCTTTTTTTACCAAACCATGTGCACAAAATTCCTAATACACACTAAACCTCAACCCCCCCCACTCCTCTGGACAGTTCATGTTATTACTCAGCTATTTTTTACTTCTTTTCCTACTTTTTCACTCACTAAGATTGTATGTCTTGTGGCTGTAACAGTTACATGCATCATATATGTATGTACATACAGACATTTATCTATATATATACACATACATACATACATATAACATATATATAGATACATATATATGTATATACTTATATAGCCGACTTATTCTCGATTATTTCCGAATAGTTGACCGAACTTTGACCGAAATTTATCGATCTTTTCACGACTTTTCTCGATTTTTTCCGAATTCCGATTTTTTCCAGCCAGCCAAAAAGTCGCCGAATCCCGAACTTGTTACTATGGACGTACCTAAGAGGGGTTCTTTAAATTTAAAAAATGACAATGTAGGTCCACAATTCACATATTTTTCTCTTCTACATATAATTAAAATTGTCATCACTCAATTGAAAAATATGTACTAGCTCAACCAAGGTGTCACTCAGAACCATCCTTTGTCTTTGTTTTTTAAAAAAAGACACATGATGATTTGGCTTCACATGTCTAGTCCGTGAACTACTATGTTGGGATGGGTGTAATGTCATATTGCTTAAGAGGGGATCCTCAAATAAAAAAAGGATAGTATTGCATGTTACTACTTCACATGTTATTTCATGTACCTATAGTTAACTATGTCACCATTCTAGTTTAAAATCTATGTACCAGTTGAAGTAAATTATTAATAGTGCCACCACCAGCCTATGTCACCACTTTGGCAAAAATAAAATGGGACTGACTTGCACCACGCATCTAGTCCCGAAACTCTGTTGGAGAGCGTTTAATGACACTATAATTGAGTTCCTCAAATAAATAAAAAAGATGAATACGTCCATTGATAACGAAAAAAGATGACAACATGTTTGCTTTTTGCTATACCTAGTTAATTCTTTTACCACTCTACTTTAAAAACCTACAAATTAACAAAAGAACTTGTTCAAATAGTGTATATTATCAGTTTCTATCACCATTTTTTAAAGAAAATCTATAAGGTGATATGCCACCACATGCGTAATCTTGAATGTTGGAGTCTATCTAATGTTACTCCACCTGGAGGGTCCATAAAATAAAAACAAATTGACATGTGTCATATTCTTTACTATTAGATGAAAGCAAGCAATTCAAATATTGAAGAAAACCAACTTATGTTGCCTTTTTTGTAAAAACAAGATATGGGGTGGCTTACTGGTTACCACCACGTGTCTTGTCAAAGATTACGCTTTAATGGTGGGTCTAGTGTGACTTTGACTGAAAGGGGTTCCTTAAACCCCCAAATAATGATTGTTGGTGGTATTTTATATTAATTATTTTCTTTTAAATTAATTGGTTAGTCGGACTTCCTCTATTCAGGCTCATTAATGTTGATTTCATTTATGTTACGTTGTGTCTCTGGTATATTGTACCTTAAGACAAGACTATATATATACCTCTCTATAACCCAGATTCTCATATAATAAGAATTTCCTATCAAGAGAAACCATATAAATCTCAAGATTTTCATATCCCAACCTCTCTCGCTCGATGTCAGCTTTTATTCTTCTCTTCTTCCTTCCCTTCGCACCCCGCCTGTGCCTCCTACCCACAGCAGGCATCCCTCCTGTCGCCCGCCTCCGTCTTCGGCCACCTGCAGTAGCAGCGCGTGCAGCTAGCTGCTGCCATTGGTTGCAAGTCATGCTATTGGCAGTCATGCACTAGTGCACTACCCATTGTCGCTTCCCGCGGGGTGGGTGCCCGGGTCGGAAGCTACCTTCCTACCTCTAGTTAAGCCGTGATTTTTAGCGGTCTGGCCACTCTGCCACTTCATTTGGGAAATCTCTACTTCGGTTCATCTAATCTTCCAGTAAGGAAGCATTAGGCCACCGTCTCCTTCAAAGTTGCACTCGTGGCTCCTTGATTGGATGATTTCTGACATAACATTTGTGGAATCCGACTGGTACTCCTCCCTTCTCTGTCATCCACCAGATTTGACTGGTGTTGATCTCAACATGGTAGAGGTCTATTTTTAAAAACAAGATTGTAACAACCTCTAGCCCTCTACTTTTGTGACTTCTCCTATGTATTCTCCATACCTACATGGATGGGTTCGTTAATTGTTAGGGTTCTACTCTTTTTTCCTATCACAGTGAATCATTCCTGTGATAGTGCTTCAACCATGTTTCTTGTCAATATTCTTCCTCTCTCCTCTCATTGTGCATCTTACTAGTGATTTGCCATATTCATTGTTGTTCTACTGGTGTGCTAATGTGATATCTTTCTCCACGGCTGTTCTATGGTGTGAAGCTTTTAATATCTATCTTTATTGTCGTCCTACAAGTGTGACTTTTTATCTTGTCTTAAAACATGATTAACAGTAATGATTCACCTCACTAATCTTTCCTTTTGTTAAACAACCTGCTTTGTAAGACTAAGTGATGCATGTTATGCTTAAATGTTGTAAAATTTGTTGTAGGTAAGTGGAGACAGTATATTTGAACCCCTTAAAGAATATACCCGTCGGACAAAGCAACATAAATAGTGCAAATGAAACCAAGAAAAGAAAACAGCGACACTGTAAGAAATAGCTTCACATGGATATAAACTTTTATTCATACTACATACTTGTACAACAAACATCCATTCTAGACAATTAAATTACGCTATTCTTTATGTGGTTTTGTGCATGGCATTAAAAAGGAAGGCTACAGACAAAGAAGAAACAACTAAGTAAAAAAATATAAAATAACGAAGAACAGACCGGGAAGGACAAAAAGATTGAGAAATGATAGGCTTTTATAATTATATAATATTAAGAAATGGACAGACAAGAAGACGCAAGTAAAGGATAGAAGTAGTAGACAGAAGAAAATGTGAGGCGTTGTAGTGTTGTCACATAGTTAGATAAGAGTTTTAAAATTAATTGGACTGTGACATGACAGAAAGGCTATTGCCAGTAAACTGCCGCAGTGGACAGAGGTGTGGCAGAGCCTTTTGTTTTTTACTGGCCGAGTGTGTGTAATTCACACCGTGGATTAAAATCAACTAACTGGACGACTGATACAGCTGTTATGTATTTTCGCACAGGCTGTTGTCTCGCACAAGATCACTACATATATATAGAGAGAGAGAGTCAGGCTGGAGAAGATCAATGGTTTACATTTTGCAAAAAATAGTCTTAATATGCAAACACACTTGAGTGTATTCGTGCGATCTGTATACTTGAGTGTATTTATTCTAGCCTGACTCTATCTATCTATCTATCTATATATATATATATATATATATATATATATGTGTGAAGCACGGACACCTCTAGACAGCCCCCGTGTCCGTGTCGGACACGTTTTGGACACGGACACTTCCCGGACACGGCCCAAAACGTTTTGGACACGGCTGGAATGTGTCCAGTTCATTTTGGTCTTTTTTTGCACCCCGGACAGAGCTGGACAATGCCCAGACACTTCCTAGACACATCACTGCAGCTGCTGCTGCTGTAATAGCCTATTTCAGAGTGCAAATGTTGCATATACAATTGATGCTTATGCCTTATTATTGAGAAAATCTAGCATAGAGCTGAGATCTAATCACAATTACAAACAAATCTGTTGGAAAGAACCAATAGGCAAATTCTAAGCTGAATTAGATATTATAAGTCCAATTATAGTCTAATAAGTTGGTTAAATGAGTAATACGAACTCATATATTTACAAGAAACATACATTTAGGTTTCTACTTTATATTGTTTCTACCATATACATAAAGACACACATTTGTATATAAGATTATACATAAATACATTAGTATGGACAAATTCTAAGATAAATTCTAGTTCACAAGGCATACACCCACATATATGTATTTATTAAAAAAAATCCCCTCATCCAATGTCGTGTCCTACATTTTAGAAATTTTCCGTGTCCTGTGTCCATGTAAGTGTCTAGAAATGTGTTTGTGCTTATATATATATATATATATATATATATATATATATATATATATATATATATATACTGTTTGTCTATATCCTCCGATTTTTCCCAACTTTTCCCGAATCATTGGTTGTATTTCTAGCGTGTTGGCTGTTTTTAATCCAAATTTCCCACATCATTCTCGAATTCTAAATTTTACAGCTCGACCAAACATATCTAGAATACCAGTGAATTAAAAAACGGTCAGGCGGGCCGCTTAAGTGCCCATGACCCTCATCCGCTTAATTTAGCCCCTAAGCGCCCGCTTAATAGTTTTGAACATAATTGCCCGCTTTTTGCCCGCCTCACCCGCTTTTTTCCCGCTTTTGTTTAAAAATCCTGATGTAAGCATCTAACATTAATTAATTACATAGTGCAAGTAGTGTTGACTATAATATATGAAACTTGTATACATTAAATGTTCTATGATATAGCTAGTCCTAATTTAGAATGCATACTTTGTGTGTAAGCTGTAATAATTGGGTACTGCTGTAATGCATCTAAGTAAATATCCTATTGCTCTATTATACTAGTAATGCATGATTAATTTTACTGATTTCCTTGCTGCTTTCAGTGATTAATGATTGGTACTACTGGTTAGTATTACTTTAGTGATTACTTTAATTCAACAATTCATAGTTTGTTATTTACAATTACTGATCTGCTTGCTGATTTTAGTGATTAGAGATACTGATTAATAGTAAGTATTGATGAATACTTAGTTAATTACTGATTTGCTGATTAGATATGTATAGAAGTTTCTTATAAATATATTTTTTATATACACATACATGTAATTTTGTATAAAAATATATAAAATTTAGACACCCGCTTTTTCAAACATCGCCCACTTAATTGCCCGCCTACCGCTTAATCGGTTACAGGGTGCTGTCCGCACGCCTCCCGCTTCCCGCTTTCTAATACATTGTAGAATACCGAATTTGTGACTACGCTAACGCCAAATTAAATGAATTTTAACTACGCCAACCAATTTTTACTTTTACATGTTTGTAGAACACCCATTGGAAACATTGTTGACCCATAGAACTTTATGTGGATATTGTTGATCTATGGGCGTAGGATCTCCTTAGTATCACATCAAACCATGTAAAATCCTCTTAGACGTGATTCTTTTGTAACCGTCTCCTTCCATACAATGGTTGCCAAGGAGACTAGGTGGACCTTTGTCTTGTGTGGGCAGACTAGATCACGTAGGCACACACCCCATTATTTAAAAAAAAATTATATATCATATATGCTATGTTTTCATATAATGTAAAACATTTCAGGTATTTATTTATATCCTACACCCTGAAATGTCAAGTCAGATAAAAAAAGCATAAAAATGGATGAAGAGCCTTTAGACATATAGATAAGTACATAATACTGTAGCTATAGATGTGCACACAACTTTTTTTACAGGAGTACTATCCTAATCCACCTATTTGTTAGATAACTTGAATCCTTTCAGTAACAAAACAAGCCATGCCAACAAACTACGTCACAAGCTGCTTGAAGTGTAAGAGTGACTCCTAAGGGCTATGTTGGTATGGTAGGTCTCGTAGGAAACCATGAAGTTGTCTAGAATGACCTTGTCAAAAATGAATGCACTTTAAACTGGGTCAACACACTCCTATATAGTATATAGTGAACTGAATTCAGGAAGACAGCATCATGGTTAGGATCTTGTAGAAACATAGACCTAAAATCTCAAACTTTTTTAATCCACTCTCCTCCGGGATCAACCTGATCAAATTTCGGCTGAAATAGTGAATGCATTTTGGCTTATTGAAAACACTCTGCCTGAGAATATAAAGATAACAAGCAAAAAGAAAAGTACTTATTCCTAGGGCCAAATTAATATCCATAAAACTACTGCCTTAATCTTATCATCAGAAAATAATTGGTGCACTTTCCTGGAGAATGTGACGTCCCTCATAAACTATCTAAGTTGAGTGGTTGCCCAGATTCTCTCTAATTATAGACAAAAATTTGAAAATATGCGAAGCATGTAAGAAAAGCTTGCATATTGTTACGATTATTATTGCTCAATTACTATCAAGTGCAAACACCAACCTGTTGGCTTGTAAGCTTCTCAGTTAGTGCTTTTAGACTCCATTGCTTAGGAGTACCTCCCAATTTGCGGTTAGCAAGACTTGATAGATCCTCAAGATCTACAACATGCACATTGTAATCATTCTTCATCTTTGTTGCATCATTCGATATACCCACACCAACCTTCAAGACGACATTGCCGTAAATTAGAGAAATAAATAATTGGATCAAACGGTTACCATAAATAGAGTGAGCAATTTCTAGTCAATTACACTCTAAAGCACACCTTGACGGATGAATTGTCCCCTAGAAGAAATTTAAGAATAGAAGGTATCCCGGAATGAATGACATGCATCACATAGCAGCGACTTTTGTCCACACACAGCTGTACCACAGCAGCTTTCCTTGTAGTTTCTCCTGTAAGCAAAGTATAAACCGCCTGCTCAATACTGAAATACAATTATATGCTTAAGCGCAAAATGGACCGACATATGAGGCTGCCGTTTCTAAACTTGCACCTCAGAATGATGTACATAAACAAGTCTACAGGAAGCTTGCACTATTCCAACTGTTTCGTAGTGGTGGCACAGTTGACAAACAGCATGTATAAAACATTCAGCATTCGAATACAGATGCAACTCAGTACAACTGATTGCAAGAATGGAAGCTATTTTTAGAAATTCACCATGGATCCTCTGGCAATAAAAGGATTGGCAAAATCCAATTGAAACCAGGCTTCATATGTACACACTTGATTGCAATGGAATTATGTTAGGTGTGAAAAAATATAGGGGAAATGATGCCACTGATATGACGAACCTTTCCTGAATGTTGGTTTCCACTCAATATCAAATCCAACGGGGACACGATTGCCACCTTGTTTCCTAGAATTAATAGTTTCCAGAAGCTCTCCCGCAGCCCTTTCAACTTCACGAGTAGTTCTACTATAAACAATGTGACCACCAAATCTCATCACAGGATAGCTGAATTTTGAACCTCCTGCAACAAAGATTGCTAATTAGAGCAAGAAGCGGTAACTTGGGGGAAAACATCTATTCTAATTTACAGCCAAAGTATGAAGTTAAAACTAGAAAGAGTAAAGTAAATGCAGAAATCATTTTAAAGGGAGAATCAGATATATGTGAAATTAAATTACATAAAAAGGGCAATCTAGATGCAGTAATCGTTGAAAAAGAGTCAAATACAAAATCGTATACATGAATTCATCTTACATGAAACAGACAAAGAAGAGTACTATAGATAACCCTAAAAACTACTCTAGAGAAGCCAGGTCATATTAATGAAAAAACAATAGAGCAGGCGCATACATGTGAATAACCACAGAGCATCTAGCATAATCTTTAGTTATCATTCTCTACCTTTGGCATAACTTAGGATAAGAGAGACACCAATATATGTATAAATTCTAACATGCAACAAGCACTAGTAATTCAAAGCACCAACTTGGATTTCCACAAGATTTTTTTAGGCAGCTAAGGTTTATGTCATATCATAAACATATTCCAGTAATGTAAAGACAAATCGGGCAGGTTAGTTTGGTTTACCGTATCACATACACACACACGCCACTGTTCAGTTTTTTTCCTATAAACTTCATATTTCCAACCTGAACATGAGAGGTCTTTCCATCTCTTAACCTTCCATTATAATATTTATTACTTTGGTTATTTTATTTACAGAATTATAGAGATGATTCTCGTTTCTTCCTTTATTATTATCAAGGCTCTCTCAAAATGTGCCGCTTGCTTCTTTGCACGCACCTAGGAACCACGGACAAGTTTCTCTATATAGACACGGACACGGGGCAGAGACTTTCTAAAATATAGGACGTAAACACAGGACAAAGTGAATTTCTAAAGTATAAGACACAGAAACGGGACAAAGCAATTTTCCAAAATAGATATTGGATGAGGGAATAATATATATATATATATATATAGAGAGAGAGAGAGAGAGTCAGGCTAGAATACATTCGAGTGTACAGATCGCACGAATACACTCAAGTGTGTTTGCATATATATATATATATATATATATATATATATATATATATATATATATATATATATATATATGGCTAAAAGAATTGTGTACCTGAGTACATGTAGCTTACATGTAGTCATGTACCCATCTTCATTTTTTATGATTACAAAAGTAGATAAAGAAATCCGACCTTATGGATGTGATGCACAACCCTTAGATAACATGTGTATCAAAAATCACTTCAAACTGACATTCCTAGATCGTCAAATGAAAGGATATATATATTTTCTAATCAACGGTAAGCTGCATAAATTGCAGAAACCGTTGAATGATATATTGTTACATCTCAAGATATACATGAGGTATGATTGTGATATTTTGAACACATCTAATCTATTAAATTTTGATTCAATCCATAAGGTTGGATTTAATAAATGTGTTCCACATATGTCGATTTTCATGGCCAGTACACATAAATTGCATGTACCAGCCGGTACACACTTCCTGACATATATATATATATATATATATATATATATATATATATATATATATATATATATATAGAGAGAGAGAGAGAGAGAGAGAGAGAGAGTCGGGCTAGAATACACTCGAGTGTACAGATCGCACGAATACACTCAAGTGTGTTTGCATATCAAGACTATTTTTTGCAAAACGTAAACCATTGATCTTCACCGTCATACTATAACTAGGCTACATACGAATTTTGAACCCATTTGGATGAGTGTAAGTCACTCATCCAAGGGCAACAAAATCAACGCACAAAACTAATTTGAAATGCATAATTTTTGCGGTCTTTATAACATGACATATAAATGTCCAAATGTGCTCAAATTTTGTGTATGAGCTATTCACAAGATGTTTAAGAAGATCAAGGGATTAGATTTTTGAAAAAAATATTGCATCATGAAAAACTACTTGAGTGTATTCTGCTCCGAATACACTCGAGTGTATTCTAGCCTGATTCATATAGAGTCAGGCTAGAATACACTCATATATATATATATATATATATATATATATATATATATATATTCTAGCCTGACTCTATATATATATATATATATATATAGAGAGAGAGAGAGAGAGTGTCAGGCTAGAATACACTCAAGTGTACAAATCGCACGAATACACTCAAGTGTGTTTGCATATCAACACTTTTTTTGCAAAATGTAAACCATTGATCTTCACCATCATACTATAACTAGGCTAAATACAAATTTTGAGCCCATTTGGATGAGTGTAAGTCACTCATCCAAGGGCAACAAAATTGACGCGTGAAACTAATTTGAAATGCATAATTTTTGCGGTCTTTATAACATGACCTATAAATGTCCAAATGTGCTCAAATTTTACGTATGAGCTATGTTGAGAGTTATTTAGTTAGTGTTTTATTATTAGTTTGTAATATGGGCCTAAGTGCCTTGGCCCATTAGGGTTGTCTTATGTCCTGTACGCTTCCCTGTTCTCCTATTTATAGGAGCAGGGTTTCTTCTATCTGATACATTGATTAGCCGTCTCTTATTTTCTAAGATGGTATCAGAGCAGTCGTCCTAGGAACCAAAAACCCTACACAAAAGAGAGAGAAAATCAGAAGCAAGGCCCATTGCGGGCGGCCGCCGCCTTTGGCGGAGATTGGCTGCCCGCAGGAAAATTTCCCTGCTTGCATCATACGTTGCGTCGCTGCTGCCCCTCTTCTCACCATTGCTCCTGTGCTCTGACTGCCCTTGCTGCTCATCTACAGCCATGTTGCTCCTCCATCGATGTCCCTAATGTTGATTGCTTCCGATCTCCAATAAGTGTCATTGTTGATAGCCGACAAAACAAAGGCTTCCGCATTGCCCTCTTTCCTTCCCTTTCACCCGCAGCTGCTGCAAAACCCCCTTTCCCCTTCCATCACCCAGTCCATCTCCACCGCTGTCCATATCACCCATTTCCGCTTGCCTCCGCCCATGAAGAGGATGCTTTTCCTTTTCGCTTTGGGTTAACTCCCCGGTTCTGCCCTCAACTAGCATCGGCAATAGGTAGTCCTCCACCCCTGCATCCCTGTGGATCGATCGGAATCGGTAATGTTTGTTTTGTCCGCTGCCTATGGCGGATATTTATTTGGTGGATTAGAACATCTACAACATATTGCTGTAAAAAAGGAAGTCTGTTGAGGCCGCTAATGAATGTCTAAACATCGGAGGCCAACCTGCAAACTATATTCCGTGTCCATCTAGTTGCTTATCAGTTCTTGGATATCTGGGAAAACCATTGGACCTTCTTCTCGCGTTGGTTGGCGACACCTACAGTTCATGTTTGGCACGAAGCAAAGAATCATATTATGCTTGGACATTGATTTGAGAATTGAATCTGGTTTGCGAGTCCTAGCAACTTTGGCCACAAATTTCTTGTGACAAATTAGTAATGGATTTCTCTGTCATATTATCTCTCTATAAAGATTTGTGCTTGAAATTTCTTTAAAAATCTTTGTAGACCTTTTTTCGGGGGCTCTGCCCCTGAGCCCCCGCAAGGGGCGGCCTCCCCTCGACTCCCGCCCTTGGGGGCCGCGCCCCCCAAACCCCCCGGCAATTCTGTGACTTATTTTTTCTGGGGAGTTTCTTTACCATTGTCCACCCCAACCACTCTCGTTTCCTTTCGTGGTTGGTGTGAGGGGGAGAAATAGATGAGAGATGAGATGCAGAAAGGAATTTTATTCTATTTATATCTATGAGGATCTTTTTACTGCTTTATATTTTGTGGATCTTGATGCACGTGTTGAAGAACTTGTGGACTTCTACTATTGATGCTTACTGCTGGCTTCTTGGAGTGCTTTGTATCTGGAGCTTATTTCTACTTATGTTGCCCTTTGGTTTGTTGATGGTCTTCTATCCGGCTACGTCGACTCTACTTTCTACATTTTGTCGCGCTTATTTCTGCGTTGACACTGTCTGTGCCTTGTGCATGTTGATTCTTTCCTTGTCCGTGGTTTATTTTGCACGTTGACTACTGTGACCCAACACTCTTTGGGACTTTGACCTGCTGTGCGCCAACACTCTCTGGCATGTCCGTGCCTTGTTTGCACGTCGACTCTCTACTTCTGTGTGCCAACATTCTTTGGCTCGTCTGTGCCCTGTCTCGCACGTTGACTACTACTGCTACTGTGATCCAGCACTCTCTGGGCTCTGCCACTGTGATCCAGCACTCTCTGGCTACTACGACGACTTTGATGAAGACCTTGGTGCCTATCAGCTATTTAATCTTTTGCTCCAGATGATCGTGTTGCTTCTTATTTTTGCTCCAGATGATTGAGAAGCTTCTGTGACCTGCTTGCCTGCTTGCTTGGAGTATCTACTTAAGGGGGAGTGTAGGAGTGTCTGAATGTTTGAGTGCTTTAATGTAATATTGAGGGGGAGAAAACTCTGTATGGGCTTGGTTTATTGTTTTATTCTGTATCTTTCTTTTCTTAGTCCAACTCTCTATTTGCAAGCTGATTTGGGATTCTCCCAACTTCAGCTTGAGGGGGAGTATTGAGAGTTATTTAGTTAGCGTTTTATTATTAGTTTGTAATATGGGCCTAAGTGTCTTGGCCCATTAGGGTTGTCTTATGTCATGTACGCTTCCATGTTCTCCTATTTATAGGAGCAGGGTTTCTTCTATCTAATACATTGATTAGCCGTCTCTTATTTTCTAAGAAGCTATTCACAAGATGTTTAAGAAGATCAACGGATTAGATTTTTGAAAAAATATTGCATCATGAAAAACTACTTGAGTGTATTTTGCTCTGAATACACTCGAGTGTATTCTAGCCTGACTCTATATATATATATATATATATATATAGGGTAGCGATCCAGTGAGAAACATCCTACGGTGAGAGCATGAGAGGCATTTGAATAACTACAAATTAGTAACTATTTTTTAAAATCCAACCATATAGATGGAAAAAGCATCATTTCATTTACCTTGTCGCAAAAAACCATTGCAATCAGACATTGTTTACATGTCCATATGTACAATATACACTTTTTACATCCAACGGTCAGCCTGAAATTCAATATAGAGCGTCGAAAAATATTTGGTTGTTGTGAATGATCTACAGATTGGATGGTGATAAAATTTTATAGGAAGGTAGATATTGAGGTATACTTATAATCTGTACGGTTGGATTATGAAAAATTGATCTATGTGGAGAGTTATTCAAATGCCTCTCATGCTCTCACCAGATATGTTTCTCACTGGATCGTTGCCCTATATATATATATATATATATATATATATATATATATATATATATATATATATATATATATATATATATATATTCATGTTCATTTAAAAAATTACAGTGGAATTCAAAATGCTTCCCTATATTCAATATCCTTGTGGGGAAAAACAGCACCAAAATTAATTCAAAATAATTTTATTTAAATTCAAAGAAAAAGAGGGTTTGTTTGATTTAATAAATTATCAAAAATAAGTATTAGGTTGTGCCATACATATCAAAGAGTATACAATAATGATGTGTTTGGCGAATCAAATACATGGTCTTATTAATTAAATTAGTGAATAAGATTAGTTTCGTTATATATATATATATATATATATATATATATATATATATATATATATATAATATATATAGTCTGGATGAGTGGAGAAATAGTACTATAGTCCCCATCTACAAGAACAAAGGTGATGTTCAGAGCTGCACAAACTACAGAGGTATCAAATTGATAAGTCACACAATGAAGCTTTGGGAGAGGATTATTGAGCAGAGACTATGATCTATAACGCAGATATCAAACAACCAATTTGGTTTCATGCCTGGAAGATCAACAACAACTGTTATTTTTCTGATAAGGAGACTTATGATAAGGATATCAAACAACCAATTTAGTGTAGAGTGCTAATTCATACCACACAAGGGTGGGAATGTTTCATCGGTCAATCATCACAATCAAAGACTACATTCTTCTTATAAACCAATTGCATCACAAAAAATGCATGTTCTTGTTGGACCATGGTCCCCCATCAATAAACCATCAATGAAAGCTCCTCTTCAATCAATCATTGCATGTCAATATTGCTTTCTATTCTGAATCATCAAGTAAGCAAAAGCCATGGGAGCAAAATTATAGTAGTAACCCAAAAATATTATGGAGGGATAAATTTATATTTATCAAGAAGAAGAGGAAAAGGATTGAGCTAAAAAAATATGGAAACAATATACAGTCTGATAGATACTAAATCGCTAATTCAGTCTCACTCAATGTGGGAATATTTATCTGTCGATCGATCATCACAGTCAAAGACTACAATTTTCTTAGACCAACTACATCATGAAAAGGGCATGTTCTTGTTGAACCACAATTCTCACAAACAAGACAATAGTCAAAACTCCCTCACAATTTCACCCATATGGGTAAAGGCTTATTTTCCCTTCCATAGCATCTCTCACCCCTGCTAGCTATTTAACCTATCTCTTGACCTCCATTATAAGAGCACCATGTTCACCTTTTTCACCATGAATGATATATCCCAAGGCAAAGCCACCTCCATATTATCAAGCCAAGTCCTATGAAGGCATCTTTACCATCCTCTGATCTTAACCTCACCCCCTACCATTTTTAAATGGCATGGACACCCAAAATGAGATTACAACTCTCTTAGACAACTAGCTCACCAACTCAATTTTCACCATGCCCAGCCTACCCATGACATGTACCTTTCAGCCACCCTCCATCTAAACTATACACGGTCTACCGGTGAACTCAAGCACCTAATGTAATTTACTATGAAACAATCTGAGTGCAACTACAACCTTTATGCCCCTGAGGACTTCCATTTCTGTAAATCATCATTGACAATGGCCATGCTAACTTATTTCTCCTTTTATTATGCCTCCTCCATGTAAAGGGTCACACGTCATCCATGAAGATCATGACACAAACTTGTTCTGTTGCCAAATTCATTGAAGTTATATTGCCTTCATCTTTCTAAATAGAGTGTGGCCGCCAAGATAGTTATATATATTTATATATAATTGTAGATCAGTTAGTTTCCCTTCAATTTGCTATGTTTTGAGCTCTGACATAGTTATGATCATCAACATCTAAACCTCAGTCTCATCCATGTTGAGGCCGGCTATATGGATCCTTCGTTTCCATTCAGCTCTATCTGTTAGAAAATATGGTATCAGATAAGGCAGCAAAAATAAAATTTAACTGTCATATTCCCCTTTAAACAGCAGATCTCATCAACGCCTATGTAAAGGGAAGGAGAGTTGCAAGGCATATACCTGGTCCTGGAGCAAGTCCAGCGACAATCCCTTACGGCAATGAGTGACTTTCTTCAAGTTGCATCTGGCGGCAACAGCAGCAACTCCCTGGTTGAATACCACAGGCAGCAGTCGTCTGTGTCCTCCTAGCAGGGCAAACGCCTCCTCGCCTCTGAGTAGTCCACCCGAACCACTGGGAACTCCAGTCGTTCTAGATAAGGTGTTAG
Source organism: Alisma plantago-aquatica (assembly GCA_963693085.1). Taxonomy (NCBI): domain Eukaryota; kingdom Viridiplantae; phylum Streptophyta; class Magnoliopsida; order Alismatales; family Alismataceae; genus Alisma; species Alisma plantago-aquatica. The sequence continues at coordinate 1,467,459,548 of OY856411.1, read as the reverse complement.
CGTTGACTTGCTCTCCCAATTGTCTCTCGCTTGCTATCCCTCCCTTTGACGAGTAGGACTTGCTCGGGCTCTCTTGGTTACCACAACCAAAGAGGACAACAATTGTCAGAGCTTATTGTTGAGTTTGTAGAAAGCCTTCACTACCCCTCTATTTATAGGAGGGTTAGGGTCAGGAGTTCTAGTCTGAGCGGGAGTTGAAGAGACTGATTTTCATGAATTTTCTGGAAGATACGAACGATAAACTGGTGAATTCATAGTTGAACCGGCCGGTTCAAAGGTGAACTGGTTGGTTCAAGCCCTGAACCTATTGGTTCAGTAGCTTTCCATTTTCAAATCAGATTGACATTCAATATACAATCGATGCACAACATGATGTCAGCATTAATCCTTGATCCAATTGAATTGATCATTAAACCGGGCGGTTCAACACTTGCACCGGTCGTCTCAGACCTTGAGTCGATCGGTTCACTAAGTGAACCAGTCGGTTCATGTCCTGGTTCAGATATCATTATGCCAATGTTATTTCCAATTGACCTAGCACTTGAATTGATTGGTTCAACACTATCGATTCACAGTCCAGTCAGTCAATTTTCAACCATTGTTGTTTAAATTGAATACTTAAACACTTAAGTAATCAAGTTAAACATCATTCATGAATAAACTCCTATTACAAGTGTACCCTATGGGTGTGACCAGTGTATTAAAAATCAGCCCAGCTGGCTGCTTAATCGACCAAGACCCTCAGCCGCCTAATTTAGCCCCTAAGCACCCGCTAAGCGTTTTGAACATAATCACCCACTTTTTTCCCGACTCACCCGCTTTTTGCCTACTTTTTTTAAAAATTCTACTATAAGCATGTAGCATTAATTAATTACATAGTCCAAGTAGTGTCGACTATAATATATGAAACTTGTATACAATAAATGTTCTATGATATAGCCAGTCCTAATTTAGAATGCATACTTTGTGTGTAAGCTGTGATAATAGGTTACTGTTGTAATGCATCTAAGTAAATATCATATTACTCTATTATACTTCTAATGCATGATTAGTTTTACTAATTTCCTTGCTGCTTTCAGTGATTAATGATTGGTACTATTGGTTAGTACTACTTTAGTGATTACTTTAAATCCATAATTCATAGTTTGTTATATACAATTACTGATCTGCTTGTTGATTTAAGTGATTAGAGATACCAATTAGTAGTAAAGTATTGATGAATATTTAGTTAATTACTGATTTGCTGATTAGATATGTATAAAAGTTCCTTAGAAATATATTTTTATATACACACATGTAATTTTGTATAAAAATATATAAAATTAGGCACCTATTTTTTTAAAAATCGCCCGCTTAATTGCCTGTCTACCGCTTAATCGGTTACAGGGTGTTGTACGCACGCCTCCTGCTTCCCGCTTTCTAATACACTGGGTGTGACCCCATCGATCCCAAATTACGTTGGCAATGAATATCTATAACTAATTTATGACATCACAAGCAATGAGTGGTATCTAACAACACATCATTGCTACCCAAGTAATTTGAAAAGTTGGAGAACAACTTCAACCTACAATCTGTGATCAGTGTTATCATGATCGTATAGTTCCTTTGTCTCTAATATCCAGATTGAACTCGAGGCATGGAATCGTCATCCTCTCAACATTTAATTCTTATTCCTTGAACTAGAGCAGACTGTATGAGATGCATGTGAGCTCACATATCACATACTGAGTCACATAAGTATGGTCATACATTTCTCAATCTCGCTTATCAAGTGACCAAGATATCAATCTCCTGTAGGAGGGACAAATCCCATTTACACCACTCACACTCAATCTCCATGTGTTATAATGTATCTGAGCATCACCTTTATGGCAACCCCTTATTCAAGGTCATGTTTAATTGTGTCAAAGTACATCAAACATATGATGAGTGTAGTGACTTCAGGTCTAAGACCCACAATCACCACTATTACTATCAGAGTTGATTCTGAGTATTATCATTCCATTGTCTCCATGTATCACTCTCATGGTAGGGCTGTCTGATACACTATTCTCTAACATGTACAAGTGTGCTTCACTTGATATCACATATCATGACTAATGAGACTTTATCATCAGTCAACACACATTGTAGTCTCATGTATTACTATCATCTATTTTGCTTCCACAGTAACATCCGACTAGGGACATAAACAAGAATGTATGTAATCTTATCATTCATATGATCTCATTGTTCAGGTCCTCAACCTGAGGACATATGTCATCGAGTAACATCATTCTTTAGACATCTACTACGTTTGTGTCATCGTCTCATGATTGAGACAAACATAATAGATGGAATTACCTTTATCATTATCAAATCAGGTATCTAATGCCCCATGACGATCATCGTATGATTGGCTCTCTGGCATGCATACCAACACTATCATGGGTCATATTCTGATCGAGATGTAAAGATTCTATCTCTCTTTATAAGATCCTCCCGTGTTAATTTAGGCATTCGTCTTTTTCTATAAACATGATTGACTCAATAGCATTGCTTCATATATGGCGCATTCTTGCTTTCCACATGTCCACACCATCTGAGTTGGCCCTCGTGCAACTTGTCCTCAATGCTCGCCACCCCCACTTTATTCTAAATAAAATCATTTTTCAAACGATCTTTTCTTGACTTCCCACACATCCATCTCAACATAGGCATTTCAGCCACATTCATCTTGTTGACACCTTGTTTCTTCACCGCCCAACATGCACTCCCATAGAGCATGGATGATCGCATAGTTATTCTGTTAAACTTGTTTTTTAATCTGAGGGATCTTCCAATCACATAATACTCTTGTTGCGCTCCTCAATTTCAACCATCATGTAGTGATCTTGTGACAAACTTCATCTTGGACATCCTCATCTATTTGAATAATAGAACTCAAGTAACGAAAGTTATCACATTTTGGTATATCTACTCCGTCCAACTTGGCTCCACCATTCATAGTGTGAGATTGGTTGAAATTGCAATGTATATACTCAGTTTTGCTCCTATTGATCATCAATCCATTTAATTCCAATGTCTTTCTCCAAAGTTCAACTTTATCATTCAATCCATCTATAGTTTCGTCAATCAACACGATATCGTTAGCAAATAGCATACACCGAAGAATATCATCTTGAACACTCTTTATCAACTCATTCATAACAAGAACGAATAGATATGGGTTAAGTGTGGATCTTTGGTGTACCCCAACTGTGATAGAAAATGTTAGTGTCTCTCCTCCATGAGTCTTCACACTTGCAGTTGAGCTATGTGACGTAGTTAAGAATACGTGCCCTAATTCAACTTATAAAAATTCAAAAGATATTCGGTCGTAGAAATTTTACCTCAACCCTTTAGGTCATACTCCATGTAGATCGGATTTAATCATTCAGTGAATAGAGTTCTCGAAATAAAAGGTTGTTGAGGAAGTTGGCATTATTGCGTATGGGTAAGCTGTAAGCAACTTTGGCAAGTATTGTTCACGAGTCACAATTTCTCTCTAAAATTGAAATTGTGCAGTGAAAATGTTGCCTTTCTTGTGGAATAACAAGGACTGCAACCCACTCTTTGGGTAAAAAAAGTTTGCGACCACTCGTTGCAAAATAACAAGCAATGTGACCATGCACCGCACATCGATTCCCAGCCAAATGTTTATGCCCTCTAGTTAGATTTGTGGATGTCTTGCCACACTAGATAGAGGATCACATACAGTCGAGCATAGGTTTTCCACATTATCATGTCATGTACTTTGAAGGGATGTTGTTTCACTTTTCTATTTTTCTTTCTCATAAATCTTGATTCTGGTTGCTAGATGAGAGAAGGAAGGGAAGAAGCAACAGTTGAAAGGTTGCTACAACAGTAGTCAGTTTCTAGACAAATTACAGGACATAAGGATGTCCACATATCAATTAATCGAATCATCACTTCCCTAGGTGACTTGACATTAACCCGGATAAGTCACGAGAATCATATTCTATCCCCTGTGAGATGAGTTATAATGCCCCTCTTCTATTCTTTATGTGAACATCCATTGACAAGTAGGGGTTGTTTCACTGAGATTTGGGATGAATGCTTGTTACACAAGTGCGGACATTTAACGCCCTACGGGCTCTATGTCGAAGCAGATCAGTAAATCAGTAACTACTATTGAGAAAAGAGGATGATGTCTCATCTGTAGGAAGTTGTGATTACAAAGAAAGGAGGAGGAGCGTTGGATGATGAATCAAGACAAATCTCGAAAGAGAAACGACAAACGAACAAGGAAGCAACAATAGGTACAAATGACTTTACGTCGTTCAGGGAGACTGCTTACATCCATGGTCATTGTGCACTCACTATTTCACTACTATATTGGAAAGTTAGCATAGAAGTTGGCACTATGGAGTTTTCAGACTTTGCCCACCTTTATAATAAGAATTTTAGGGCAAACGCTAGAAAGAAAAATACACATAAAGAAGAAAGAATGCAAGTCAGTGGGTGTGCCTGGTCAACTGTCATAGGGACACTCGTCACGATGTCCTTCTCGGTGAGAGTATTCTATCATAATTCAGATGTAGGTCATCAAATCTCCTACTCGAATCTGGTCCTTCGCAACTATCACTTTGGCTGGGTGATGTAATGGACCCTACTTGTGACACACATCTACACAAGAGAATCTTATTTATTACTGTGATTGGTTCATCTCCAACATTCCTCATACTTGAACAGAAGTATTGTGCCTTCTATTAGAACCCAGATGCCCATCGAGGAAGAGCTATTCCAACCTTCATGATGAAACTTAGTCCAGACCTTGTCATGACTAGCTTCCGGAGCTAGCCAAGCCATGATCATTGTCTCAAGTGGAGGAGCCATCATTATAATGTCTATTGCGACCAAGATCTCAGTCGTGGCACCCTTCTGTGGCGGCAATATCAAGAATAACATCATGGCCGAGATGTAAGCTGTGATCCACAGTCCTGTTCATCTTAAGGACCAACATTATGCCTAAGTGGACCTTCAAACTGTAAAGTCATTGCGAGCACCTTCCTGACTAGGACCTGTTCCTCGGAACATCAGCTTACTTTGGCCAGAGCAAACCTACTTGTGTAACTTAATAATAACTACTTGGTTGCACCTTATGCTACAGGATAGGGTTGGGTTGGCTGTGAAAAAGGAAAGGAAGGGAAAAAAAATTGTTCTCCTGCATAAGGAAAAGTGATATATAAAGAAGACCATTAACCCGATAATCAAAAAAAAAAAACATTAACCTGCCCATATCTTCCACTGTAGTGAGAGAAGCACAGATAATTATACATCAATCGTGCCCTCTCTTCACCTCCATTCCAAAGGAAGTGAACCTTTTTGACTCTCTTCTCCTTTTCTCCCTCCCTCCCCCTCTCCCCAACTCCCCATGTACCAAACATGGTACCTGTCATCCACACAAAAATGTGTGAACCAACTAGTCCTCATTTTAGTTTTCAACATTTTAATTATAGCCCGATATATATCAAGAGCCAGTGTTCTTGAGATGAGGCATGAAGCTTTATATCCTCCCGAACACCACGTACCAAACATGGTACATGTCATTCATGAAACAGAAAGAATGTTTGACCGATTACCTGTCAACGGTTCAGTTTTCAACATTGAAATCAAAGCCGAACACATATCAAAAAAGCAATGATCTTGAGTCGAGGTATGAAGCTTCCGCTCAAGAACATGTTTAGAGTTAAAGAGAAAGTGAAGGCTGTTTGTTTAAGTTATAATCGCATGAACATAATGGATTATGTCATTATAACGAAGCAAGGAAAAAAGGACGACAAGAGAGGAGGAAAATGGCACTCACCTTGGTCTATCGGGGCAGGGAGGCTCCGAATCACGCCCTGTCGCTGATAAGGAGGGCATAAGGCGCCGGTAGGTCGGGAAGGATACGAAGACGACGGAGAAGCCGCTGCGGCGGGCGTGCCCCAGTTGGGCAAGCGACGGCCATTGGTCTTGGGGTCGCAGTGGAGGTCGCCGCGGGGGGGTTGGCACTCACCTTGGTCTATCGGGGCAGGGAGGCTCCGAATCACGCCCTGTCGCTGATAAGGAGGGCATAAGGCGCCGGTAGGTCGGGAAGGATACGAAGACGACGGAGAAGCCGCTGCGGCGGGCATGCCCCAGTTGGGCAAGCGGCGGCCATTGGTCTTGGGGTCGCAGTGGAGGTCGCCGCGGGGGGGGTGGCCGCTACTGCTGCCTATTCCTCCTCCTCGTCCTCCTCCTCCTGCTGGGTTACTCCGTACCCGATCCAAGGCGGAGGTGATGGTAGGCGGCGCGGATCTGGAGACATACGAGGCCTCGATTGCTTGGAGCAACTCCTCGTCAATTGGTTCGTCCCATCCCGGCGGATACAAGTCCATTACCTCTCCTCTCTCCGGCACCCCGTCTCCTGGCCCTGCAGTGTCCAATACAATGCCTATAGCTTGTTGCGTCTATTTGCTTCCCATCTGGACTCTTATGTCACGATTCGCGAAAGGCGGGAATAAAAGTTTCATAAAAATATAAGTAAATCCTGTGGGGATGTGTGTTAGGGCTAATTTGGTTGGGTGTAAAAAATTAGATAGAATAGCTTCTACCTTATCAACTGGTAATCAGAAAACAAAATCCGCGGGGGGGGTGGCCAGAATCCACAAAATAAGACTTTGGAACAGTAAAGAACTTGTATCCATAGAACATCTGACGTGACATAGATAATAAATAAGATACTAGGAATACGAAAACAGAAAATTGGAAACAATGAGTTGGAAGGACAACAATTTTATTTGGGGCCAGTTTGGTTGAGCCGAGTTAGAACACATGAATTGCAACTACCTATGAATTCCAACTGGATAAGTTTGGTTGGACGTGGTTGTAGTTCTCAGCTGGAAAAGAAACTGCATAATGTTTATCAATTATGTACAATTCTGGAGGAAACGAACTGCGCCGTTTTCCGACGCGATCCATTTTCACGGACCAACCGTGGTGTCAGTATGTAGCCGGTATAATATAACTTTGGTTGCTCGCTGCATGGGCTTTGGATCTATCAAATATTGATGATGTTGATGCAGGTAACTACACCGAAATGTTCTGATCCAGAAAGTACCTCCAACCAAATAATGAGCGAACCAAAAATCTACTTTCTGACTTCTTGAAACCAAACGATTAACGTTGGGATAAAATTCATGTTTTTCTTTTCCTGTGTTGGTCGTGTTCCTTGCAACTACGCACAACCAAACTAGCCCTGGTTTGAAGTAGGTTGAATGCAAACATTTTATTTGTTTCTGTCTGGTTAGATGTAGTTTGGTGGTAGCGAACGAAAGCTGCGTTGATGCGAAATACTAAAACATCTACAAGTTTGCAGTTATGGGCGAGTTTGGTTCTGAGTAGATCGACCCCGTACCAAGAAATTGAAAACAGGGGATGAAAAGTGTTGAACTCATTATTTTTGTTTGGTATTGTGTGGATTAAACTGACTGTTATGCTCTGTTTGCCCATAACTTTGGTTCTGAGTAGATCGACCCCGTACCAAGAAATTGAAAACAGGGGATGAAAAGTGTTGAACTCATTATTTTTGTTTGGTATTGTGTGGATTAATCCGACTGTTATGCTCTGTTTTCGTTTGGTACAATGCAGCTTTAGGAAGCAGTTTACTCCTTCATACATAAAAGTTCAAATTCACGTCACCCATTCGTCATTGTTGTACACCCGGAAAGCTGGAGAAAATGAACTGCGCCCTTCTGCGGCGCAGTTCGTTTACAACATATTTCTCCATAACTGGACAAGACCACGTAGTTGCTTTTCCTGGTACGGGTAGGAACTTCAAGGAACCAAACTCAAGTAGTTGAAAAAATAATGCAGTTGGAACTAATCACGTTGGTTTGCAGCCCAACGAGAATGGCCCTTATAAACAACATTATAAAAAGAGGGAGTTTTACAAGAAAATTACAAAACAATGTCATTGCCCAATCAGATTCTTCTATTTTAAAACCGTGCACTCTCCTTCACTCTATCTTTTCTCGCCTTTTTTTTAGAATTTTATTCATTATTCTCTTCTAACAAAAAGTCGATTCTCACCTTTCCTTTGCCCCACTCCCTACGTGTAACTCCCAACTCTCTTTCGTTCTCTCTCCTTCACTCTAACACAAAACAACCGATCTCTCCACCCTTCACGATCCCACCACTTTCTCCATAAAGCCATCTTCAATATCTCACTCTCTTCATCCTATTAAAAACAGTTCCACAATTTTCTCCTTAATTCTCCCCACCACTCACCCGCTCCGCCCACTCTTTGCACCCATTGAAATGGATCGTCAACTTTTACCATGACTCCCCATTTCCCCTAAGTATGTCTCCTCATATATTTTTTCTATTTTTGTTCTAATTTTACATCTTTTCTCTCTCCTTTATAACTAAGCTTCCAATTAACACACATTCTCTTGACTAATTGAATGCAACAAACGGATGCCTTGCCCTCCCTAAAAAAATGCACCACTTGCTTTTCTAAATATTTTTTCTCGCCATTTTCAACTGAACCTCCCATTAATACGTGTTCTATTAATAAAGTAATTGTGACAATCAAGATAACTTCCTTTCTACTCCTTTTCCATCATATTTTCAATTATTCTTCTCATAATTAAAATTTATTATTATAAAGAGAATAAAGTTCTTGACAAATAACTTGTCATTTTAACTTCCTCAGCCTATCACGATAAAACATTTTAAATTGTTGTTCTTTCCTTAATTCTCTTTTTCTATATTTAAATATTTTTTTGACATTTTTCTATATTGTTAAAAAGATAACGGATCCCCTACTACCACTCTCCGTCCTCTCCTCTACTCTTTATAACTTCCCACTGTTAAGAAAACGTAAGTGATGTCATTCAACTTTATGTATATCTTAAAAAGAACCCTTGATTCACTCTACTATAAGCGCACATCTCTCTCTCACACATTCCATCCCAACAACCTCTTCAACTCAATCCCGATTTATCTATTCCTCCCTCCCTCTCACCTCCTACAATATCTCAAGTTAACAACTCCCTCTACCTTTAATTGCTCCCACTAAACCCTCCCCAACCCCTTGTCCCCTTTATCCCCCATTATGCCAACGTGAAGCGCAAAACAAACAATTAAGTCAAAGGAAAATTGAAACATTTGCACTGTAACTCCCATACTCATTCCACTAGAACTCATTATGCCCCACTCTCTCATTATAACTCCATTACGTTTAATTAAACTCCCCTCATCAAATGTGCTAAGAAAGTGTATCCTTACCCTGTACAGCCTCTATTGTTTTTCATTATTTATAAAACAAAAGCCATCCTAACCAACCAACCACTATCTTCGTGGCTCCGATCTCCCCCCCCCCCCAACTTTCTCGAACTCTTCCATAACTAAATCCTGCCTACTAGACTACTGCCTGCCTTATACTTTTTGCTCATTCAATTTGGAATGTGGTTGGAATGATGGTAGCAACGAAGGTGTGATTCATTTTACAACATAGATCAAAAGGTAAAGTTTCAGTCAAGGAGAACTTTGTATGTCTGCTATAGGAGAATCCCCTATCCTCACTGGCACAACCTTAGCCTATGTACAAGGATGGTTCGTTTAATATAATCTATAAATTCCAGCACAATTTTCATCATTTTGCTTTCTGTATTTTCTTTTTGCAGTTTCCTCAGCAATGTTAATTCAAAGCTTGCACAGTTCATCAAGGAGCTAGATTGATGTTGTGTACAAGTATTTTCTTTGATCACATACTCAAATTCTCCTTTTCAGTTCTATCCAACAATTTCATACAATGACCTGGAGTTTAGTTTGTCCCTTTAAGGATTGACAACTCATTTTACATGTTGCCTCTGTCGTTATTCTTCTATCATCTCATAACCGAACTGCTACATCATCCCAATTTTTCTACCTTGGAACTATTTTGCATTGTCATTTTTATCGTTGGTTTCGTGTGTACTTGTACAATTTGTTCGTAGTTAAGAAAGGTATATGTATTTTCTCCCGACTAATCTCTTTTTTGTCTCATAGAATAATGGTAACCAAATCATTGGTACTAAGAACTGACGGACTACTTCCAAATTAGTGTCGAAAGAGGCAGAGTTCATGCTCCAAATTGTCACTCATCTATATTTTGGTCTACTAAGAATGGATTCAACTGAAGAATATGAGGAAGACAAACAAGGATTACTACATTTAGCATGTATGTGTCTTTTTAGTTAATGGTCTTCTACATTACTTTGCAATACAAGTGTTTGTTTACCTATTATTAGCATTGTTAGTTGTTGAAGTCACCATATGGTCATTTGTTATACTGCTTCGCTTGATCAACACATAAATGATAGTTAATTAAACTTCTTCTACACCACTTTTCTTTTGGATGGCTTATTCTATTCAGTGTAAGTTTATTTGCGTTTGTATTGTCATGGTAGGCTCATTTGCATTGCTGGGATTGTAAATTTTGAATGATATATAATCTGCACTGTTAGATTAAGTTTGTCCCTTAAGTGGTACGGAATGAGATCATGCTCTATATCTCGATTGGTTATTATGAGTATGAAACCTTTTACTACAAATCTTCTAGATAAAATATCATCAATTGTTTTTGTACAACTCACTTTTTGTCTATATTTTATATTTAGTTATTAAATGTGGTATTGTGTCTTACTAGATGCTCGATTGGCATTGTTGGAGCAAGAGTGATGAACTACTATTACATCTGATTCGACAATGCATGTATCATTTTGCACTATGTTATCCAAGGATATCAAGGCAATGAAAGGGAAGATAACAAAGTAGAGATTTCCATTGTTGTTTGTGACTCGGAGAAACCCAATATAGAGAGAACAAAGGATAACCATCTAAATGGTTCAAGGGGTTGCTGATGAACATGTCTTCATATTGCATCATGACTCTCTCCGGAAGCAACTGCAGTCATAGCAAATGATTGTAGACTAATTTAATGATGGTTAAACTATTTTTCTTATCCAACTATCATCTTATAAATGTACATTGTATTTTCAGTTTCAAAGGCATACGTGAGAGTTGCTATTGCTTCTTCTTTAGAATAATAAGTTAGCTTGCTAACTTTTCAATTTTTCACCCAAGCATGATACTCTTTGATACAAAAGCTTGTTGTCACTCACAATTTCACTATTATGAGGAAATTAAATTAACATATCAATGTATCATATCTAATATGTTTTTATTTAGCTGGGTAGCAAATGCATAACTATGGCCATCTTTTTTTATTAATATAATATATTTTTTAATTGTGTTGTTAGTGACTTAAATACAACGAGTTTGAATGAGATAGCTAAACATAGCAATATATTTTGTGTTAGTTTAATTATTTTATCTCTTTGTTAGGTACCTCTCTCTATAAGAACACGTACATATTTAACTTTTGTTACAAGATTTATGTTTCTATACTACTATAAAAAGAGGGAGTTTTACAAGAAAATTACAAAACAATCACTACTACAGAAAATGCTTTTTACAACATTTCCTTTTCTCAATTTACAACAGGTGTTAACCCTTGTATTAGATCGTGTGGTCTTATGGGGGGGTGTTTTACACAACATGTGATTGCATGTTGTAATAGATGTATTTTATACAACAGTTGAAACATGTTGTCTTTTAAGGAATGGCCTATTGTAATATGGGTATTTTACACAACATGTGGTGCACCTGTTGTAATATATATTATACAATAGTTGAACGACGTTGTCTTTCGCGAAACACACCCGTTGTAATAGGGGTATTTTTTACAACATGTGGTTCACCCGTTGTAATATATATTATATAACAGTCGAAGCATGTTGTCTTTCACTAAACACACACGTTGTAATAGGTAGGTCTATTACAACATGCAGTGCACCTGTTGTAATATACATATTTATACAACAATTGGAGTATGTTGTCTTTCCATACATTTAACCGTTGTAGTAAGATTGTTTAGACAACATGGTGTGTGTCTGTTGTAATATACACGATTTATACAACAGGTTATGCATGTTGTAGTTCACTAGAAACACCTGTTGTACTAGGTGTATTTTTTCCTAACAAACCTATTGTAATAGGTGTGGATAACACAACATGTGTTGTTTGTTGTAGAATCATATATTTTACAACATATTATTAACGGTTGTCTTTGATTAGAGTTTGAAAGGTCATATATTGCACCAATTGTATTGATCAAATTAACCATATTATTAATAAATTATAATAAATATGCAATTATACTTTTTCATTTCACAAACAAACACATAGTTGAACAAAATTTCCATCAAACCTTGAAAGAAACTCGTACTAAATTTAATTAATATTAAATCATCCATACAACGATTCAATAATACAAAGTACTGAGTATCCACTCTAGAATCAAACTGAAAACTAACTAAAAAAGTTTCACACGTTGGTCTATGGTAAAGAAAAAATCTCCCCCACATGTCACATAATCTTATGTGTGCTCAAGAACACATGTCGCCCACTCGTTTCAGACCTCATCGATTTCTTCTTGGTTGAAGCAACGACCAATATACTTCGAATAATACTGCAATCATATGACAAATATATCAACATATTGTGATATTTTCAATTTATTTAGAAATTTGAATAAACTAAAATAATATAATGTTAAGTAGCTTACACATTCAGGAATATTTCTATTTCTCGCATCAAAGATGTCTTTCATATACTTCAGCACATAATACCCGCAATCTGTATTGTTCGGCTGCTTTGGACACTATACAAAATAAATATTAATTTGTTATCCAAATAATTGTGAGAATTTGTTAGCAAATAAGAGGATGGAAAGGTATAAATTTCCAGAAAACTTAATAAAAGGTATGTGTAAACAGAATAAAAAATGTTATAAGAGTGAAAAAGGCATGGTTTATTGCTGAAGAAGGCGTGGTTTATATGCCATATTGGATGATTCAAAACTTACTCTTGCAAGAGGGGGATTTTGTAAGAGTGAAGAATGCCACCCTTCCAAAAGGAACCTTTGTTAAACTGCAGCCTCACACGAAAGATTTTTTAGATATATCAAACCCCAAAGCTATTTTGGAAACAACTCTCAGGAACTACTCGTGTTTGACAACTGGCGACAATATCATGGTAGCTTATAACAATAAAAAATAGGGTAAATTACAGAAAAATACATTACGTTTCCTTATCTTAACAAATCTATCACCACGTTCTGATAATTGCATCCATATCACTTGTGGGTATATTATTTTTTATTTCTACCAAACTGTTAACTCTATTACTCTACCGATCAACAGGCCACTCAATCCTTTCTACATTTTTCAGATGAACATGTGACCCACCTTCTCTCCCCTCCCCACATTTTATTTCTGGTCACAAGAGAGAATACAGCTTAGCAATATAGTCGACAAGAAAAAAGGGGCAACGTAACACGCCACCCTCATGGCTCTTTCAGAATACTACTAGCTGGTTGTTTCTAAAATCCTAAACATTACTATATACAAAGCCACCTAGGTGCCAATTGAGTGGCCTTCCAAAAGGCATCTACTTAACTTACACCTGAGCAAAGCACCCGCCTGAGGGCCTTCTATAGACGCATGTTTAAGGATGCTTAATTCCAACTCAGCCACAGACTGATAAAGTCCCAAGCTCAGTTGCAGCCTGCCAAAATTATTTTGGAAAAGGCCATGATGTTAATTTAAAAATAGTTGATCATATTTCTGCTATTTTTACTGTTATTTACCAATATACCTACTCTTAAATGCTTATATTCTTACTGGTATTCACTATAAAATGCTACTTTAAAAAAGTACATATAGCATTGAGACGAACTTATAGAGAAATAATAAACTACATATAGCATTGAGATGAACTTATAGAGATATAGAGAAAACACAAAGTACATATACCATTGAATTGAACTTATAGAGAAATAGATAAAACTACATAGACGATCATATCTTTATCCTTTGGGGAGAATCGGTCATTGGTTCCGGTAAATGTAAGGAGTATAAAAACCAAGTTTATGATTTATTAATTGAGAAGTCTATTGAAGAATTTCATTCTGAGAATGATCTGGAAGAGATTCAACGTAAAGATGAGGAATTGATGATGTCGTTTGATACAACGAGTATATTTAAGAATATACCTGAATTAGTTAATATGATTATAGTAGATGGTCAAGAATCTGCTAAAAATTATTGTTTATGTTGTGATATTACACCTGATGTACGCAAAATACTTAATAAGTTGAGTACTTACACACTAGAAGGTATTTGTATACATGTATTTTCAATATTATTCAATGATGTGGGTGAATCAACCGTAGTAAGGGCCTCCACATTTGTAGATAATTTAAGTCAAATTGTTAAATTCCAATATGAAGTCTTTGATAGAAGGGGAGATGATAAAGATGAGAAATCTGAGGTTAATAATAAAAAACCCTCTATTTCAATAAAGAGGAAAAAAAATCAGAGTGATAATCCATACAACTCCATATCAACACATATTGTTGAGTTTCTTATTCAAAGAAATGTTATTCGTTTAACAGATGATATACATAAGAGTGATGCAACACTTGTAAAAACAAAGGGTGGAAAATATACAACCTTTCGAAAACTATTTGTTGAGTGCCTATTTGACACTAAAATTCTGCCTATGAATATTAATCTTCCAATGATTGTAAAACCTAAGCCATGGGGTATTATAAATGGGGAACAACCTAAGCCTCATCCAGTGCATATCAAATAATGAGTTACTTTCTCTTCAATGAGGATTTAGCAATCAGAACAAATTTGATATCGACTAATAATGGTGATGGTGATATTAGAGACCTTTACAGTTCGCTGTTAGAAGATGTAAAATCAGAGATTAGAAATGAATTGGGAAATACAAATATCACTGAAGCAGTTTGCATGAACATTAATCGTAGTATAATTAAGCAAATATATATGCCTCTTGTTTATGGTAAAACCATGCATAGTGCAGCAGATAATATATATACATCACTTAGTCATATTATTAATAGGAATGAAAGTCTTAAATTGCTCAAATATTTTATAAGCTTTGGGAAAGAAAATTCCCTCAAATCAAAATATTAATGAATATAGTAAACCAGATAGGATGGTTTACATCTTCCTTGAATAAAACAGTCAATTATAAGACTAATTACATATCAACAATTCAAGATTACATGGTCAAGAAATCAACACATGTTTGGGTTTATGATAGAATAAAAAAGAAAAAGCATCAAATTGCGCTTAGTATACCAACCACTACTCGGGATCGCATGAAAACCTATAGGTCTACCTTTGAAAATTTCATTCATCAGATTGATTCTGCTATAGCATGCAATGTAATTGATGAATAATTTTATCTTGCCCTTTCCTCAGTGAAACTCTCGAGAGGTGCCATACATTTAGGTTATTATGTAATTTAGAGTGGTCCGACTTTTCCTTCATAGTTTCAACCTGGAAGAGAGGTTTATTGAAATTTTGCAACATGCTGATTAATTGTCTTCTTACTCCTAAGAACTGTTTACTAGCTTTTGATGCTTTTGCTTGGATCACATGTTCATATTTTCCTTGATCTTTCAGGCAGATTTTAAGTGCTCATGCCCATTGGGAGTAATCAATGGGTCCCTTAAATTTTGATTGGTCATAGTCTTACTTGGGTGAAGGGTGGATCTTTAGAGTATGGACAAGGCAGGTACTTCTTGTCCTTCGAGTCATCCATTTTGGATATTGTATGTGGTCTTGAAGTAACGAACGAACATCCAATAGTTCTGAAACAAAAGCAATTGATATCAAGGGTTGTCCTCCCTATTCACAATAGTGAAAGGGGCCATCACCCTTTGTCACTCACTATTGAATATCTTGAGTGAAGAGAGGAAGAAGATTGCAGAGTCTTGATCTCCTTGATGGAGATTGGGAAGCAGGCTTCAGGTGGTTGCTAGAAGACAAACAAGGACAAATGAGCTTCCTAGTTGAGGGCTAATACCTATTGTAGTCAATTATAGAAGGAGAAACCAGCGCTACAACTAGTGTTGCAGGCTTTGGGTTCTTGAGGAAGGGGGGAGGACATTCATCTGACGCCACTACAGGCTGGTCTACATCCACACTTGGGACATATAAAGGAATAAAAACGGTCTGTCAAAATGAATTGCTTATCTGAACTGCATGAGGGCGGTGGGAATTAATATTTCTCTGTAGCAAGTGTCCTGTTTGGACTTGTAATCGCTTGGGAGAAAATCTCTTTTTTGAAGTTCTTCCAGGTTGAGTAGGGATTGCAACTCTGCGAAAAACATGCCAAACCGTTAGGGTATGTATCTGATGTATCTGTATTTATCTTAGGTACACGGATAAGTGTTACACTGGTGGTCTATCACACAGGTATGCAAAGTAACACCATAATCCTACTGGTTTCCTTAATAATAGACCACAATTTCAATGTAGCCGATAACTAGAACCAATAAAACAAATTTCATTCTTAAGTCTTATTACTGTAGCATTTTCATTTATGATTGTTGCATTCAACTTTATGTTTAATATATAGTCACAGTCAATTTCAATGCATGTTTAGTTATTGTTCTTCCTTTTAGAGTATACTCATATCACAATAATGTCAAATATCAAGATCTTTACTATATATTAAAATGAACGCATACAGACACATTTATATACAATCACATATATAAATCTGTATACATAAGCATAAAAAAATCACTATATAACTTATCTGAGATCAGTCATTCAAAAGTTTTTCAAATTATCTAAAGAAACAACATTGTTCACATCAAAAGAAGAAGAAAACTAACAGATGCCTTAAAAATCAAGATTCACATAGAAGTAAAGTGAATATTATCAGTTATGTATCACATTGCAATGCATGCATCACTTTAACACCAACTCGTGTGAAGACATGAACCCATATCTTTAGTGTTCTACAATTGTAATGGAAAAGTCCGTCAGATAGGGCTGAGACAGACAAAATATATCTACTCATTAACATTGCATGTATAAACTGATACGAAAGTTAATTATGGAAGAATGGAGGCATGTTGCTGGTTTTGTTTGATATTTCAATAGCGATGCTTAGCACACATATTCCTGAAAGGTAAGTACTAAACTAGTACTAAGCCAATTCATTACCGGAAAAGATAAGGATCGCTGACAAGCAGCATTCTTAGCTTTTTCTGAAGCACAATCAAAGTATTTGTTAGACTGAACATCTGTATTTGAACTTCCTTCTAGCAGCACAGTAAGAGAGTGTTATACCCCAGTGAATGGCTTTAAAGATATATTCTCATTGTTTGCACATGGAAACGTAGCACTTTTTCCCAGTTTCTTCTCTACAAATATACCAGAGGAATCATGCTGCGAGAATACTTGAACTTGATTTACACCAGCACTTGTGGTTTTTATCTCATTGTCATCCAACTTCAATAGTGGCCCGACAATCTTCTGGGCTGCATCTTCACCTTCGGCATTTTTCCCCAAATACGCATCAAGCTCCCTGATAGTTGAACAACCTGACTCCAAGATCTGCACTTGAAGCAAAGGTGATTTTCAGAATATAATGAGAGTAGATGCATGGTATATAGTACTGGGAGAACAGGATGTACTGAGATGTGTGTGCTTTTCTGGTCATCCAAAGAAGAATAAGCATTCAAGTAAAATTATGAACAGATCAGAATTGTGATTGTAAACATATAGTGGAAGTTGGGAAAACTGATTTTAAAACTCAGGCAGAATGACAAGGAAACAGAACGCGGGTCGAAAATTTTTGATACCATAATGGAGAGTAACATGATAGTCTATCACACATCTATGCAGTATGTAAAGAACAAGAACCACTTATTTTTTGTTCAATGTCTGGATTTTCCAGATACTTAAAAACCCAAGATCATAACGACAATGAGCATGCAAAAAGAAGGCAAGACTACAGTTCTTAAGGAAATTGCTATTAAATACCCAGCTGACATAATAACTACATATACATGATATCAACCTCATAATACCAATGCTAGAATGAACAATATAGAAATAGAGATTAAACTGGCAGCCCGTGTGCATCCGCAGGCTACCGGCAGAGGCAGAGGATGGGTACTTCTTGCCAGTTTTGATAGGAAAGAAGACTTGTCATATCATTGCTTTATTATTACCATATACTTACTATTGGTTCGGCTACTAGTACTATTAGCATATTAGTACACATATTAGTAGCTTGTTTGTTTGGTAATGCGCTTGGAGTTTGTTGTGCCTGTCGATTAGAGAAGTAAGCGTCTAGTAGTGAGTGAGCAAGCAAAAAGAAGTCCATCAAGCTTTCCCAGGTATGGAGCTTGTGCAAGAGGGAGGAGGATAGATGGTTGTGACGCAGACGGTGAGAGTAGCACGCCCTTTTTTATTGAGCTGGGTCTCATTTCAGGTGGTAGGAAGGTGGAAGTATAGTGTGTCATGCAGCAGCAACAACATACAGTGATGGATGACCGTTTTTGTGGTCAGGCTGGAAAACCACGTGGCAGCCTAACTGCTTTTTATAATACTAGGTAGGGCTGAGTCATTGACAATGTTTGTGAGGGCATTCTTCTTCTTCCACCTCAGTTGCAGTGTTATCAATGTCAGCATAAGCACGCAAGCAATTGTAAATGACATCAACATCTCTGTGCTCTAACCCATCAATGAAACACTGTCTTAAACTACCATCCAGTAATGATCCAATACTTTGAATTCTCTTCTCATGGGAATATCATGTGAGATGTGAAAATTGAAAACTGAAACCAAGGAGCTAGGAGCTAATGACAAATTATAAGCATTCTCAATGGAGGAACAACACACTATCAACTACATGCCCATCTATATTCACCTAAATCCTGTGTGGCCTGTTGGGCTTATTATTAGAGTATATAGGCAATATCCACAAACTCCCTCTTGAAAAACATGCCCACGAATAGGTGCATGATTGTAAACATTAATGTGAGAAATTAAACATATCTAGCTGAGAAAAGCATAGCCTACATGTAATATCATATAATAGGTGAAACAGTATGAGAAAAGGTCTAGTAAGTTGTATTTGACATAAACTATAATATGGAGTATGGTCACAATATAAGTATGAACTGAAGAGTGATGCAATACCAAAACAATTGTGATACCAGAAAAAAACATAAAGAAGTGACAGGACACTTGATAATTTTCTGGTCGTCTTATGAAGTGAAGGAAGAAACACCTAAGAATATCACATACAATAATTAACAATTGCCCTTGGATGCCCTTGATGATATTGACCCGAAGAAGATGTAATCGATATATGTAAAAATAAGAGCATTTGTAAAAATAACACCATATCAAATCAAGTAGCAGAATCTGAAGAAACTAGAACAACACTTCTATTGGTGAATCAAAAAGCAATATTTTTCTGGATCAAAATGGTAAATTACCTTGATAATTTCCCATTTCAAATTCTTCCTATATTGCACATCTTTCTTTTGATAAACTTTATGAGTCCTATTCAAATTCATATCAAGAATTCTATGCATTAGTAACTATATATGGAACTTTCAATACATGTATTATGAAATTGAAATTGTTTTATGAATTACTTACAACTCCATGAGTTTTTCCACGTTCCCACGTAATTTTCCTCGTAACGGATCAAGATAGTGGCACTTACCCAACATAGGGTTGAAGATGCAAAGTATCCAATGTCCCCTACGCATACATGAGTATTACATTTTAAGATTAATGTATTTTTAAGCAACATTTAAAGTAAACAAATAACAGGCAATCGACAAAATCTATGCGTACCCCACATTATAAGGTATAAAGAACAATTCTAATCTTTGTTTCTTCCCTCTAATGAACTGATCTGCTATGCATTGCGCCCGAGTCTCCACTTTATCATTGTATAATGGATCTATAAAATGTGGACATATAAATCCAAATATATTAAATATATTTCCGAATGTCACTTTGTTGAACAAATGCCTACAAAAAACACATATTTAGTCTTTGTACTTGTATAGAAACACATAATTAGTCTTTGTACTTGTATAGAAACTTGTATAGAAACACATATTACTCGTATAGAAACTTACTTTATGTACACTGATATGTGTGAGGCTTCTAGTTGGTCTTTATCATGGCATATTTTAATCAATTTCGGTGTGATAATCAACTCATGTGTGTAACCTACTACATCTTCAGACATCTGAAGAGAGATGTTATGATTCTCATCATCTTCCACATACACCATCAACAGTTTCAACTTCGTTGGAGGCTTTTTGCATGTTGGCTTGACGGGACTTGAGACTTCATCACAATTTTTTCTAGTTTTTGAATTTCCTATTTGTGTGCTTATTGATTCCCTCACTTTTCTTTGAGACAATGAGTCTTGGGATTCCTTGCATATGATTATTAAAAAAATATAGTTTATTAATATACATGATTCATTTCAATAAAATAATAAAAACACTGTCAAGTTATCGCATATACCTTCATATTTATTTTGATCAATTCTGCATGCCAAGGAAGGTAGGTGCCTATGCCTTGACAAACTTGATAAACTTCAGCCATATCTAAAGGTATTGGCACACTTTCTTCAGGCATCAACGGGGTATCAATTATCACTTTTTTGTATTTTAGATCCAATGCCACATTGTGAAGGATAATTGGCTCATTTGTATGAGATATATACACCCTTCCATCAGCTACTGAACGTAATGGATTATCCAACATCAAAATACACTTGTGATAGCCCTACAAAAATCAAATATAGATATTGTCAACATGAGAAATGACTGTATCTAACATTTACTACGTAACAGACTTGTTGATTACCTCAGGTAGATGTGAGAATTATGCAAGTGGACAATTAGATTTGGAAGTAGGGTATTGGTCTGTATCCCCAACATTGTTAAGATCCTTGCCCATATTCTTCCCTTCAAGATACTTAATCTTCATGGCCAAAGCTTTAATGGTCTATTGCATTTGTAACAGCATATGGGATGGTTGATCATCTGTTCGAGCCACACTTTGACAATATTTTGTAATTGTTATTCCTGGTCCGGTTGCTCTCGCATGTCCTGGGTGATCTTTTTTTCCCAATGCCATTGTTAACACATCATTACATCCCTTCTCAGTAATGAGTCCCTCAGAAACTTCCTGAGATAGAGCATCCTTGCAAAATATAAAACATACATATGTAAAAATAATAAAAACTATATATTGTGATGAAAAATCAACGAGATAAAAAATTAAACTTACAATCTTGTACACCACTTCCTTGACCTTGTCACTAGTAACAGCACCGGTTTTGTCCATTCTAGCTCTTTTCCATAATTCTGCTCTAGAAATCTTTGAAATAATTGGATCTAAACTATTCTCACTGATCTGTTTATAATATGATAAAACCACAATACTTTTATACCTCTATATGAAATTTCACAAATTGCTTTAAAATGAATCAAATCTTACAATTTCTTACTCTAGGCCAACATATCCCTTACGAGAAATTCTAGGCCGATACTCATTCTTTGACGATAATTCTCTTCCAGCCTTACTTCTTCTCTGGTTATTTTTACGAACAACAAATATGAAAATATATTTAAATGTCTTACAAGTAAAACAACAAAAGTACACTAGTTTATATTATCACCTTAAATTCTTCGGTCAATCGACTCATGACAAAATCCTCCCATTGATCTGCAGATATAAAATCATATTCTTTGGGTGGGTGTTTGCATATGTGATGGAGTTTTGCAACACCACTAAAAATCCTAAGGTGATGAATCCTTAGGTTTAGCCTTGCTAGTACTATGGTAAGAACTCCACCCACGTGTGCTAAGACACGCGGAAGTCTTATCGTAGTATAGTTAAGGGTCGAATCCTCAGGACAACGGTCTTGACGAAGTCAAGATGGAAAACGTTTTAGTTCTACTTAACTACTTAACAGTTGATATTTAGATCGAAAGTTTGATGTTGGTTTTAAAGCTGAATGCGAGGAAAGTAAAGCAAGAAAGTAAAGATTAAGGTTGTAAACAATTGATAAAAACCACTAGGATGTTATCGGGTTTCACACCACTACACATGGATCAAGTCATGCAACATAATAAAACAACCTGCAAAAAGAGTCAAATCAGTTAGTATCTTGTAGTCCTAGCTTCCTTTCGGATAACTAGCTACGAGAAGTGTGGAGTATTGCAATGCCAGCCATTCCATAATGAATGGTCACATGCTTTGCATTACTCCTTCATGAAATGTGTTCCTCGACCTTACCAAGGTTGCACTTCCATACGTCAACTGATTCCATTTCATAGTATGAAAGTGCAACGATGGGGGTGAGTTTACTCCACTCCTGAAAACACTTCTAGACACCGAAACAGACATATGGTGACTACATACATCCATAACCAACATTCAATCGATATTTAGATCTAAGGGTACAAACATAGACAATTCATACCAAAAGACAATATGTAACACAAGTTGATGATCAAGCAACTAGTATTCATTAAGCGATTGAAGTTAAACTGAAAAGAAGAGTATCTTTATCACAAGTTATTGAATTACATCGCATGAAATGAAAACATGGGTAGTGGGGCTACTCCCCGCACCCTAGTGAATGAAACTACTTGCTCATGGCAAAGAAGGAGGTGAGAAGAGAGAGAAAGAATGTCATCTCCACAGAGGAGGGAAGGTTGAACCCTTGGTGAAGAGAGCAACGATCTTCGCACTTTGTGGTTGCTTTGATGAAGGATTTTCTTTTCCCACCTTCTTTGTTGAAGAGATGGAAAAAAGAGAGAGAAGGAAGCTTGATGATGAGCACGGATCTCAAAGCTGGCAGCCTTGGGGCAGTGGACGGAAGACCAGAGTGCTCTGGATCTGGAGAGGCAGCCTTTGGGTGTCTTGGAATTCGATCCTTTTGAAGTGGCCCTTGAGGTCCTATTTATAGGCTCAAGTTAAGCCCAAACGGTCTTGAGACCGTTTGGTCTCAAACGGTCTTGAGACCGTGAGGCTTCTCGCGGTCTTGGGACCGTGAGGCTTCTCGCGGTCTTGGGATCGTGAGGCCTCTCGCGGTCTTGGGACCGTGAGGCTTCTCGCGGTCTTGGGACCGTGAGGCTTGTCGCGGTCTTGGGACCGTGATGCTTGTCGCGGTCTTGGGACCGTGAGGCTTGTCGCGGTCTTGGGACCGTGAGGCTTGTCGCGGTCTTGGGACCGTGAGGCTTGTCGCGGTCTTGGGACCGTGAGGCTTCTCGCGGTCTTGGGACCATGAGGAGTCTTTGTAATTTTTTTGTGTTTTCTGTAATGAAAAAGAGGAAAAGTTGGTTTATTGATGTATCTGCAATAAAGTAAGAAGGTTTAATGATTCTATTTAGTTTATCTAAGAAAGAGTATGGAAAACTAAAGATAACTAATAAGATAACGTCACAAAATGAGAGGTTATCACCCCCCCTAACTTAGAGTCTAGCTTGTCCTCAAGTTAGATAGAGCTAAGGCATGTAATGGCGAGGCGATTTTATTTGGTTAGGGTTTCCATACTCTTGCTTCAATTCTAGGTCAGAGATCTACCGAGGTCTTATCAGGGCTTCTATTTACACTAACTCTTTCGAGTATCAAAAGTTGCATGGATCTCAGGTTCCTTTTATATCGTGAATCTCGCATTGGGACCACCTTTCTTATTGTGTGCATGTCATCGACTCTAATCAGTTTTATACTTCTTTGAAGAAACCTACTGGTAGCTAGAGTGGGTACGAGGGCTGGCTTAAAAGGCTTATTGTGTAACTCCCCCTTCAAGTGGGGAAAGGTTTGTCTATGCTTTTTAGAGATTCACTACCGGGCACGACACATCTGCCTTCATGAGGGCAGCTGAATGTACCGGCCGAGTGAGCTCTTTTATCAGCCTTATCATATATTAGGAAACCTTAGGATCTCATTACCGGGCACGACACATCTGCCTTCATGAGGGCAGCTTTATGTACCGGCCGGGTGAGATCTTTGTTGGCTCTTCATATAGGTCCTTATGCATGGCACAACTCTCATGTTTTTATTCAGCACTCTGGCTTTTATTCGAATCTCACAGGCTTAGGAAGTGGGTTTTGTTAGGGTTTTTGATTGGGCGGCCAAGCCTCTTTTTATTGAAAGAAGAAAACTGTTCTTGGGGTTCTTGACATGCACTTGGTGGTCCGCTCGCGAGATTTTCTTGATTTTGGATTTCCTTGATTTCCCTCTTGACTTTGAGAGTTTTCGGTTCGCTTTGGCCCTGAAGTTGACCTGTGAAGAGTCTGAGATAGAATTGAAGCAAAAGTATAGAAACCAATAGTGAATGAATTTTATGGATTCACCATTTCAAGCCTGTAAGCTAATCTTATTATTTATATGAGGACTACTTTATGTCTAACTTAGGTAAGGGTGATACTTTTCATGATGAAAGGTATACTTAGAAGTTGTTTTATTGAAAAAAATACTGGAAAAAGTCTAAGTACGAATAGAAAGTTTGAAAATGATGTGCGGGAAAAAATGAGTTAGAAGAGTTGGAGAAGGATGATACCTCGCCCTTGTCCAGTGCACTCCCCCCTAACTTATCACGCACTCTGTCCACAGAGTGTCAAAGGGATAGGTTGAGAGGTGCATGGACAAGGGCATTTAGGCGTCAGTTAATCCTGAGCTTGCCCCTGGTGCTTGGAGGAGCTTAGCTGCAAACTGTCCACGTAGGGCGTGATAGTCTACGTCAGTCATATCCTCTACTGGTTTCTGAAGAACTAAGATGGTATACATCCAATAGAGGACATGGAAGCCGCAGTCGTTGGATTGTCGGATTTGCTGGGGACACTTGTGGCAGAAGGAAGGGCGGTGAAAGTGTTCTTTGGCGTAAGCTTTTGTGTGCTGACTAAGGAGATCAATTAATCTTTCAGCACATTCTTTTGCCACTACCTTTGTGGGTGTTTTTGGCGTTACGACGTAAACTTTCTGTCGTAGGTTGTACTGGCTATCGGAACTCTTATAAATTGTAATTGTTTCATCCGGTAGGTTTGCTGCCAGAAGTAGCCAGTGTTCATGGTAGAGGAAGGGTAGCATGATGAACTTCGGCGTTGTGTGTTGTAGATATGAGATTAGTGTTTCAGCTGCGCCAAAGTTCTTTAGCTTTAAAAGATCATCCTTCAGATATGGAGACGCCATGTATGCTGTGGGGTGATCTTGTCCGAGTAGAAGCTGATAGGCGGACATAAGGCCAACAGAGAGGGATCCTTTAATTTGTAAAGATTCTCGCAGAGTGTCTGTCATTATAAGAATGTCACCAGACATGAAAACGAGCTCATCATTCTCGGCGGAAAGCTTTGACATAATGAGACGTAGTTCGTAGCTGGATAGGCCTTTGCAAGCACTGAGATCGAAGTCTGGAAAAGATGGTGTGATGGCAGACAACGGGTTTTTGGCGTCTTTGCTTTGCTCGGTAGCGGAGGCCGGTCCTTTTGATTTCTCTGACTCTTTTAGAGCTTGGAGGAAGGGTCGCCGCTGTGGTCGCTGGATAGCAGAGAAGAGGTAGCGAGGGACATCATCTGGTGCCATCGTTTGGTCCTTGAAGAACCGTCTATCGCAGATGAGCTCCATCGCATAACGTCCTCTCAAGGAATGAAAATCTTCAGTGACCAGGGCAGAGAAAGGGATTTCTTGGTTCAGCGCTTGGATGTGACGAATGGTGCAGAAAGCGCAATCCCCGGATTCTTCTGCGGCTTGAACTGGAGGGTTTATAATTTTGAACCAGGGCTGGCTCCAGTCTTGGCGGAGAGATGGGCGTGCAACCCAAATTAGCTTAAGCAGCCGAAAGGGTATGCATCTTGCTTCGCCGGCTGCTTCACCCACAAAGTTTATCGTGCCGGCGGGTAGCTCGGTGCTGCAAAAGTTATAAACCGTGGCGTCCCGAGCCTTTGTATCGACAATCATAGCTAGCCAATGGTTTAAAATTTGGAATGGCACAGTAAGATAACGTGCTCGTCGTGCTAGCCCGATACGCAGACGTTCGATGGATTTTTCTTGGATATCCTTGTATAGGAGGCCCAAGGATAGGGCGGGTGAGGCATTGAAGACAGGCTGCTTCCTCTTGTGGCTTCTGTAAATTTCGATACAGTTGGCGAGGAGGACACGGAAGATAGACATTGGCATCGTCGACCCAGGTCGCAAGATTTTGCGAAAATCTTCACGTGTCAGCTTGCGCTTCGTTTTAGTGTTGTGGTAGATAATATCATCTCCTGCCTTTGTATCGTCCACGATAGTATTCAATATAAAGATATCCTGGGCATCTAAAGTGGAAATGGCCGCCATATCAAGGTCATGCATTTTGTGCGGTAGGGGTGGTGGCGGGGGAAGCTCCTGTAGAGGGGGGGAGGGATGTAATTCTGGGGCTTCCTCAGAGCCAATAGTGTCGTTGTCTGAGTCCGAGGCAGAATCGAGCTCTTCATCGGTATCTAATTGCACTCGTTCTGACTCGTACTCGTCGAGGGGTGAGGTTTCTGTCGTGGTGGGCGCTGAGAGGGGTAAGACAGCTGGTGTAGGAGGGGTGGCGCCGGTTCCGATTATGCATTGGTGGAACTCGGCGAAGGCTACTTCTTTAGCAGCTTCCCCGATGGATCCCATAGCAGAGTAGTCAAGAAATTGATCCACATATGATATATTAACATTATCATGGTGTGGGGAGTTGGGATCCTTATCACCGTCATGGTGATCTTTTTGTTGTCTGGGTTCTGCTCCTTGGCTTGGACCCTCCCCAGCATCATCTGGTTTGTCAGAGTCTTCATCTGAGGAGGTACTGTTGGTGGAGTCTGCTGAAGAATCGTAATCATCATCATTATCAGCATCATCTTCATCGTCGTTAATTGTCTTCTTTTGTGCTTTCTTTTTGCACAGACGATGGATGGATTGGAGTTCATCATAAGCCACTTGCACGTGCTCGTGTGTTTCGAGCAGTGTTTCGTGGGTTTCTTTAAGATCTAAATAACGTTGTTCGGCCGAGAGGAGTCTTGCTGTGAGATCTGTTACTTGAGCTCTTAGCTGAATGAGCTCATTATTTGATGACTCCTCCTGGCGATTATGTAGCTGCGTGAGGGTGGTGGTGATGTCGTCCAGGCGCGTGCTGAAAGCTTGTTGTTGTTGCTGCAGCTCGCGTAGGGTCTCTGGCAGAGGTAAAGTCTGCGCGGAAATCCTATCGACTTGCGTTGCCATCACTTCATGCTGGCGTTGTACTCCCTGGATCAACTTGGGCAAGTTGTTGCAGTGGCCGTCGATGTGGTCGACTTGCTTGGCCACTGAAGCTTGACGTTGTTGGATTCCTTGGAGGATTCCTGGCATGGCGCGGTTTTGCTCGCCGATCTGGGCAACCTGCTTAGTTAGACCCTGCACGCATGAAAAAATAGAATTCAAAATGTTAGATGGGTCGGTGAGGAGGTTTCGGATGGTGTCAAATTGACGTCCGAATTCCTCACCGACGTTAGTAAAAGGGACCCCAGTGATTGAAGGGTGAGGTGGCTGGGGTCGGGGTGGAATGATAGTGTCATGCGGAAAAGACACTGTTGATGGACCCGCGAATTGCGTGGTGACTGTAGATGGAGTCACTAGCGATGTCAGGGTGGTGGAGGATGGAAAAAATGGTGGCATTCCCGAAGATGGAAATGGATTCGGGAATGTTGATGGAAAGTCGGTGGATGTGAAGGAGGAGAATTCGGGCATTGTGGTGGAGAATGGGGTGCCCGAAGTAAAGAAGGGTGGAGGTGGTGGAAGGGTGGTGGAGGAAGGTGGAGTGGAGGAAGATTGAAGGGTGGTTGATGGTGGTGGGGTGGTGGATATTGGGGTGGTGGAGGGTGGAGAGGTGGTATTGAGCTCAGCATTTAGACTCATTATAAAAGAGTCTAGTGATGAGGATGTAATATTTTCTTCAGGGAGGGGGGGGGTTCAGTTTCAGGGTTAGGTTTCGATGTGGGTGTCCCTGACAACTCATGAGCTTTGACGAGCCTTCTGGAAGGTCGTTTGACTAGGAGCTTTGCTGTTTTAGCTGCCGGGGCAGTTATACTAAGCTCTGCCTGCCCTGCCTTTGCTTTCTTTTCTCTGGCTTTGACTGAAGCAATGATTTTGGCGATCTCGTCTTCAGTGAACAGGAGCTTGTCTTTATCATAGTCAGCAAGCTCTGGAAGTGGCAGCAGGATTCGTGAAGATTTTGTGGGGCAGAACACGTAGTTTAGCCTTCCATCCTTATCCTTTAAGATGTAAGAGTTCTTTAGTGTCTGTTCATTGGTAAGAATGTGCCTTTTATTGGGCTGCATTTGGGTAGAAGTCTATCCATCTTGAGATATTTGATGATAGATGTGATATGACCACCCATGCAGATTTCTTTCCCGAGGGCGAAGGCTGATAGCTTGATCAGCATGTGCCGTCCAATGTTGACAGGCATTCCGTTGAGGACTGACCAGAGGACAAAAAGGTCGGATATGAGAATATTTCCTCCTTCGGATCTAGGGAAAAGTGCACCGACGATAATTTTGTGTAACGTGCGCACTAGGCCAGAATGAACGTTGGAGGCCTTGCTTGTCCTTGCATCGAAGGTTGGTAACCCTGTTAATGACTTCCATAAGTTATGCTTGTTGAAACTGGGGTGGTCTGTGCCAGCAGCTTTGGCATTCTTCAGCTGGTCTTTATTGTCGATGAAAATTTCGTTCAGGACATTTTCGGTGATGACCACCTCATTGTTGAAGATTCTGGAGGTTATTCTACGGTCACCACCGTCCCTTTCTTTATGCAAGATGTCCACCACTTCTTTGTTGAAGTAGGTGAAGAATTCAGTAGTTGGCTCAGAGTAGGAAATTTCCGATACAAAGCAGAGCCGGGAAAGGTTAGAATTGTCAAGAAGAGTGAGGATTCTGTGGTAGATCCCCATCTTCATCAGTATGCTGGGGCAGACATACTTGGTTGGTTTAAGGAGTTGGCTGATGGGGGGAATGATTTGGAGGTGAAGGTTCTCGGGTGGTGGTGCTGTGGTGGTGATGGGAGGAAAAATAGGAACAGTTATTGTGGCAGGGTTGGTGACGGTGGTGGAGGATGGTGGGATGTACCCTGCTAGGATTTGTTCTCTTGCACAGGCAGGTTGGACCTGCTTCCTGGCTCTTTTCTTAGATGTGGGCTCAGTTGTTGGTTCTTGAGCCAATCTCTTCCCCTTAGATTTTGTAGTAGGTGATTCTTTCTCAGGGGAAGGCTGATATTCGGAGGCCTCGTCGGATGAGGTATCTTCGACCTCCTCGTCAGAAGGTTCTTCATCTAGGCAGCGGTTGATTCGCTTGATGTCCTTCATGACAGCAGTCAGGTTTACTTCTGCTGGGACTTTTCCAGTCCTTTTGAAGTCGTCAACTAAGCTTTGCAGATTTGCTCGTTCAGCAATGAGCTTCTCTTTTGTCCAGAAGGGAGCGTCTGTTGGTCCTTGCTTAGCATGTGAAGTCATTCTGAAATAATTGATAAGAAACAAAAGTTAGAAATCTTAAATTTTGAAATTATAACAAAGTAAAATTATTTTGAATTTGAGTTTTATTAGTTTGATTTAGTTCAAACGGTCCTGAGACCGTTTGGTCTCAAACGGTCTGGAGACCGCGAGGATCCAAACGGTCTTGAGACCGCGAGGATCCAAACGGTCCTGAGACCGCGAGGATCCAAACGGTCGTGAGACCGCGAGGATCCAAACGGTCTTGAGACCGCGAGGATCCAAACGGTCTTGAGACCGCGAGGATCCAAACGGTCTTGAGACCGCGGGGATCCAAACAGTCTTGAGACCGCGAGGAAGACGAACCGCGTGGGAGACGAACCGCGCGGCCGTTCGTTGGCTAAGAGCTGCGGAAACGATGATGGCGACAACGGCGGGAAGGAGCTCGAACGCGAGTTTTAAACGGTGATGCGTCAACCTGTCGCTGCGGTCGGTGGGTCGGCAAAGGGGTAGCTGCTGTAGAGCTGACGACGAGCTAGGAACGACGTCGACGAAGTCGAGAACGACGGCGACGAAGCCGAGTGACACGCGGGAGTGTAGATACGAAGGTCAGAGTGGAATGAAACAGGAGAGTTCGAGAATTCGGGAATCAAGAAGAGAGGCGCGTAGGTGGGGGGGTATATTTATAGGTTTTTAGGAGCCCTCTCGGTCAGGTGACTGAGAGAGCTCAAACGGTCTTGAGACCGCGAGGGGCCTCACGGTCGTGAGACCGCGAGGAGCCTCACGGTCGTGAGACCGCGAGGGGCCTCACGGTCGTGAGACCGCGAGGGGCCTCACGGTCTGGAGACCGCGAGGGGCCTCACATTCGTGAGACCGTGAAGGGTCTCACGGTCTGGAAACCGCGAGGGGCCTCACG
Source organism: Alisma plantago-aquatica (assembly GCA_963693085.1). Lineage (NCBI taxonomy): Eukaryota > Viridiplantae > Streptophyta > Magnoliopsida > Alismatales > Alismataceae > Alisma > Alisma plantago-aquatica. Next base: position 1,467,429,160 of record OY856411.1, on the reverse strand, counting down.
GTCTCTAGACCGTTTGACCTCAAGATCATGTGGATTTTTATGTATTTTTGGATTTAAAGAAAGCAAAAGAAAAAGGAAAAACAAAGATAAACAAAAGGGTGTTTAAAAAACAAAAGAAAAGGCTAAAATAAAAACAGGAAAGGTGATATTCAGGCCTTGGGTTGCCTCCCAAGAAGCGCCTTGGTTTAACGTCGCTGGCTCGACAAGATTTTTGCTCCGGCTATGCTGACTTTATAGGGTCATGAATCTCGATGGTTTGTCTTGATAACTTGTCTGCCGGAGTGTGGTACTTTTTTAATCTGTGGCCATTTATGGTCCTCTCTCCTCCATTATCGTCAATAATAATGACAGCTTCTGTCGGGTATATATGTTTGATTGTAAAGGGACCCGACCATTTAGTACGCAGTTTTCCAGGAAACATTTTTAATCTGGAGTTGAATAGGAGGACTTTGTCTCCGACGATTATATCTTTTCTTTTGATGTGGCCATCGTGCCACATCTTAGTTTGTTCTTTGTAGATTCTTGCATTGTGGTAGGCTGTCATTCGTAGCTCTTCTAATTCTTGGAGTTGAAGTTGTCGGAATTCACCAGCACCTTTGAGATCGAAATTTAGTTGCTTAATGGCCCACCAAGCCTTATGCTCTAATTCAACTGGCAAATGGCAAGACTTCCCATACACTAATCGAAACGGTGTTGTTCTGATGGGTGTTTTGAAAGCTGTACGGTAAGCCCATAGAGCGTCAGATAGTTTGGTTGACCAATCGGTGTGGTGTCGATTGACAGTTTTTTTCCAGAATAGCTTTAATTTGCCTATTGGAGACTTCAACCTGTCCACATGTCTGTGGGTGATATGGTGTAGAAACTTTGTGGTTGACTCCATATTTTCTTAATAAGGCTTCAAAGCTCCGTTCCAAAAAATGTGATCCGCCGTCAGATATAATCGTTCTTGGGACGCCGAATCTGGGAAATATTATCTCTTTAAACATCTTGATTACCGGTTTTGAATCGCAAGAGGTGGTTGGTAGAGCTTCTACCCATTTTGAAACGTAATCCACAGCAACCAAGATATACTTGAATCCATAAGACGAGGGGAAAGGGCCCATATAATCTATTCCCCATACATCGAAAAGTTCGATTTCTTATCATATGTTCAATGGCATTTCATTTCTTCTGGTTATCCCTCCGGATAGTTGGCACTTGTCGCATGATCACACGTATTCATGTGCATCTTTTGCGATGGTGGGCCAATAAAAGCCAGATTGCAAGACCTTGAGGGCTGTCTTCTTAGAACTCATGTGCCCCCCAGTGGGGCCTGAGTGACACTGCTCAAGGACTGGAGTGATTTCCGTCTCTGGGATGCATCTACGAAAGAGTCCATCTGCGCATAAGCGAAAAAGATAGGGCTCGTCCCAGAAATATTGCTTAGCGTCGTGAATGAACTTCTTTTTGTCGTGATAGGATGTGGATGGGTGAATGATTCCTGTTGCCAAATAGTTGACAATGTCGGCATACCAGGGAAATCCATTGGAGACTTTCATTAGGTGGTCGTCCGGGAGGGAATCTTGGATAGGAACTTTGTCTTCATCCTCGACTCTAATACGGCTGAGATGATCGGCGACGACGTTTTCCACTCCGCTTTTGTCTTTAATTTCCAAATCGAATTCTTGAAGCATTAGCACCCAGCGGATAAGTCTAGGTTTTGCGTCTTGCTTCTGAATCAGATATCGTATAGCGGAGTGGTCAGTGTAGACAATGACTTTAGCTCCTATCAGGTATGAGCGGAATTTTTCAAACGCGTAGATGACAGCTAAAAATTCCTTTTCTGTAGTGGTGTAATTTTTTTGTGCTTCATCCAACGTTTTAGATGCGTAGTATATAACATGGGGTTTCTTGTCGATTCTTTGCCCTAAAACGGCCCCTATGGCATAATCGCTCGCATCACACATGATTTTGAAAGGTAACGACCAATCTGGAGCTCGTAATATTGGTGCAGAAATCAAGGCATCTTTCAGAGTTGTGAAACTTTGCAAGCATTCTTGGTTAAAGTTGAACTCTGTGTCCTTGGTCAGCAGTTGTGTCATGGGTTTTGCTATTTTGGAGAAATCTTTAATAAATCTTCTGTAAAACCCAGCATGTCCTAAGAAGGCACGTACTCCTTTTACGTCTTTTGGTGGCATCAATTTTGAGATAACGTCAATTTTTGCTTGATCCACCTCGATCCCTCTGTCGCTCACTCTGTGTCCTAAAACAACACCCTCTGTTACCATAAAATGGCATTTTTCCCAATTTAAAATGAGGTTTGTTTCCTCACATCTTTGTAGGACTTGAACCAGGTTGAGCAGACAGTTGTCGAAGGAGTCTCCATAAACTGAAAAATCATCCATGAATACCTCCATTATAGACTCTGTCAATCCCGCAAAGATAGCAGACATGCATCTTTGGAAAGTAGCTGGTGCATTACAGAGCCCGAATGGCATTCTTCTGAAAGCGTACGTCCCAAAGGGACAGGTAAAAGTAGTTTTCTCTTGATCGTCCGGATGTATCGGGATTTGGTAAAAGCCGGAATATCCATCGAGGTAACAAAAGAACTTCTGATGAGCTAGGCGCTCGAGGACCTCATCTAGGAAAGGCAGGGGGTAGTGATCTTTTCGTGTTGATTTATTAAGTTTCCTATAATCAATGCACATACGCCACCCTGTAACGGTTCTAGTGGGCACCTGTTCATTTTTGTCATTAAGAACAACGGTGGTTCCCCCCTTTTTAGGGACCACCTGCACTGGGCTTACCCACTGAGAATCAGAAATTGGGTAGATAATGCCTGCCTTTAGAAGCTTGAGGACCTCGAGGCGAACCACCTCTTTGAGGTTGGGGTTTAACTTTCTCTGGTGTTCTCGCGATGGTTTAAACTCTTCAACCATGGGCAGTTTGTGCATACATAAAGCAGGGTTTATGCCCGTCAGATCAGTCATTTTATAGCCAATGGCTTTCTTATGCTTCTTCAGTTCATCGAGGAGTCTGTTTTCTTGATCATCCTCCAGAGTGGAGTTGATGATTACTGGACAGAGCTTCTCATCATCAAGAAAAACATGTTTAAGCCCCTCGGGTAAGGCTTTCATTTCTGGAGCCTTAGGTGGCTCAGTGGCTTCTATAATTGTGATGGCTTTAAGTTCTTCAAACGTGGTTGTCGGAGCTTCTTCAGCTTTTTCTAAGTATTGCAGGCACTGTTGTACTAGTTCACTGGCCGAGAATTCTACATCCGGATTTGTAAGAGTATTTTCCAATTCGTCGGATGGTTCAGACATTTCTAACTGGGACATTTGATATATAGCATCCAGGAGAAAGACTTCCTCTTGAATGCTTGGACCTTTCATGCTGTTTAGAACTCTGAACTGGAAAGCCTCCCTCCCAAGTCTCAAAATAATAGTTCCTGCTTCGACATCAATGAGAGCTCGGGAGGTAGCTAGGAAAGGTCTTCCGAAGATTATCGGATATCTCAGGTCTTCTTGTATGTCCATAATAACAAAATCACATGGGACATAAGAATTTGTTCCTATTCTGACAGGGATGTCTTTGATAATGCCAAGAGGGGCAGTTATGGTAGAGTCGGCTAACTGAATTGTCATTGTCGTAGGTAACAAATCAGTGAAGCCTAATCTTTTACACATTGAATAGGGCATAATAGATATGCTTGCTCCTAGGTCTGCCAATCCTTTCTTGCTGGGGCCATTTCCAATGGAACACTGAATGCCGAAGGAACCTGGGTCCTTCTTTTTCTTTGGCATTTTATTAAGCAGAATATCTGAAGTGGTCTGAGCAAGTTTCACTATTTCATGCTCCTCTGTCATATACTTTCTCGACAAGAGGGTTTTTAGGTATTTTGCCCAAGCGGGCACTTCGGAAAGGGCATCAAGAAAAGGAATATCAATGTATAACTTTTTCATAGCTTCTTTAAATTTTTGGAACCTAGTGTCCATTTTAGTTCCTTTTAGTCTGTCTGGGTAAGGAATTCTTGGTGGGACTTCTGAGATTGGTTGCTTTTCCTTTTCTTTCTCTGCATAATTTTCTGTTTCTCTGCTTGAATTCCCTGTTGGGGAAAGAATGGCTACGTCATCATCATCATGGTTGATTCTTGTGACATCAGGCAGGATACGACCAGACCGCGTGGTGACGGCATTAAGTTGTTCTGGTCTGTTTGGGTTATGACGGGGGTTTGCCTCTGGTTGCCCAGCAAAAGTGCCGGCTTGAGGTTTCAATTGAGCGGCAATATGTGCCAGTTGGGCTTCTACGGCCTTTTGTTGAGCTTGTTGGTTTGCAAGCATGGTTTGTTGCGTTTGAAGCATTTGTCTAATCAAGGATATCTCATCAGATGATTGGGGAGGAGCACCCCTTTGTTGATACTGAGTGACTTGCTGTCCTGGTTGTTGTAGAGGTGCAGTTAACTGTGGCTGCTGGGGCTGCTGCAACTGGGGTTGCTGTGACTGCTGCAACTGGGGTTGTTGCAACTGAGGGTGCAGTCCTGAATGGGCATATTGGTAAGAAGGATTCCTGGGATAGTTAGATCTTTGAAAACCTTGTCTGTAATTCCCTTGATTGAAGTTATTCTGAAATCCTGGTGGTTGTCTATTGAAAGATCCACCTTGTGCCTGCTGCTGTGGGTTGGCAGTCCCTGCAGGATTCCCGTATTGAAAACCAGGATGGTTCCTTGGTTTATCTGGGTTGTAATACACTTGGCCAGGTATTGAATGTATGGAGTTGACTTGCTCTGGCATTTGGTCCTCGGGATGCTCGATAATGGGTTCATATTGCGGCATAGGTGGTTGTAAATCCATCATGACATTGTATAACAGGCCACATGATAATGTGGGATGATCGGATGCATGACAGGCTTCACAAGTTCCAGTAGCTGCCTTAACTTGTTGAACCTGAGAGTTTTTCTTCTTATCATATTCTCCGAAATAAGTTTCGAGGGCTTGTTGCTTGCTAGCAATAGTCTTCAAAGCCTCAGCAATGGCCTTGAGTTCCATGGATTCTTCTGCTTTGTAAACCTTGAGAACGCCTTTGGGTTGGTTAGATGACCTTCCCCAATTGGATTGGTTCTCGGCCCCCAGCGTAACTATATTCCAGGCATCTTCATAATTCTTTCTCATAAAGTTTCCTCCAGATGAGGAATCTAGGAATTGCTTAATATCATCACTTACTCCTCTGTAAAATGTTTCTATCAGTTGATTTTGAGATATGCCATGGTGAGGACACTTTCTCAGGAGTTCTTTGAATCTTTCCCAAGCTTCAGCAAGTGTTTCTCCAGGTAGTTGGGAAAAGTGATTAATCTGTCCCCTAATCTCATAGGTTAGCGAAGGTGGGAAGAATTTCTCAAGAAACTTCTCTTCTAAGGGAGTCCAAGTAGTGATGATGGGGTGTCTATCCAAAGCGTTGTACCAGCTTAGTGCTCTTCCAGATAAGGTGAAGTGGAAAAGGTGTAACATGATTGCTTCCATTGCAATTCTTGCTTGGGGTACAAGTCGACAGAGTGACTTGAATCTCTTAAGGTGATCCATGCAATCGTCTCCGGGTGCTCCGGAGAAAGAGATGCCTTGCATGATCTGGATCCATTGCGTCCGAATTTCAAAGTGTGGTATGTTAATAATCGGTGGTCGGACAGGATGATCGTCTTCATAATTCTTCGGGACTGCGTAGTCCCAAAGTTGCTTGTTTCTTAATGCAAGTTGAGCAACAACATGCTCTGCTTGGATGCGGGCTTGTTCCTCAGCTCGGATCTCAGCTTGCACCTGAGCACGAGTGTCGGCAATAAGTTGTGCTCGTTCTGCTGCTATGGCGGTGTTGACTCTTTCTGCAACAAGGCGTTGCTCTTCGGCCATCTGTCTGGCTCTTTGGCGGTTAAGTCTATTCCTTCGGTGGAAACTTCTTTCTACCTCAGAATCGTATTCTGGTTCAGGGGAGAATCCGATGCTATGCGGGGGTTGCATACACGTTTTCTACCTGAGTAGAAGGAAAATCACACGTTAGGATAATGGAAGGAAATGAAGAAATCAAGAAGTATTGGAGTAGTTATAAAAAAAAAGTGTAAAATCCTAATCAACCAAGAAGTTGTTAAGTAAAAACTAAAAAGTTCCGTTGTCCCCGGCAACGGCGCCAATTTTTGATGGAGTTTTGCAACACCACTAAAAATCCTAAGGTGATGAATCCTTAGGTTTAGCCTTGCTAGTACTATGGTAAGAACTCCACCCACGTGTGCTAAGACACGCGGAAGTCTTATCGTAGTATAGTTAAGGGTCGAATCCTCGGGACAACGGTCTTGACGAAGTCAAGATGGAAAACGTTTTAGTTCTACTTAACTACTTAACAGTTGATATTTAGATCGAAAGTTTGATGTTGATTTTAAAGCTGAATGCGAGGAAAGTAAAGCAAGAAAGTAAAGATTAAGGTTGTAAACAATTGATAAAAACCACTAGGATGTTATCGGGTTTCACACCACTACACATGGATCAAGTCATGCAACATAATAAAACAACCTGCAAAAAGAGTCAAATCAGTTAGTATCTTGTAGTCCTAGCTTCCTTTCGGATAACTAGCTACGAGAAGTGTGGAGTATTGCAATGCCAGCCATTCCATAATGAATGGTCACATGCTTTGCATTACTCCTTCATGAAATGTGTTCCTCGACCTTACCAAGGTTGCACTTCCATACGTCAACTGATTCCATTTCATAGTATGAAAGTGCAACGATGGGGGTGAGTTTACTCCACTCCTGAAAACACTTCTAGACACCGAAACAGACATATGGTGACTACATACATCCATAACCAACATTCAATCGATATTTAGATCTAAGGGTACAAACATAGACAATTCATACCAAAAGACAATATGTAACACAAGTTGATGATCAAGCAACTAGTATTCATTAAGCGATTGAAGTTAAACTGAAAAGAAGAGTATCTTTATCACAAGTTATTGAATTACATCGCATGAAATGAAAACATGGGTAGCGGGGCTACTCCCCGCACCCTAGTGAATGAAACTACTCGCTCATGGCAAAGAAGGAGGTGAGAAGAGAGAGAAAGAATGTCATCTCCACAGAGGAGGGAAGGTTGAACCCTTGGTGAAGAGAGCAACGATCTTCGCACTTCGTGGTTGCTTTGATGAAGGATTTTCTTTTCCCACCTTCTTTGTTGAAGAGATGGAAAGAAGAGAGAGAAGGAAGCTTGATGATGAGCACGGATCTCAAAACTGGCAGCCTTGGGGCAGTGGACGGAAGACCAGAGTGCTCTGGATCTGGAGAGGCAGCCTTTGGGCGTCTTGGAATTCGATCCTTTTGAAGTGGCCCTTGAGGTCCTATTTATAGGCTCAAGTTAAGCCCAAACGGTCTTGAGACCGTTTGGTCTCAAACGGTCTTGAGACCGTGAGGCTTCTCGCGGTCTTGGGACCGTGAGGCTTCTCGCGGTCTTGGGACCGTGAGGCTTCTCGCGGTCTTGGGACCGTGAGGCTTCTCGCGGTCTTGGGACCGTGAGGCTTGTCGCGGTCTTGGGACCGTGAGGCTTCTCGCGGTCTTGGGATCGTGAGGCCTCTCGCGGTCTTGGGACCGTGAGACTTCTCGCGGTCTTGGGACCGTGAGGCTTGTCGCGGTCTTGGGACCGTGAGGCTTGTCGCGGTCTTGGGACCGTGAGGCTTCTCGCGGTCTTGGGACCGTGATGCTTGTCGCGGTCTTGGGACCGTGAGGCTTCTCACGGTCTTGGGAACATGAGGAGTCTTTGTAATTTTTTTGTGTTTTCTGTAATGAAAAAGAGGAAAAGTTGGTTTATTGATGTATCTGCAATAAAGTAAGAAGGTTTAATGATTCTATTTAGTTTATCTAAGAAAGAGTATGGAAAACTAAAGATAACTAATAAGATAACGTCACAAAATGAGAGGTTATCAATATGTTTCCATCTTCGTCCCTCATGAATTTTCTTGATAACCGAGATTTGAATTCCCTCCATCTATCATTGGCTCTTTGTAATACCCACTGCTTTATGACAGATCCAATCGAAAAAACACCCTACAAATAACAAAATCACATACACATAAAATATAATATAATATTTTCATACAAAAAATATACAAACAATATTAATGTCTACATACTCACCTCAATCTCTTCCCAAATAAGGTCCTTGAGACCTTCTCCCACATCACTCCAAGTATCGATGTTGATTGGAACTCGCTCTCGGGATGCGACTCCAATATAGCTGCTGAAAATGTTTCGGGTTTTCCCAATTGGTTGTCCTTGTGAATTCCATTCCAATTGAATTTTTTGTCCTTTACGTCTCTTTCTCGAAACTTTAGGCATTGTGGTACGGCCCCTACTAATCATTGTGGTCATTGAGTCATCTTCATTGGAAGACATCTACAACAAAATTTGGTACAAAAAAATTAGCAAACTGCATATAAAACAACATAATAAAATCTTACAAAATTTAAGACATATTTACATTCATTACAGAAAGATATTAGTGCACATCAAGAAAATGCCAATACTTACTCTCACTTATGCGTACGCTGTTTTTTATTTTTATGTACACTGACATCATCAAAAAATGTCCCGTCATTATGATCTTCTCGAGCACATATCTCTTCTTCTTCAACAACAAGATCACCATTTACAGACATAGATGGAATGATTGAAGAAAAAGAAGTGTCTTCTTCTAAAACGATGTCATCGTCATCATCATCTCCTTCATGGGGCCTTCTTCTATGAGATAAGACTACAAACCAGCCCTTGTTAGCTGTGTCTATCACATAGAAAACTTGTTTTACCTGTAATGCCATTATAAATGGATCACGTTTACATCCCTCCCTATCTAGGTTCACTAAGATCAATCCATCTTCTGTGCGTACACCCTTATCATTTTCAGCCCACTTGCAACGAAAAATAGGAATCTGAAACGTGTTGTAGTCCAACTCATATATATCTTGGATCACACCATAATAGGACATGTCACACCAGACTGGATTTTTGTCTTTAGCACTAGCAATGTGCAAAGCTTCGGATACCAAAGACACCCCACTGTTTTGCATCGTGCTTTTGTCATCTTGACATTTTGTATAGAAAGTGTATCCATTTATAAAATAACTAGCAAATGACAACACGGTTGATTTAGGCCCCACAGATAACCATTTCAAGGTCTTTGAAATAGAATTAGGTGAATGCTCAATCTGTTCACTAATACGATTCTTTAACCATTCGGCGAAACAACGGATGTGTAAGTTCATTATATCCTTCTCATTCTTAGATCGGTAATGGGTTTGTAAATAATCAATGTGTTCTTTAACATATGGTTCAACCTCGAATGTATTACGAAGGACATACACATGCGCTGTGTGTAATTCATCAGTGGAAAGTCGTACAAACTTGCATCCTGTACTGCCTTGTCCATCAATTTTTTTGACATGCCGTGATTTAGGAAGACCAATGGCTTCAACATTGGATAAATGTTGGACACAAAATTAAATAGCCTCTTCTACTATGTAGCTTTCCACCATACAACCCTCGGGTCGATATCTATTCTTCACATACCCCTTCAATAGCTTCATATATCGCTCAAACGGATACATCCAACGTAAAAATACCGGATCACATAGTTTGACCTCTCTAACCAAGTGCACAGTCAAATGAACCATTACATCAAAGAATGAAGGAGGGAAGTACATCTCAAGCTGACACAAAGTGATGATGATATGATTTTGCAATGAGTCCAACGTCTCAGGGTCAATAACTTTTGAGCATAAAGCATTAAAGAACATACAAAGTTTAGTGATTGCATTTCTAACCCGCTTAGGCAAAATGGAACGGATAGACAACGGCAAAAACTGTTGCATTAAGATGTGGCAATCATGTGATTTCAAGCCCAACAGTTTCAAATCTTTCATATCCACAAATCTACTCATGTTTGAAGAATATCCCTCTGGAACCTTAACTCCTTTTAGGAACCCGCAAAATATAGCTTTCTCAGACTTTGAAAGTGTGTAACATGCTGGGGGCAAGTAGGTTCGACTTCCCCTCATTTGTGGAGCCAATCTATCTCGAATACCCATGTCAACCATGTCCAATCTTGCCTTGAGGCCATCTTTTGTCTTCCATGGGATATTAAGTAATGTTCCAATAAGACTATCACATATGTTCTTCTCTATGTGCATCACATCTAAACAATGCCTCACATATAAAGACTTCCAATAAGGAAGATCAAAGAATATAGACATCTTCTTGTGGAGACCTTTGAGAATTGGAGATTTATTCTTTTTTCCAAATTTTACTTTCAATTGTTTCACCTTAGTGAAGATTTCTTGTCCGGTTAATGGTCGTGGAGCTCTTCGTAGTTCTACTTTTTCATTAAAAGCTTTCTTCACTCTACGATAATGATGATCCTTAGGCAAGAACCTGCGATGGCCGAGATAAATAGTTTTCTTCCCATGTTTTAGTTGGCAGAAAGAGGTCTCGTCTTCACAGATAGGGCAACCAAGATGTCCTTTGATACTGTACCCAGATAGATTTCCATATGCCGGGTAATCATTAATCGTACAAAATAGCATCGCCCTCATATTAAAATTCTCTTTGCGGTATGCATCATACAACTCAACACCCTTGTCCCACAGAATCTTTAAATCTTCAACAAGTGGAGCCAAGTAAACGTCAATATCGTTTCCAGGCTGCTTTGGTCCTGAAATCAGCAAAGTCAAAAGCATATACTTGCGTTTCATGCATACATCTGGATCAAGATTATATATAACCAAAATTACAGGCCATGTACTATGACTTCTAGAATTATGGGGATTCATTCCATCTGCAGAAAGTGCCAGTCTTAAGTTTCTAGGATTACCACCAAAATCTGGAAATATATTATCGATTGTCATCCATTGCAGAGAATCTAGAGGGTGTCTAAGAAAACCATCTCTTTTTCTATCCTCAGCATGCCAAACCAACTTCTTCGCATCATCAGCATTATTGAACAAGAGCCTAAATCTCGGTATTATTGGTAAATACCACAACACCTTACTAGGGCTTCCATCCTTCTTATATCGTGGTTCTCCACAGACTGGACAACTGTCCTTCAAAGCATGATCATTTCGATACAAAATGCAATCATTGGAGCATGCATGTATCTTTTCATAATCAAGGCCCATGGATGAAAGCACTTTCTTTGCCTCGTAAGTGCGACGAGGAAGCACATTATCCTCGGGAAGCATATCTTTCAAGAGATGTAGAAAGGTCGTAAAACTTTTATCAGACCAACCATTGCTCGCCTTCAGGTGATATAACTTTAAAACAGCAGATAATTTGGTGAACTTGACACAACCATTGTATAATGGTGTTTCAGAGTCAGTCATTAACCTTTCAAACATTTTAGGACAGTCTCGTATCTTTTCTTCTACATTGTAAGCCATGTCCTGCAATGTGTCTCCTTCGCCTCCCTCAAATTGTTCACTCTGATGTACAATATGAAAATCTTCCCTCTCGCCATGATGTATCCATCGTGTGTAAGTCGTATCAATGCCGTCTCGAAATAAGTGATGACGCAATGCGTCTTTGTTAATCCGCTTATCGAAATCACACTTTGTGCAAGGACAAAGAAGTCTAGTATCATTTCCTGCATGTTCAATTGCACACCTTACAAATTCATCCACTCCTTTTTCATACTCTTCAGATAAGAGATTTGAAGACATCCACTTTCGATCCATTGCTGCACAACGATAAAAGGGGTGAGTAAAAATATGTGGATAGTTCTTGTAGGGAAGGCATAGTTGCAAACAAGGCATAGTTGCAAACAACCCTCCAATAAAGGGAGCCCTACACCATACTTAGGTAAAATCAGAGAAGAATCATAGACCATACATAGGATAGGAGGCCACTAGATGGTCATGGTTGCCATAACTAAATCAACAGAAAAACCATATACTTTCATATTCTGTAAAATAGTAAGAAAATAAAACTATTCCACTTTAATGCATTCAATATAACATCAATTCATTAAGTCTATATCTATTCTTCATGCATCATGAAATTAATTGTGGTTAAACTCCCCCACCGGGTAGATGATCACTACATATGTGCGTGACTGTCAAAAGATGAAAGGGGAAGCAGTGTACATATGACGGTGATGGAACCACTTCTATTGGAAAAAGACAAAAGCTTGTCAATCGTTTCAATGACTTTTCAAGAGTGTGTACCCTCTTTGTTTTCTCATTTACCACATAAGAACTTCCATTTATACACACAAGTTCACCCTTCTAACCCCAGAGGAGGATATGTAGGGGGTATTATGGATACACCTGGGTGCTACTCATCCCTCAGGGGACTATGTACCCCACTAACCGTCATTACAAGTCCTTTGGATCTACCTAGGATAATCTGCATGGTCATCTTGTTGCTGGAAGAAAGCATGTGGCAGTACCCATTTTCTAACAAGGACGAATACGACTACATAACCCCAAAGAAGCTGGAAATTATCATTAGATCCCACTAAATCTGAGCTTCGTGATATGATCTGTGAGTTATGGTCCCCATTAGTCTTTATACTCAGATTAATAATAGTTCATTGATGTTGGCAGAATCATTTTATTCATTGTTTTATTTGTTTGGATCTCTGCCTGATATTCATGTGATATCCTTTCTCTACTAGATATTGCAGGGGTATAAATCTCGCAATGGATGAGGGTTGGTTTCTTTTGGGGTTCTCATCTAGAATTCTGAATGAGAGGTGATGTCTGGTAGTGTTAGGCATTGAATATCTAGTTAAAGTGTTTATGTTCCATTTTATTATTTCGTGAGGTATCCAGAAAATTCATAGGTCTAGATTGATTAAAGATGTGGCTGTGGTTTAGACTTGTTAGGTTTTGTCTCTAAGTTGTCATCTTGGTGGAGAGTAAGGACACCTAGGATAGGGTACATGACCAAATGTTAATGATTGTTGATCTTGAATCCATAACTGATTTAGGTGTTATGAATGCTAATGTTGGTCTGTCCGGTTGATAAGGAAAAGATCTAGGGAAATGATTTGAAAAAGATCTATGCATTTACCTGACCACTAGGAGTGCTCATTGCATATATTATACGTTTAGCAGTTAAATTTGAGAGAATCCTTGGTAGCCATTGAGCAAGAGTTCTATAAGAAACTCAGATTATCTATAGAAAAAGTCTGCAACACATCATATATACAGTTTTATTTACTGGAACTGTTACTAAGGTATATATTGCTTGACCACTCTGTTCTAGTCATTTGAAACTTCATTGAACCAAGTTTATTTCTGTCATGCTCATCTCCAAGCATGGACTCTCAGTTAATGCTACAGATACATGTTAGCTTAGACATGCAACTTTGTGATTCCAAGTAAACTAATTAGTGATCTTGTAGGAAATTCAAGTTCTTAGATTTGTGGTTATCTTAACTTGTTAAGCAGAACCTAATTCCTGAGAAACATCTCTATCTTTCCCATCTATAGTGTCATAGGGATGCTCCATGCTATATGGTTTTCTTTCCCTGGGTGAATGAGCTAGTTATTTCCTCTTGTAATGCACTAAGACTGATTATACATATTGTTTTCTGAACTTTACATTTCTAGCATAAGTTGATAATGTGAGAGTCTTATACTGACAATTATGGCTCCTTGATTATTCATCCTGAGATCAATGGGGGTCTTCTATATGGTGAAGTATAGTTTGATATTTTATAAAGGCTCTTTATCTTGTCATTATGAAGTATGGATTGATAGGGGTACCAACAAAACAACCTATACCTACAACAACAAAGTTTTAGTGTTGTTCATCTCTGTTGGAGCATTTGTATGTTGAATGGAACCTAATTTGTTTAAGCTCCCTTGTGAACCTATACTCTAGGATGTCCTAACCCTCTTATGTTTTGAAAGCTCCTCCATGTATACTGCAACAAGGTTGTGTTGTATACAAGAAAATAGATTAAATGCCCTATCAAACAATCCATATGGTACAGTAAATCTGTATCTAAGCAAGGCAGGTCTAACTCTCCAAGGAAAATCTGACAATGAATTCAATTATCATAGAGAACTAATTTTATGTTTTCTAGTTTAATGCTTTTATTTCAGATGTGAAATGGGCAAAATGCCAACGAGAGGTATCTTTGCTTCTATTAGAAAAAATTTGTAGAATTTTCTACTAACTTTACAAGAACTCTTTTCCAAATTTCACATTTCATATCCCAGTAAGAGGTGTGTCTTTGATCCTAACTTATTTAGTGAGTGATATTCTTGGCATTCTTTCTTCCTGGTCATCTGGTTTCTTTTCTTGTACCTTGGTTGTACTATGTTGTTGATGTGTTTTTATCTCTCTGCCTTTGAAGCTTATGTTCAGTTTCCTATTGTGAAATTTTGATTCCTGATGAGTTATTTGTTGACAATTACTCTATTTTTTTAATACATGGAAAAAATATAGATTTGATGCACACTGTATAGGTTGATACTATATTTTTTTAATGAATGGAAAAGGATATAAATTGCATGCACATCAAATAGGTTATTTTTGTTGTGGTTTTTATCCTTCCTTGGTAGTCACCCCATGATTTTAGTTCTTATACTATATTTTTTTAATGAATGGAAAAGTATTTAATACCTAAATAGTATGTTGTGAAATACCACACCCATCTTTTATGCAGCTCTTGCTGCAGAGTCGAAGAGCCCTTGCACGTTCTGTGAGATGGAAAAACAGCAATCTAAAAGTCCATCAATTTTCCCAAGTTTTCAATGTACCATTTTTAATTATTAAATCTGAAGAATATATCATTTGTAATTACTACTTAGTCGATATAATGCAGCGCCATCTATATAAGACTGCCGTATTTTAAACTTTCCCTCCCAAACTAGGCCTTAAGAGTTATTCAGAGTTTTTCATCATAGGTAAAATGCTTAAGGAGAAGAAGACCTTCGTCACCTTGATTCCAAAGATTGAAGATGCAACATTGATAAAAGATTGGGAGGACCACATCCTTGTGAAACTTTGTATATATATTTATGTAAAAGGTATGCCAAACAAACTTCAATCTATTCTTACACCCTCACTAGTGCAAACCAGACCACCTTGGTCAAAGAAAAACTTATCACGGATGCCATTCTGCTAGCTAATGAAATGGCGTCTAATTTATCACTGATTTCAGATGCCTTTGTATTGTTATTTGTGTCAAAAGGAAGAATAAAATCTGTACCACATCTTCTTTAATTGCAAATGCCCTTGTGAGCTAAATGGGAAAAGTCAGTTGTACATGGATCTTTCTCCAAGCTGGTCCACCATACTGACCATTTCCTATAGATTTAAAGCAAGCACCATGTATAAAACATCAAGAGGCCTCCTATAAAATTCTGGAGGGCATATTTGAAAACATCAAGCGACCTCCAAGTGATGTGAATGGAATTCTGATACTGCTCAGGAGAACTCATACTGGTAGTTGGAAACATATATGGCATGTGAAGATGCCTGGGAAACAAAAGGTGATTTATATGGCTCCTAGCAACGAGGCAATCATAATCAATAAGAGAAGGATAGCGAGGAGGATGACAGACACCAACATCTGAGCAAGGTGCAATGAAGAAGAAGAGAGCACTCTACATGCTCGTAGGTTTGTAGGAGGGCCAAAGAGGTATCCGTTGTCTTTGAGTGAAGGAAATGTATCGCTTGCTTTTTTTAGCATGGAGCTGAGCATCCGGCTTTCTGCGTATGCACACTAGAAAGAAAGAATTGATGTTATGCTGAACAAGGATTGGAAGATTGAGGTGACACACATTAGTAGATCCTCCAAAACCCTTGCAGATGGACTAGCCAAGCGGCAGTTGAAAAATAATATGGAAGAGAAACATTGCATGCACAAACCCCAACTAGCCTCTGCAACTTTGTTGTTCTTAAGCAAGCCTGTAATGGTAGTATTACTGCCAATGTTGTTTTTGCTTTCTCATATGTAAATGTGTCTTTAGGCATAAAGGCTCGTACATGGAGGGTGGGAAGAATAAACAACCTCTTGACCTAACTGCCCATAGATAAAATTAAACATGATGATCCAGTTGACAGAATATCCTAAAATCACAAAATCGCCTCTAGCTTCCATAGAAAACAAAGTAATCTATGGAGGAGGATGCCATGTTCAAGGCACTATGCTTGATCCTAGGCAGTAGTTTAGAGTCTTTAGATACAATGACTGAGATCTTAGACTCTCACATCTGGCTTTCTCTTGAGCATCCAAAGGTAATAGGCTTATATATGTTTTGCATCATCACAATGATTTTAACATGAAGATTGCCACAATCAATTTTTTTAGCAATCATCAATGTGTATATGTTGTGGTTGCTAAGTATCAGTTTGTCATATGCTTTATTTCCTGACTATGTGCATCGTCGTCCCAAAAATTGTACAATGTTAATTGGTGTTGGTATGGAATATTGCAATAAAGCAGATATTTTAAACTTATTAATTTTATCTTATCATTTTTGTTAATTTAATATAAGGGGCTTCATTACTTTGTCATAGATATGTTCACCTTTATCATAAACATGATCTACATTTGTGAGAGCATACGTTTTTATGTATTCAAATGTAGGTTTCTGTATCTGTGTATCAATAAGTGCGCATATATATGCACACCATAAGGTATACACGCTTACACATATAATATTTGAGTAGACCAACAATATCTATGAAGCACGGAGACAAATACGGTTGCATATACAAACATTGATACAAATACAGATACATACTTGTGTTGTGATGCAGCAATTTTTGAAAATACATGATACTTATACAGCTGTGGATACAGTATTTCTTATTGATATAACATTAAATATATATCAATACATTGACTTGAGAGCCAAATAGTTTAGATAAAATAAATACAGAATTATCATCAGTAAGCACAAATGAAAATTAACAATCAGATTTGTATAATAAAATGTAAAACTAACAATAAGTTACGAATACAGTCTCATGAATGTGGAACTAACAGTAGGAACAATACGTTACTGTTTCTAATAAGTAATGGTAGGTTTTAGAATGTTGATGGAATCTTTGGAACAATACATGTATTAATGATAGGTTTATTAGAATATTCGATATCGACTTAGTCTTCGGAACAATATATGTTTAGATCATAGTTATCTAGGCTCCCACCTAGGCTCTGCCTAGTCCCCCTAGGCTTTAGGTGAGCCGCCTTAAGTTGGGTGCCTAGGCTTTCGGATAACTAAAGTGGATGCCCAAGGCCTTTTAGGCTCAAATTTAAACACTTAAAGACCAAATTAGCATGGATTAGGTCTGAATTTGGTCAAAGTACATCAAGTTCAGTTGTTTTAGGGAAGAAATAGATCTTATTTATGCCAAATCAGATCTAATTTGGACATATTAGGTCCGATTTAGGGGGAAATATGTCTGATATGAGGAGAACATATCTAAATTGGTGAATTAGGTTTGATTTAGCCAAACTAGGGCTCATTTACGTCAATGTAGTCCAAATTAGGGGAAGTTGTGTCTGATTACGCCATGTTATGCCAAAATCAGTCTGACTTGGACCAAATTGGGTATCTACATGTTCCTTTAGGAGAAGACGAAGTGGCTTGGAACAGGTTCACAATTCATTTAGTTATCTAACACAATATATATCCCAAGAGATTGGCGATTTTAGTCAGGGCTATGAGTCCTTTCCGTGTAAGTAGAGGTTACTTTGGATTGAAGGGAGCTCAAAGTAGTGGTTGGTGCGAAACGTAGAGGGCAGCGGCGCTTTCCGGTCGTCTAGTGGTGAGCGCCCCTGGGAACGTCGGCTTCGTCTATCTTGCGGGGGAAGTTGCCGCAAGTGTCTAGCGGCGGTGAGCTCTGCGAGTCGGTCTCTCGTCGTCTGCTGAGTCGTCTGCGGCGCTCCTCGGACGCGGGGGGGGGGGGGGAGCTCTGCGGTCGGTCTGCCGGGAGCTCTCATCGTCTGCTGCTCGGACGGGGACGGGGGGGGGGGAGGAACGGGGTTCACTTGCACGGTTGCGGTGAAACTGGTTTTGGGGGAAAACGACGCGCTGAAGGAAAATAGGAAGCACAAGGATTTTGGAAAAAATCAAAATAGACGGGTTAGCAGTAAATAATGACCAAAATGAACGAGTTTGGAACAAATTTACTCGAATAGACGAGTTTGAGAGGGAGAAAGGGTCGAAGACGCCGAACAGAATGGCGTCTTCACCCCTATTGGCTCAAAAAAAGCAAATTCAGCCCCGCCCAACGGGTAGCTGGGGGCGTGGCGCCACGTGGCAGTCCCACGATGAAGACGCCGGTCTGACTGGCGTCTTCATCGTGGGACTGCCACGTGGCGCCACGCCCCCAGCTACCCGTTGGGCGGGCCGATGTTTTTCTTTTTTAAAATTTTTTATTATGATACCATGTATATTTTTTATTATGATATATATACATATATATGTTAAATTGCTAAATAAATATAATCTACATTAACTTATATGAAATTAGCCATATATCTGAAATATTAACTGAAGATAATAAAAATATTAATAGAATATTATATTTATTAATACATAATATTTATAAATGTACATAAAAGTATTTAAAATTAATGAATATAGTACTAAAATTATATAATAAGTTTAAAATTATAAAAATAAAGAAAATATATACATGCATTTAATTGTAAACTTAGAAAAAAAGAAAACTAATATAGTAATAAAAATAATAAAATAATAAAATAAAAACTAATATGGTAGTATATAAGACACGCCGGTGCACATAAAATACACACACACATATGTGTGTGCGTGTATATATATATATATATATATATATATATATATATATATATATATATATATATATATATATATATATATATATATATATATATAAATTCTATAGTTTTAAACATCACTATATAATTTTGATATTGTATCCATTAATTTTAAATACTTCTATCTGCATTTATATTTCATTAATACATAATATTTATAAATGCAGATAGAAGTATTTAAAATTAATGGATACAATACTAAAATTATATAGTGATGTTTAAAACCATAGAAATAAAACATATACATATATATATATATATATATATATATATATATATATATATTAATTCTATAGTTTTAAACATCACTATATAATTTTGATATTGTATCCATTAATTTTAAATACCTCTATCTGCATTTATATTTCATTAATACATAATATTTATAAATGTAGATAGAAGTATTTAAAATTAATGGATACAATATCAAAATTATATAGTGATGTTTAAAACTATAGAATTAATATATATATATATATATGTTTTATTTCAATGGTTTTAAACATCACTATATAATTTTAATATTGTATCCATTAATTTTAAATACTTCAATCTGCATTTATAAATATTATGTATTAATGAAATATAAATGCAGATAGAAGTATTTAAAATTAATGGATACAATATCAAAATTATATAGTGATGTTTAAAACTATAGAATTAATATATATATATTTATATATATATATATATATATATATATGTATATGTATATGTTTTATTTCTATAGTTTTAACATCACTATATAATTTTAATATTGTATCTATTAATTTTAAATACTTCTATCTGCATTTATAAATATTATGTATTAATGAAATATAAATGCAGATAGAAGTATTTAAAATTAATGGATACAATATCAAAATTATATAGTGATGTTTAAAACTATAAAATTAATATATATATATATGTGTTTTATTTCTATAGTTTTAAACATCATTATATAATTTTAATATTGTATCCATTAATTTTAAATACTTCTATCTGTATTTATAAATATTATGTATTAATGAAATATAAATGCAGATAGAAGTATTTAAAATTAATGGATACAATATTAAAATTATATAGTGATGTTTAAAACTATAGAAATAAAACATATACATATATATATATTATTTCTATAGTTTTAAACATCATTATATAATTTTAATATTATATCCATTAATTTTAAATACTTCTATCTGCATTTATAAATATTATGTATTAATGAAATATAAATGCAGATAGAAGTATTTAAAATTAATGGATACAATATCAAAATTATATAGTGATGTTTAAAACTATAGAATTAATATATATATATATATGTTTTATTTCTATAGTTTTAAACATCACTATATAATTTTAATATTGTATCCATTAATTTTAAATACTTCTATCTGCATTTATAAATATTATGTATTAATGAAATATAAATGCAGATAGAAGTATTTAAAATTAATGGATACAATATCAAAATTATATAGTGATGTTTAAAACTATAGAATTAATATATATATATATGTTTTATTTCTATAGTTTTAAACATCACTATATAATTTTAATATTGTATCCATTAATTTTAAATACTTCTATATGCATTTATAAATATTATGTATTAATGAAATATAAATGTAGATAGAAGTATTTAAAATTAATGGATACAATATCAAAATTCTATAGTGATGTTTAAAACTATAGAATTAATATATTTATATGTATATGTATACGTTTTATTTCTATAGTTTTAAACATCACTATATAATTTTAATTTTGTAGCCATTAATTTTAAATACTTCTATCTGCATTTATAAATATTATGTATTAATGAAATATAAATGCAGATAGAAGTATTTAAAATTAATGGATACAATATCAAAATTATATAGTGATGTTTAAAACTATAGAATTAATATATATATATATATATATATATATATATTTATATGTATGTATATGTTTTATTTCTATAGTTTTAAACATCACTATATAATTTTAATATTGTATCCATTAATTTTAAATACTTCTATCTGCATTTATAAATATTATGTATTAATGAAATATAAATGCAGATAGAAGTATTTAAAATTAATGGATACAATATCAAAATTATATAGTGATGTTTAAAACTATAGAATTAATATATATATGTATATATATATATATATATATATATATATATATATATATATATATATACGCGAATATTATACGCGAATATTATAATGGAAACACACACACATATATTATACGCGAATAATTGAAAATTTCAGAGAATTATGTGAATATGATGTGTTGTTTAACTATGATCTTTTAAAATATGTAGCTAATACAACATGTGATATCATGTTGTGTAATTATAGTATATTACAATGGTTTAGTTTACGTTGTGTAATGGAGGTCTATTACAACGATGTTTTATGTGTGGATATTACAACATGTTACAACATGTTGTGTAATTATAATATATAACAATATAATGGAGTCTGTTGTCTCATGTTGGGATATAACAACGAGTTTTAATATGTTGTATTATGGTGGTCTATTACAACATGTACCAAATACAACATATAAAGGCCTGTTGTATAATTAATACATACTACAACGGGTGAGTCTGCGTTGTGTAATGATGGTCTATTACAACATGTGACTATTACAACGGGTCAAAATATGTTGTGTAAATAACATCTTTTACAACGGTTTTGAATATGTTGTGATACTACAACCTATTACAACACTTTAGCAGTTGTTGTAGTATCCTTCTATACTACAACAGGTTTGGCATGTTGTAAATGACTTGTGTTGTATAAAATATACAATATACAACACAAAAATGGGATTGTTGTGATAAGTATGCTAATTACAACACAATCATCAGAACTGTTGTCTATCTCCCGTTGTAAAAAGCATTTTCTGTAATAGTGAATGCCATTGGCCAATCATATTCTTCTATTTTAAAACCGTGCACTCTCCTTCACTCTATCTTTTTTCTCCTTTTTTTAGAATTTTATTCATAATTCTCTTCTAACAAAAAGTTGACTCCCACCTTTCCTTTGCCCCACTCCCTGCGTGTAACTCCCAACTCTCTTTCGTTCTCTCTCCTTCACTCTAACACAAAACAACCGATCTCTCCACCCTTCACGATCCCACCACTTTCTCCATAAAGCCATCTTCAATATCTCACTCCCTTCATCCTATTAAAAACGGTTTCACAATTTTCTCCTTAATTCTCCCCACCACTCACCCGCTCCGCCCATTCTTTGCACCCATTGAAATGGATTGTCAACTTTTACCATGACTCCCCATTTCCCCTAAGTATGTCTCCTCATATATTTTTTCTATTTTTGTTCTGATTTTACATCTTTTCTCTCTCCTTTATAACTAAGCTTCCAATTAACACACATTCTCTTGACTAATTGAATGCAACAAACGAATGCCTTGACCTCCCTAAAAAAATGCACCACTTGCTTTTCTAAATAATTTTTCTCGCCATTTTCAACTGAACCTCCCATTAATACACGTTCTACTAATAAAGTAATTGCGACAATCAAGATAACTTCCTTTCTACTCCTTTTCCATCATATTTTCAACTATTCTTCTCATAATTAAAATTTATATTATTATAAAGAGAATAAAGTTCTTGACAAATAACTTGTCATTTTAACTTCCTCAGCCTATCACGATAAAACATTTTAAATTGTTGTTCTTTCCTTAATTCTCTTTTTCTATATTTAAATCTTTTTTTGACATTTTTCTCTACTTTTAAAAAGATAACGGATCCCCTACTACCACTCTCCGTCCTCTTCTCTACTCTTTATAACTTCCCATTGTCAAGAAAACGTAAGTGATGTCATTCAACTTTATGTATATCTTAAAAAGAACCCTTAATTCACTCTACTATAAGCGCACATCCCTCTCTCACACATTCCATCCCAACAACCTCTTCAACTCAATCCCGATTTATCTGTTCCTCCCTCCCTCTCTCCTCCTACAATATCTCAAGTTAACAACTCCCTCTACC
Source organism: Alisma plantago-aquatica (assembly GCA_963693085.1). Lineage (NCBI taxonomy): Eukaryota > Viridiplantae > Streptophyta > Magnoliopsida > Alismatales > Alismataceae > Alisma > Alisma plantago-aquatica. The sequence goes on along the minus strand of OY856411.1, from coordinate 1,467,406,324 downwards.
TTTAATTGCTCCCACTAAATCCTCCCCAACCCCCTGTCCCCTTTATCTCCCATTATGCCAACGTGAAGCGCAAAACAAACAATTAAGTCAAAAGAAAATTGAAACATTTGCACTGTAACTCCCATACTCATTCCACTAGAACTCATTATGCCCCACTCTCTCATTATAACTCCATTACGTTTAATTAAACTCCCCTCATCAAATGTGCTAAGAAAGTGTATTCTTACCATGTAAAACCTCTATTGTTTTTCATTATTTATAAAACAAAAGCCATCCTAACCAACCAACCACTATCTCCGTGGCACCGATCTCTCCCCCCAACTTTCTCGAACTCTTCCATAACTAAATCCTGCCTACTAGACTACTGCCTGCCTTATACTTTCTGCTCATTCAATTTGGAACGTGGTTGGCATGATGGTAGCAACGAAGGTGTGATTCATTTTACAACATAGATCAAAAGGTAAAGTTTCAGTCAAGGAGAACTTTGTATGTCTGCTATAGGAGAATCCCCTATACTCACCGGCACAACCTTAGCCTATGTACAAGGATGGTTCGTTTAATATAATCTATAAATTCCAGCACAATCTTCATCAGTTTGCTTTCTCTATTTTCTTTTTGCAGTTTCCTCAGCAATGTTAATTCAAAGCTTGCACAGTTCATCAAGGAGCTAGATTGATGTCGTGTACAAGTATTTTCTTTGATCACATACTCAAATTCTCCTTTTCAGTTCTATCCAACAATTTCATACAATGACCTGGAGTTTAGTTTGTCCCTTTAAGGATTGACAACTCATTTTTACACGTTGCCTCTGTCGTTATTCTTCTATCATCTCATAACTGAACCGCTACATCATCCCAATTTTTCTACCTTGGAACTATTTTGCATTGTCGTTTTTATCGTTGGTTTTGTGTGCACTTGTACAATTTGTTCGTAGTTAAGAAAGGTATATGTATTTTCTCCCGACAAATCTCTTTTTTGTCTCATAGAATAATGGTAACCAAATCATTGGTACTAAGAACTGACAGACTACTTCCAAATTAGTGTCGAAAGAGGCAGAGTTCATGCTCCAAATTGTCACTCATCTATATTTTGGTCTACTAAGAATGGATTAAACTGAAGAATAGGAGGAAGACAAACAAGGATTACTACATTTAGCATGTATGTGTCTTTTTAGTTAATGGTCTTCTACATTACTTTGCAATACAAGTGTTTGTTTACCTATTATTAGCATTGTTAGTTGCTGAAGTCACCATATGGTCATTTGCTATACTGCTTCGCTTGATCAACACATAAATGATAGTTAATTAAACTTCTTCTACACCACTTTTCTTTTGGATGGCTTATTCTATTCAATGTAAGTTTATTTGTGTTTGTATTGTCATGGTAGGCTCATTTGCATTGCTGGGATTGTAAATTTTGAATGATATATAATCTGCACTATTAGATTAAGTTTGTCCCTTAAGTGGTACGGAATGAGATCATGCTCTATATCTCGATTGGTTATTATGAGTATGAAACCTTTTACTGCAAATCTTCTAGATAAAATATCATAAATTGTTTTTGTACAACTCACTTGTTGTCTATATTTTATATTTAGTTATTAAATGTGGTATTGTGTCTTACTAGATGCTCGATTGGCATTGTTGGAGCAAGAGTGATGAACTACTATTACATCTGATTCGACAATGCATGTATCATTTTGCACTATGTTGTCCAAGGATATCAAGGCAATGAAAGGGAAGATAACAAAGTAGAGATTGCCATTATTGTTTGTGACTCGGAGAAACCCAATATAAAGAGAACAAAGGATAACCATCTACATGGTTCAAGGGGTTGCTGATGAACATGTCTTCATATTGCATCATGACTCTCTCCGGAAGCAACTGTAGTCATAGCAAATGATTGTAGACTAATTTAATGATGGTTAAACTATTTTTCTTATCCAACTATCATCTTATAACTTTACATTAATTGTATTTTCAGTTTCAAAGGCATACGTGAGAGTTGCTATTGCTTCTTCTTTAGAATAATAAGTTAGCTTGCTAACTTTTCAATTTTTCACCCAAGCATGATACTCTTTGATACAAAAGCTTGTTGTCACTCACAGTTTCACTATTACGAAGAACTTAAATTAACATATCGATGTATCATATCTAATATGTTTTTATTTAGCTGGGTAGAAAATGCATAACTATGGCCATCTTTTTTTATTAATATAATATATTTTTTAATTGTGTTATTAGTGACTTAAATACAACGAGTTTGAATCGGATAGCTAGACATAACAATATATTTTGTGTTAGTTTGATTATTTTATCTCTTTGTTAGGTACCTCTCTCTATAAGAACACGTACATATTTAACTTTTTTACAAGATTTATGTTTCTCATATAAAATGCATTGGATCAACTCTCTTGAAAGTATGAGAAATGAAAGTTCTATGATGTTCCAAGAAAAAGGTCCCTCCAAGGTAACGTCTCAAATCAATAGAAAAGTTAGTAGTAAGTATGTGTGTTTTGATTAGTCTCAATTTATTGGTGTTGTGTTACCTAATTTAGTCTTACACCAGCTCTAGACAGTTTATGTACACAAATAAAAGAAAGATAGAAGAAGAACTCTTAAAATAATGCTTCAAAATGGTTATAATAGGCTGATGAGTAATGAAAAAAACATTTCTACCTTTTCAAGGTTTCTCTTGCTACACATTTTAGCTTCTTCCGTTGGTCTTTTTCCAGGTAAATTTCAATGTCTTTGTATATGTTTTAACAATATGTTGTCAATTTATTCCAAATGAAAATTCAAATACTTCTATCTTCTTCCAAGTGATTTTTGATGTTGGTGACATTCAGGGGAACAACTTTGGAAAGATGGAGGTTGATTGCAAAAGAGCTTCCAGCCCTTAATCATGCTAGCACAAGGCCAGAAGCCTAAACTATCATTGCCAGACATCACTGCTATATAAAAGGGAAGGGCATCTCACTGACTTGACTATTGGGAGTAATCCATTGAGGGAAAATTTGGGAAATAAAAATCCACATCAATGTAATGTACTTGTATTCATGCACAAGATTAGAAGTGACCACAATTGCCAATAATTAGTTACTGCATGTTTATGATCCTTGACCATAATATATTGTCTCATGGAAAGCATATTGTGATAAACAATAAAATATTTCTACCTTTTCAAGGTTTCTCTTGCTACACATTTTAGCTTCTCCCGTTGGTCTTTTTCCAGGTAAATTTCAATGTCTTTGTATATGTTTTAACAATATGTTGTCAGTTAATTCTAAATGAGAATTCAAATATTTCTCTCATCTTCCAGATGCTTTTTTATTTTGGCTGACATTTAGGGGAACAACTTTGGAAAGATGAAGGTTGATTGCAAAAGAACTTCCAACCCTAATCATGCTAGCACAAGGACGAAAGCCTAAAACTATCATTGCCAGACATCACTGGTATATAAAAGGGAAGGGCATCTCAGTGACATGACTGTTGGGAGAAATTCATTGACGGAAAATTTGGAGAATAAAAATCCACATCAATACAATGTACTTATATTCATGCACAAGATTAGAAGTGACCACAATTGCCAACAATTAGTTACTGCATATTTATGATCCTTGACCATAATATATAGTCTCATGGTAAGCATATTGTGTTTGACATACATTTTCTATTTTTCTTAACTTTACATGTCACTTTCAATTGTCTAATCTTTTTAGAATAAATACAAACTATATCATCATTTGACCAAAATATTTTAACTTGGTAACCATGCATTTGTGGTGTTGTATATTTCTATTTTTATGATCAACTACAAAAAACACACGGTATATTAATTCATTTGACAATTTGTTATTGGATCCATTCATTGTAGGCTATGCTAGGTATGGATGCCAAGAAAAAATACCTAGAAAGAAAAGAGAGGGTTTCTTATCAGATGGGGAAAAAGGTCCTCATATTACATTTAGTATCTTAAATAATCGTTACTACTTTCATATACAATATTTTTATGTGTGTAATTTATATTTTCATGTCTAACTAATTTAATATCTTAAAATTTAGATTACTAAAGTTTATGACATGGAATAATCTTGTTTTGGCCATCTCTTTCCTAAAATTTTGTATTTGTTGAACGAATTATCTAATTTAATATAATGTCAAATTCATAATTAAGTTGCATATTCAACTCATAATATTTTTATAATTTTATAATATAAATTTAACATGTACAAATGTGACACGTGCATGTGCACGTGTACGCTTACTAGTTTACAACATTATTGACATGAAACAAGGATAGCACAGGAGCTACCATCGAAAAGTGTGGGCTGGAAACCGAACCGCGCCCATTTTGGGGGAGGTTCATTCACTGCCAATTTCTACAGCTGCAACAAGGGACCTGCCGTTGGTTTCGACATCTCGTGTTCAATTTCAGTGCAACCAAACGAAATGAATTGCAAATTATGACGAGTTAGAACCGCACTGCTTCATTTTCGGCCCAACCAAACTAGGCCTTACAGGGCCGTATTCACAATAATATCTCTATTTTCCGTTTTTTTTTATAGCGAGCCTCGTTTCGTTGGGGCCGAAATTCAAGTCGAACAATTGCAACGCATGATGTTTTTCAACTACCAACGTTTGGTTGTGACTATAAAAAGCGAATATATTTCTCTAATTACCACTATGCCACTAGCCAATCAAAACACCTCGTTTTCACAAAATCGGACTCTCCTTGACTCTCTCCCATCTCTCCTTTTTCTGAGATTTTCTAACATTTTCTCAGCATTAGTATTCCTTCCTCTCCCACAACAAAAAAAACCAACACCAACACCGACTGTCTTTGTCTCCTACCTACTCATATATAACCGCTCCTTAATTCTCTCCATCACGCTCGCCACCCATTTCCTCCTCAACTTCTCATCCCCAACCACTTCCCTAAACTGTCTCTTCCTAACGTGGTCTAGTTCTCACGTATGTCTAACTCCTTTTCCCAAACCGACGTCTCTTTCCATCCACGCTGCCTCTCATCTGCCTTAAACTGCCCCTTCTACGTTCTTTCCTCCTCTCTTCCATTCTTTATATTTATCCTAACTAACCGCCCACATTATCTCTAAATTTTTGTACCTTTTAATATTACCTTCCATTATAACTACAATTCTTCTCTCTTATATTTGTGATAACCACTAGCAATTATCTTTTGAGTCTCTCGTATTGACACCCTCAAAGTCTTCATCCAACCCCCACGTTCCACCACATTATTTCTTTCCATTGATCATTTGTAACCTCCACGTTTCTCCCATTTTTTCCGCTCCCTATCCAACCCCATTCCCATCTCTTCCACTTTCTATACCCCTCTCCAACTACTTGGTTTTCCTTTTTTCATCAAAGACGTGCTTCATCATCCGCTGTGAAGGTAAGCCACCATCGACATGAGCGAAACTCAATTGGATAGATTGCTACTGCAACCCTGCATCCACCATCAAGGCAAGCACCTGTCAGTCATGGCCTGACAACAATAACAACAAAACCAATACAATCTGGGTTCCCTTGGAAAATGTAGGGAGACCACCGTGTGCATCCACCTGATGCTCCAAAGCTGGTGAGCGACGGCCTGTAGCGGAGCCAGTTCTATCGTCCCCGTCCTACCCCTCCTGATGTACTCGTCGGCCATGTCGTCACTATTGTTGTTGTGCCGATCTGGTGCAGGTGATTTGTTGTATGACTGACGCACCTCAACCACCCGCTAGCTCATCGGCAACCCTTTGGCCAAGGGCGAGGAAGGGTACGGCTTAGATATACTATGGGCCACTCAGTCATTCTTGTCAGAAGGACGTGTTTGAAGACTTGTTAAAGAGACTCTCCACGAGTGTCGCCAGGTGGAACGAGAGGAACTGTCGCGGCTCTTGACAGTGCCAGCAGCAGGAATTCCGCTCACACCTCGAGGGGCTTGAAGCAGGTGAACCCTCCTCTTCTTTGTCTGGTGATTTACAGCGTGCGAGAACAACTTGTTGGGACCAGTATTTTAGCATGTTCATTTGCCTACCAAAAAGAAATTCATGATTCTGACTTAGGCTGGCGGCGGAGCAGAGACGAAATCAACATCCACATGAGTCCAATCTTGTACTAGGTTCCTAACCATTACAGACCAGAAGGTATGTTAGTAACATAGTTTACATTAATCCCTCGGTCTCCAGTTTCTCAAAAAAAATTGTTAATGGGATCCTAATAGTTCTCTTTTTCATGTCAAGTAGTTATTCAGGTACGTTTCATAGTTTGCCTTCATATCAATGATATATTAACTTTTTAAGCGATTATCCAATTGGCTATTAAGCTCACCATTGACAGTTGTTTATGTTTTTTTTCATATAATTGACTTTTAACTTGGATACTTTAGCCCTTCTTTTTGACGTTTCACGCCTTTTAATATATGTTTTCATCTAGGCTTAACTCTGCTAGATGTATGCATGTACTCACAGTTAAGCCACAACTAAGCGATGGTGACTAAGCGAGTGTGGCGATGAAAATCCCTCTAGCCTCAAACCACAAGACAAATGCTGATTTTTTCAGGTTGCATCCCCTTGATTTGCAATATCAAGTCAAAGATTCAACTTCGCTTCCTTGCTTACTTATATGAATCAATGTCGATACAGAAGCACCATCCAATAATAACTTGTGGAACCAAAGCTAAGGTTAGTATTTTTTATTCCACGCATCCCTATCGTCATTTTTCAAGAAAAATGCTACGCAGATAAAATTTAAAGATCTATAATCACATTTTCATTATAAAAATATAATTACAAGAAGAAGGAAGAATATGATTTTTGCAGGAGTGTGCTTCCAATTAATTGAGATGCATTATACTTGAAAGTGACAAATATATATATATATATATATATATATATATATATATATATATATATATATATATATATATATATATATATATGGCTATTTATTTGTTGCCCGGCGGGTATCTTTGTTAAACTACCCGTGTCAAAAACACGGTGGCACCTAATGTAAATAGATTTAAAATGCCCGTGACCTCTGACGTTCAGTCTCTCTGGCGACAGCAGCGCCTCCGGGTCGCCACACCGGTGCCTGCTCGACGAGGACACCGGACCGCCCCAGCCCCATCCATTGCGCGAGGAGCCGGCGGTTGGGGGAAGGAACGTCGGGATTGATATTATCGTCATGGACCGAGTACGCTGGGACGAAGGCACGCCGACCGATGCAGTGGTCTCGACACCGGCTCTGGATTTGGAGAGCGGGAGGAACGACTAAACGGATCGACGACAGCAGGTAGCTCCCTACGCCGAGGTAGGAACGGAACGAGAACACGCGCCCGCCGCCTGCGGTTGCCCTTGGTGCCGACGTGGATCCCAAGCGGTCTCCACCACTACCATCGACAAGTCCTCCTACTCCCCCCGCCGCCGCCAGCAGATCCGCCCATGAATGGCAACAGCCAACGCTTGCTCCAGAAGCTGCCGTGCTTGTGCACATTTTTGTATTCCCTCGGCTCTCCCTCTGAGCACTGCTGCTTATGTTCCTACTTGACAACCTACACAAACCTCGCTCCGCTCCGCTCCATGGCGGCTGCGATGGCCTCAATCTGCGGCGGCCGCAGCACTACCTGGCTCCCGAAGCACGCACACACCACGGACCCTCTGGGATACTCATCCAGAAACCACAACACCTTGCCTGCATCCACTGAACTCTTCCCACCCCTGTCTGCCGCTTCTTTCGCGTCGGCGGCGACATCTGCTCCAAGGGGTCCAGTGGCCACCATGATTGACGACGTCCACGAGGTCCCCACTGCGCATCACCACTCCGCCAACAATCCCAGGCCAACGACGTTCGTAGGCCGAGGAGGAGGATCGTCCGTCGACGTCGGCTTGGGGAGCAATTGCAGTAGTAGCAGTCTGCGTCAGGTCCGTGCGGTCTCCTTCGAGGCGAGCAGTCTTGTGGAGAACTACGCCAGCTACAAGGTGTCTGCTGGTGGGCCATTTGGGTTCTTGTGGGACGCCGTCGCCAGAGCACAAGATGCACACTCGAGCTTAGATTGGGAAAGGGGCCTGGAGCGCTGCCTTCCGTGGCAAAACTGGAAAGCATTCAAAGCTGGGAAAAGAAACAGAAATAGGGAGGAAGACTGGAAGAGGAGAATTACGCGGTTGAGCACGAGTGGGAGTTATTTTATACAGGACAACACATCCTACAAGACAGGATTGACATGTGTGTTGGTGGTGGTGGTCTGCAACTTCAGAAAAGAAAAGAGTATGTCTCGGTCAAACCATTGAGATCGGCCTACCGGATTCATCTCCCAAGCAAGGAGAGGAAGCAGGAACCAGTAAGAGCAGCAACACCTTTTCCTTTGCTTAGCAAGACAATTCTTCCTTCTGCCCCTTTCCACGACTAATGGGTTCAATTGAATACCTAGTCCCTAATTCATTAGCATATTAATTTGAGAAGTTTTGATTTCTTGATGTAATAAATAATAGATGAGGCACAATTTGATATGAATTCATGGACTAGCTTATGAAGTTAGATTTTCCTGCTCTTCACTTATATGGTTCTTTGAGCATGTTTGGATTGTTAGATTTGAAGTGGATTATGGTATATCGTGCATTTACTTAATACCCAGGAATACATTGTATTTCCAGAATTATTAGTTCTGTCTGTGTACAGATGCTCCAAAACTAAGAGGCTTACAAGTACTTTGTTCCCTCTTGTTCCTTTTCTTCTACACCATTGTGTAGATTCATTGTATACAAAGAATTCTATATTTTTTATTTAGTAGAAACAGACTTGTCTTATATCATTCTTGCTTATTTTTTTACTTATGTCTTCTTTGAGTCTGTTCTTCGTCCTTCTTGGACAGAGATGAATTGTATAAATCTTCACTCCAACTAAACCCAACGATGCAAGGAAATCCAACAACAATTGCGCAAATATGGTCAAAACACATCCATAGAAAGAAGCCTGTACAATCACTAGAGTAGGGTAGCTATATAGGTAAAAATATTAAGACAAAAAAGACACAAATGGTGTGAATGGATACATAAATGTAATAGCAGAACAATTTTACTCATGCAGACACGAAAACTTCATAATTATGATCTAATTTTTGATAAAAAAATGTTTGGAACGCTTATTCTATCTTTGAAAGAAATACAATGTTTGTTATATGCAACGTGTTTGATGTGAATAAGGAGTCCAACAAATACATAACTATATCCGTTCATAATTTAGAAGTAGAAGTAATCTATCTTTGTATTACCTTGTGCTCCAGCAGCTGTATGTATACTTTGAATATGTTACAAAGAATATGTTCTGATCAGTTGTTATTCTTTTTGAAGAATATGTGTTTGTCTTTGTGTGCAATGGATACTCTTAGTGTTGTCAAATTTACTCTTACAAAGTATAAGAGTATCTGAGTTTGAATCATAGTGTTTCTGTTCTAGGCTATCACAATTACTCTTATTGCTGTTAGAACACTACAGCTAAACATTCAAGATTACAACATTCAAAGCATAAAATGTTTTCCGCCGCAGTCAGCGTTATTTCCTCTTCGGTGCTATTTGAGTTACTCTCAGTGTTCTACCAGTTACTCTCGGTGCTATCAGAGTTACTCTCAGTGCTATCTGAGTTACTCTTAGTGTTCTCTCAGTTACTCTTAGTGCTAATTGAAAGTATATATAATCAGACAATTTTTTTCATGGTTTGTTTAGTGTACTCACGAAATGTCAGTTTTTGCTACTATGCCATACATTGGTGTCGTGTTTTTGACAAACCTTCAGCCTCAAGAGTTACTTTCTGGTCACTGGAGTTACTTTTTATATCGTCACAGATACTCTTAGTATTCTCTCAGTTACTCTCAGTGCGTATCAGAGTTACTCTTAGTGTTCTCGCAGTTACTCCTTAGTGCTGTCACAGATACTCTCAGTGTTCTCTCAGTTACTCTCAGTGTTATCATAGTTACTCTCAGTGCGTATCAGAGTTACTCTTAGTGTTCTCTCAGTTACTCCTTAGTGTTGTCACAGATACTCTCAGTGTTCTCGCAGTTACTCTCAGTGTTATCATAGTTACTCTCAGTGCTATCAGAGTTACTCTTAGTGTTCTCTCAGTTACTCCTTAGTGCTGTCACAGATACTCTCAGTGTTCTCGCAGTTACTCTTAGTATTCTCTCAGTTACTCTCAGTGCGTATCAGAGTTACTCTTAGTGTTCTCGCAGTTACTCCTTAGTGCTGTCACAGATACTCTCAGTGTTCTCTCAGTTACTCTCAGTGTTATCATAGTTACTCTCAGTGCGTATCAAAGTTACTCTTAGTGTTCTCTCAGTTACTCCTTAGTGTTGTCACAGATACTCTCAGTTTTCTCGCAGTTACTCTTAGTGTTATCATAGTTACTCTCAGTGCTATCAGAGTTACTCTTAGTGTTCTCTCAGTTACTCCTTAGTGCTGTCACAGATACTCTCAGTGTTCTCGCAGTTACTCTTAGTATTCTCTCAGTTACTCTCAGTGCGTATCAGAGTTACTCTTAGTGTTCTCGCAGTTACTCCTTAGTGCTGTCACAGATACTCTCAGTGTTCTCTCAGTTACTCTCAGTGTTATCATAGTTACTCTCAGTGCGTATCAGAGTTACTCTTAGTGTTCTCTCAGTTACTCCTTAGTGTTGTCACAGATACTCTCAGTTTTCTCGCAGTTACTCTCAGTGTTATCATAGTTACTCTCAGTGCTATCAGAGTTACTCTTAGTGTTCTCTCAGTTACTCCTTAGTGCTGTCACAGATACTCTCAGTGTTCTCGCAGTTACTCTCAGTGTTATCATAGTTACCCTCAGTGTGTATCAGAGTTACTCTTAGTGTTCTCTCAGTTACTCCTTAGTGCTGTCACAGTTACTCTCAGTGTTCTCGCAGTTACTCTCAGTGTTATCATAGTTACTCTCAGTGCGTATCAGAGTTACTCTTAGTGGTCTCTCAGTTACTCCTTAGTGATGTCACAGTTACTCTCAGTGTTCTCGCAGTTACTCTCAGTGTTATCATAGTTACTCTCAGTACGTATCAGAGTTACTCTTAGTGTTCTCTCAGTTACTCCTTAGTGTTGTCACAGTTACTCTCAGTGTTCTCGTAGTTACTCTCAGTGTTATCATAGTTACTCTCAGTGCGTATCAGAGTTACTCTTAGTGGTCTCTCAGTTAAGTTTCTATCAGTTACTCTCAGTGCTATCAGAGTTACTCTCAGTGCTATTTGAGTTACTCTCAGTGTTCTACCAGTTACTCTCGGTACCATCTATCCTTATTAAATCCTTCATGTTCCCACCTCTATTCCCTTGTCACCTTTCCTTTCGGTCAGTATCGTCTGGGTTGTACAGCCGTAAACCTCTTCATGAAGTGCAAAATAATTCTAAAAGCCCCCAATGACCATCACTTGGAGATGAGCGCAATGTTCTTAGGCCGTTTTTCTACCTTATCTTTTCTATTTTGTTCTTCTTTCACTTACGTTTTGCTATTTTTTCTTTGGCTTTGTCTCTTTCATGCATTTACAACTGCATGTTGCACTCATACGAAGTAATCAAGATTATCACCTACGGCGTCTGGATTCTAATACAGCTGGTTAGCTTCCACAATACCACATTGTTAGCAGTATTCATTCCAACGACCGAGTCTGGTGGATGTAACGAGAGGCTTTTGGGGTGGTGGGACCGGACTCTCACCGCCCCTCAAAACCCAAGTTGACACTTGACATTACCCCAAATCCTGCTACTAGCATTCTATTACTTTCAGTTCAGTTACTAGCATGGTTGTATCAGTTACTCATAGTGGTTTCAGAGTTACTCTTACAACATTCAAAGCATAACTGAAAAAACAATGTGAGTAACTGAAGCATTAGTCTCAGTTACTCAACCATTACTCTCAGTTACTCAACCATTACTCTCAATTACTCAAGCATTATTTTTCAGTTACTCAAGCTTTATGTTACTTTCAATTCAGTTACTCGCAGTGTTTTTTCAGTTACTCGCAGTGTTTTCGCAGTTACTCTAACTGCTATTACAGTTACTCGCAGGGATTTTTTCAGTTACTCGCATTATTGTCACAGTTACTCGCAGTATTGTCACAGTTACTCACAATGTTTTTTCAGTTACTCGTAGTCCTTTTTCAGTTACTCACAGTGTTTTTTCAGTACTCCAGGGTTGTGACAGTTACTCACAAGATTTTTTCAGTTACTCAACCAATACTCTCAGTTACTCAAGCATTACTCTCAGTTACTCAAGAATTAATTTTAGTTACTCAAGCATTATGTTACTTTCAGTTCAGTTACTCACATGGTTGTATCAGTTACTCGTAGTGGTTTCAGAGTTACTCTTACATCATTCAAAGCATAACTGAAAAAACAATGTGAGTAACTGAAGCATTACTCTCAGTTACTCAACCATTACTCTCAGTTACTCAACCATTACTCTCAGTTACTCAAACATTACTCTCAGTTACTAAAGCATTACTTTTTAGTTACTCAAGCATTCTGTTACTTTCAGTTCAATTACTCGCATTGTTTGTTCAGTTACTCATAGGGTTGTGACAGTTACTCGCAGTGTTTTTTCAGTTACTCACAGTGTTTTCGTAGTTACTCTAACTGCTATTACAGTTACTCACATGGTTTTTTTAGTTCTCGCATTATTGTCACAGTTACTCACAGTATTGTCACAGTTACTCGCAATGTTTTTTCAGTTACTCGTGGTCCTTTTTCAGTTACTCGCAATGTTTTTTCAGTTACTCCAGGGTTGTGACAGTTACTCGTAGGGGTTTTTCAGTTACTCAACCATTACTCTCAGTTACTCAAGCATTGCTCTCAGTTACTCAAGAATTAATTTCAGTTACTCAAGCATTACTTTTCAGTTACTCAAGCATTCTGTTACTTTCAGTTCAATTACTCGCATGGTTGTATCAGTTACTCGTAGTGGTTTCAGAGTTACTCTTACAGCATTCAAAGCATAACTGAAAAAACAATGCGAGTAATTGAAGCATTAGTTTTAGTTACTCAACCATTACTCTCAGTTACTCAAGCATTACTCTCAGTTACTCAAGCATTACTTTTCAGTTACTCAAGCATTGTATCCCAACACCACGATAACACTAGTAATGTTATTTATTCCTCCATTAGTACCCAGATTTTGGATCTTTTGTATTGCTCGATCGTCGAAAATGTCACATGTGCATGACATGTTACTCCATGAAGACCAGACAATTTGGTGTTGCAAATTAAGGAAGGTATTAAGGAAGTAGAAACTTGGCAAAATTTTACTTTGACGTATGTCTAGGTGCGAGTTAGATGATCATTGACTTGTAGACAAATTGGTAGGAAATTAATTTGCAAACTGAGTGGGTTAATACAAGTAAAGGCACCAAATTCAACTGATCGTTTGAGAGAGAGAGAGAGAACATAAATTCATCAGTTTAAATCTAATTTACCTTCAATGAGCGTACACCACAATCAGACAGTTAAATTAGATGAAGTTGAGGGATTGCGCATGTCTTTTGGGAACAAAAAACTAGCATGGCATCGAGATGAATAATGTAAGTAATGTTCCCAGGACGTATGTGACATGCTTGCAAGCAATTTCCAAATGAACGCACATATAGGTAGATGAATAATGTAAGTAATGTTCCCAGGACATATGTGACATACTTGTCGGCATCAATCTATATGGCCGCTTAGTTGTCATCTTGTTGTAATCAGGTAGAAAGGAAATGGAAGCAACAATAGACTAATTCTCCTTCTATCCAAGAAGAGATGCTTGGGTGCAACATAATTATTTTTATGTGTATTATAGTTACTTTTAATGATAAATTGTTATATTTTGTACAGTTAATATACTCAAGAATGTGACAGGCAACAAACTTTCAATATTTTGTTGCTAGTATCAAATATGAGACGCCCAATGGTTAGACTCATGGTTTGTTACCTGGTGTTAAAACTCAGACATCGACATGAATAGAATTGTCATTTTTTCAGTTACTCGCAGTGTTTGTTCAGTTACTCGTAGGGTTGTGACAGTTACTCGCAGTGTATGTTCAGTTACTCACAGTTTTGTGACAGTTACTCACAGTGTTTGTTCAGTTACTCAACCATTACTTGCAGTGTTTAGTTACTCACAGGCTTGTTTCAGTTACTCGCAGGCTTTTTTCAGTTACTCGCATTGTTTGTTCAGTTACTCGCAGGGTTGTGACAGTTACTCACAGTGTTTTTGCAGTTACTCTAACTGCTATTACAGTTACTCGTAGGGTTTTTTCAGTTACTCGCATTATTATCACAGTTACTCACAGTATTGTCACAGTTACTCGCAGTGTTTTTTCAGTTACTCGTAGACCTTTTTCAGTTACTCGTAGTGTTTTTTCAGTTACTCCAGGGTTGTGACAGTTACTCACTGGGTTTTTTCAATTACTCAACCATTACTCTCAGTTACTCAACCATTGCTCTCAGTTACTCAACCATTACTCTCAGTTACTCAAGCATTACTTTTCAGTTACTCAAGCATTATGTTACTTTCAATTCAGTTACTTGCATGGTTGTATCAGTTACTCGTAGTGGTTTCAGAGTTACTCTTACAGCATTCAAAGCATAACTAAAAAAACAATGCGAGTAACTGAAGCATTAGTTTCAGTTACTCAACCATTACTCTCAGTTACTCAAGCATTGTCGAGTTACTCTTATGTTCTTGTAGTTACTCTAGACATTGTCGGACGTTATACAAAATCAGACTATGGGTTAGGACTGAATCTGACTATTTGACCCATAAAGTTATACTCACTCTTAAAAAGGTAATTGTATGATAAAAAATGTAACTGTTTGACTCATATAGTATCATTGAGTCATAAAAAGTAACTATTTTTTCATTGTCAGTGTCGTACGACCCACCATAACTTGGCATAGATGTATCTAGACTAAAGCCGACAGTTATAGATGGAGAAAGAAAATAAATGAGTCACAAGCTCTTAGTATTGCGTCTATGCCATCCATGACAGGGAATTATTCTGTCTCTTCGTCATTGTGATGAGAAATAACAATGCCACCGGCGTTACTGGTAACGATATTCAAAAGCTTATAGTCTAGTTTAGTGATGCATGTTGCTACTGACGATTATGATTTATGGACACTCAATAAGGTGAAGATAGAGTCAGAAGAGGCATCCCTCACATCCAAAAGCAAGAGAAGAGCGTTTCTTGTGCTCTGACCGAATATAAGCAAAAGCCAATTCTTCTTGTCTAATAGCACTGGATTGCTATTTTGTAATTAAAAAGCTATTCTGAGCGAGCACTCAACCATTATATGTCAAGACATTTTGTATGCATAACCAAGCTTGAAGATGTGGAGGAGGTCCTGAACACTGTTCTGACCCAGCTCCGTGCTTTCGGACATGAAGGACTCAGCTTCGGAAATAGTGTTCCGCACCCTCTCGGCCAGCAAGACCGGTAGTACTATATGTTTCTATAGGCCACATGTTGTATATTCTCCGACCTTAATTTAGTATACATCATAGGGAAACAATCAGCCCCAGCGGAAGACATCTCCCTTGCCCGCGTACCCGTTTGGCTTCTCGCCCTCTGCCGCCTGATCCTCTTCGACTTCCTCACTATCCTCCGCCTCCTCTTCGGCCTTCAGCTCCCAGGCACGCGCCTCCGTGAAAGGGAACGCCGCCGCCCCGTGCACGTCGCGCTCAAGTTTGCTGTCTTACCTGACGGCTCCAGTGCCACCACCGCAGCGAGAGGCCCCCGTCCATCGTCGTGGCGACACTTGCGGCGGTATTGTCACTGACGGATACGACGCCGCCCCTCCGACCATGGGCTCCAGGAACTAAATGGGAACTGATGTAGTCGATGCCGGTGTAGAGTCTGATCATGGTCGGAGGTGTAGAGTCCGATGTAGTCGACGTCGGTGTAGTAGCATTTGTCTGAAAACGTCAGGTATGATGATTTCCGCAGGTCGTTCGCCGGTGCGAGAACAATCTCTCGCACATCCAGCACATCAGACTTCCCGATGCAATCGACGGAAGGATCCATCTCCGCACAAAAGCGAGCGCCCGTCAAATAGTTAACGGGTAAGTGAGGATCCGCGAATTTCCTCAGTAGGGTAGTATAAGTAAGCTACCCGGCGGGTATTAAATACTTACTCTCTCTCTCTCTCTCTCTCTCTCTATATATATATATATATATATATATATATATATATATATATATATATATATATATATATATATGGCATTTTGTACCCTTCAGTCATCCATATTGTAAGTTATTGTCCTTTCCTTTGTCATAAATTTATATAAACGCTCTGAGATGGTTTCTACTAATATTTCCTTTTCTAATTTTAGATGGGATATATAAGGGTATGTGTTTCGATTATGTCAAGAAAAAGCTCCACAATGTATGGAAGAAAGATCTATTTATTATAATTCAATTATGTTTGTTCTTTGTGTGGAACACTTGTATGACTATGAAGAACACAACTATGATTTGGTTAGAACTTAGTATTTCATCTATTTAGTTCTCACTCTTTTTAAATTGAAAAGGACTATGTAGTTTGATCATTAGAAGCTCTTTTATATACTTTTCCCAAGTGTGTTACATGTACCAGAATACATGAAGTCTTATTTTATATTCCATCTTCTTTCCATGTTTATCATTTGTTTCCAAGGTATGATTTATTGAGGGAGACATTGAGCTAATATTTTTCCCACTAGATGCAAATAAAACTTCTAGGTCAATGCTTAAGATTTATATCTATACAAAATATTTATTCTTTGCAACTAGTTTGATTAAAGACATGAATATGTAGGCCACTATAATGTTTGTATATGTTCACAATTCATATAATATGTTACATTTATACCTAATAATCGAATCCAATAAATGATAGTTTCTTAGCTGAAAACTACCATGGTAAATATTGAATCATGTTTGCATTTTGTTGGAGTCCTTTTTCTTTCTCTGAGTGGTAGAATGTCTAACGAATAACTCATTAGTGTCTATAGTTGAATCATCTTCCATACTTTTATACATCAACTTAAATCTTTTCTATAACAATATGTGATGTCACATAGTCTTTCTATGATTGTCTTTCACTTGTTGAACACAACATAAGTTATATTTAATCAAATTTCATTTATAATTTATATTTTAAAGAATTATTTTTCTATCAATTGATGTATAATAAACTATCTCTTCCTTTAAATGTGGTCTACTTCTCACGTACTTAGTGTCTAACTCGTTTCTCCAAACTGACATCCACTCTTTCCATACAAGCTGCCTCTCATCTGCCTTAAACTGCCCCTTCTATGTTCTTTCTTCCTCTCTTCCATTCTTTATATTTATCCTAACTAACCACCCACATTATCTCCAAATTTTTGTACCTTTTAATATTATCTTCGGTTATAACTACAATTCTTCTCTCTCATATTTGCAATAACCGCTAGCAATTATCTTTTGAGTCTCTCATATTGACACCCTCAAAGTCTTCATCCAACCCCCACGTTCCACCACATTATTTCTTTCCATTGATCATTTGTAACCTCCACATTTCTCCCATTTTTTCTGCTCCCCATCCACCCCCATTCCCATCTCTTCCACTTTCTATATCCCTCTCCAACTACTTGGTTTTCCTTTTTTCAACAAAGACGTGCTTCACCATCCGCTGTGAAGGCAAGCCGCCATCAACATGAGCGAAATTCAATTGGATAGATTGCTACTGCAACCCTGCATCCACCATTAAGGTAAGCACATGTCAGCCAGGGCCTGACAATAATAACAACAAAACCAATACAATATGGGTTCCCTTAGAAAATGTAGCAAGACCACCATGTGCATCCACCTGATGCTACAAAGCTGGTGAGCGAGAGCCAGTAGCAGAGCAAGCTCTATCATCCCCATCCTACCCTCCTAATGTACTCGTCGGCCATGTCATCACTATTGTTGTTGTTGTTGGTATATATGCCCAGAGAGCCAATCATATGATGATTGGATTGGCATATGTTCTGAACGATTTGATAAATATCAAAGGCAAGCTTCCAATTTATTCTAGCTCAATCCATTATGAGATAAATGATGGAGCAGAATGAATGTCTAAAGAATAACAATACTCAATGACATATGTCTTCAAGTACGTGACTTGAACAATGAGATTATATGGATGCTAAGTGTATGCATATTCTTGTTATGTCCCTAGTCAGATGTCATTGTGGAAGGTTGATAGACAACAATGACACATCAAGACTAGAGTGTGTGTTGATTGATGACAATGCTCATTAGTAATTATATATGATATAAAACTAAGCACAAAGATACATGTTAGAGAATAGTGTATTGGATAGACCCACCAAGAGAGTGACACATGGAACCATGACATGGTAGTCAGAATCATCTCTCATAGTGATGGTGGTGATTGTGATTCTTAGACCTAAAATCACTACACTCGTCGAATGTGATTGGGTACACTTTGACATCATCAAACACAGTCCTGAAACATGGGTTGTTATAATAGTGATGATTGGGTGGCTTTGACGCATGAGATAGATTGTAAGTGATAGATATGGGATTTGTCCCTCCTAAGGGAGTATGATGTCCAGGCCACTTGATAAGCGAGACTGAGAAAGGCATGCACATGTACATGTGAATCAATATATGATATTGATGTCACACATATATCAGATAGTCTGCTCTAGTTCAAGAAACATGAATGAACGTTGAAAGGATGACAACTCCATGCGTTGACAACAATAACAACAAAACCAATACAATATGGGTTCCCTTAGAAAATGTAGCGAGACCACCGTGTGCATCCACCCGATGCTCCAAAGCTGGTGAGCGACGGCCTATAGTGGAGCCATCTCTATCATCCCCGTCCTACCCCTCCTAATGTACTTGTCGGCCATGTCGTCAACAAAACCAATACAATATGGGTTCCCTTGGAAAATGTAGCGAGACCACCGTGTGCATCCACCCGATGCTCTAAAGCTAGTGAGTGAGAGCCAGTAGCAGAGCCAGCTCTATCATCCCCGTCCTGCCCCTCCTGATGTACTCGTCGGCCATGTCATCGATATTGTTGTTGTTGTTGGTATGTATGCCCGGAGAGCCAATCATATGATGATTGGATTGGCATATGTTCGAATTGATTTGATAAATATCAAAGGCAAGCTTCCAATTTATTATAGCTCAATCCATTATGAGATAAATGACAGAGTAGAATGAATGTCTAAAGAATGACAATACTCAATGACGTATGTCTTCAAGTACGTGACTTGAACAATGAGATTATATGGATGCTAAGAGTATGTACATTCTTGTTATGTCCCTAGTCGGATGTCATTGTGGAAGGTTGATAGACAATAATGACACATCAAGACTAGAGTGTGTGTTGGTTGATGACAGTGCTCATTAGTCATGATATATGATATCAAACCAAGAACATAGATACATGTTAGAGAATAGTGTATTGGACAGACCCACCAAGAGATTGACACATGGAACCATGACATGGTAGTCAAAATTATCTCTCATAGTGATGGTGGTGATTGTGATTCTTAGACCTGAAATCACTACACTCATCGAATGTGATTGGGTACACTTTGACATCATCAAACGCAGTCCTAAAACATGGGTTGTTATAATAGTGATGATTGGGTGGCTTTGACGCATGATATAGACTGTGAGTGATAGTTATGGGATTTTTCCCTCCTAAAGGAGTATGATGTCCATGCCACTTGATAAGCAAGACTGAGAAAGGCATGCACATGCACATGTGAATCAATATATGATATTGATGTCACACATATCTCAGATAGTTTGCTCTAGTTCAAGAAACATGAATGAACGTTGAAAGGATGACAACTCTATGCCTTGAGTTCATTCAGGATATCAAAGACAAAGGAATTATACATTCACTGAAACACCAATCACAGACTGTAGGATTGAAAGTTATTCTCCAGCTTTCCTTTTCACTTGGGTAGCACTGATGTGCAACTAGGTACCATGCTTTTCTTGTGATGTCATAAGCTAGTTATGGACATTCACTGCCAACATGAAATGGGACCCATAGGGTCACACACATGGGATTAACAAGGAAGAGGATTTTATCCATGAATGATGTTTGGATTGATTACTAAAGTGTTTAGGTACTCAATCAAACATTCCATCAATAGACTTGACTTAGAATCATCAAGTTCAAGTGTTGAACCAAATGATTAGAGTGTCGAATTGATTGAGAATTGAATTGACTATGCTCTGCACAATCTGGACCACCAACCGATCGGTTCATCAGGTGAACCGATTGTCTCATGGTCAGTGAGATGACCGGTTCACTCTGGTGAATCGATTGGTTCATTTGGACCAAACGAACAGTGTTGGGTTTTCCAAATTTGTGAGAAAAGTTTTTCATTTCACTTGTACAATTCGATTGGGACAAGAATTAATCTTTGCGTTAAACAGATGTAGACAGGTATGGGAAGTGAAATGACCAGTTCACTGGGTGAACCGGTCGGCTCACACTCCCAACTGTCCAGTTTACTAGTGAACTGATCGGCTCACCTTACCAAATGACCGTTTCAGTTATGTGACTGGTTCGCTTGCCACGGTGTAAATTGTTCATGGAAATTCCAGACCCTTCTACTCCCATACAAACTGGGAACCCTGACCCTGACCTCTACTATAAATAGAGGGGTATAGGAGGCTTCTCCAGAGATACAAATCAGAACATCAGTTGCTCTGCAAAGTTGTTGTCCTCTCTGGTTGTGGTAACCAACAGAGCCCAAGCAAGTTCTACCCGTTTAGGGAGGAACAACGAGGGAAAGACAACTACAGAAAAGTAACTAGTTGTGGGAGAGTGTGTCGGCGACTAGTACGTCGACAGAAGGGGACAACTCCTTCTAG
Source organism: Alisma plantago-aquatica (assembly GCA_963693085.1). NCBI lineage: Eukaryota > Viridiplantae > Streptophyta > Magnoliopsida > Alismatales > Alismataceae > Alisma > Alisma plantago-aquatica. The sequence goes on along the minus strand of OY856411.1, from coordinate 1,467,385,413 downwards.
TTCATTCTTCAGGATGACTAGAGTTCCCTATGGTCCATGTGGACTATCTATAGAGGCGGGAGACTTCTGTAGCTCATGAGGATGATAGTCAACCGCAGTCTGGGTCAAGACCAGGAGCTGCACAAATGTCGTCGAAGACAGATGGTTGAAGACTGTACTTGCTATGAGGTATAGTCACTGAGCAAGCCTCATGATCAGGTATATCTGGCTAAATCCATCCTTCCCAGTACATAGATATTGATGCAATCTACTAGTTATGGGTTTATGGTCAAGTAAAAATTTTGTTTCCGCTGCCTACTCCGACCACGTAAAACCCAACAGTGATATTAGAGCCACGTCAATATTTTATGTTTTGGAATAATCAATATGATCGGATTTTGGTTTTACCATCTTTTATTTATTGCATACAATGCAAATATTTAAATGACTAATGTGGATATCTGATTAATACCACGTGATCCCAAACTAATATATACATATATGATATAGTATATATATGCAATAGATATGTATCGCCCTAAAACGATCTTGATGGTGGATGTATAGCATGGTTATGGCCTATAAACCCTATGTGCATGTGTGTGGTAGGTTATGGTTGTTTGCATCTCAATCTGCGCACTGAGCCCTCTTCTTCTATTTTAAATGTAACTCGAGATAACTCGAGATTCTCTTCTACCTTTTCTCCCCTTGAATGTAACTCAAGGTTTCACAAAGATTATGTAAAATAGGATTAGCTTTATTTCTTGTTATGACGAAGACTGAAGATAACCTCTTCATGGACCGAGACGACCGACTGAGGAGCAGTTGGTGGACCGACGAAGCCCAGATGACCGGATGAGCTGACTTCTAGAAGAGCTAGACGACTGGCTGGAGGAGACCAACTGACCGGCCAAGAGGCGAGTCGACGGGCTCAAAGGTTGAACTAGTCAACCCAGATTGGCAAGCATAGATCTTCATCAATAATAGGTTGCATGTGATGTAGACCTTAGATGATCATAGTTCTTTGTGGCTTCAAAAAACTACAATAGGATGGTAATCATCGCTTTATTGTTATTGCATGTTTTGTTTGTGGGATATAGCATGTATATGATATGTACTATATATGTGGTGATTGGATACATATATGCATGTATAAGCATATTAAAACCCCTCAACAAACATATTAAGTTGAAGATGCCTTCCAAAAGTAGCACACATGAAAAGATTGATCGACTAAGTGTGGGCACGCCCTAGTATTGTACATCGTCTATCTCGTGGAAGTGTGATAGTGAATATGTGGGTCTGCCCTAGTAAGGTGCATATTCATTATGTTAGCTTTTGGGTTGGACTTAACAAGGTGACCTTGATCGGATCAAGCACCTTGAGGCACAGATATGAACATGGCAAGGAGTTGTGCATGACATCTATCCAAGAATTACATATGATGCAATTGGTAAATGTTACCTACCTTAATAATTGATTATGGACGTTGGCGTTGGCCGAGTAATAACTCAATTGTTTTGAATATTGGCTCACTAGAAGGTTGTACGCTATAATATTTTGAATTGATGGTGAGGGCTATCAATTTTATCAAAATAGTGGGAGCGATAATTAATTAAAGACCTAATTAATATTGTCAATTTTCAAATCAAATCAAATCAAAAGAGTTTTGGACTAAAATTACAAATTTCCTTTTGTAGAATAAATGGCTACCAACAACAATCACTTTTCATTGTGATCAGTGCTTGAGAAGGACAAGTTAAATGGGAACAACTTCCATGACTGGTTTAGGACGTTGAGATTTGTTCTCACTCAAGAGCGAAAGCTCTATGTCCTAGATACACCAAAGCCAGAAGAACCCGCTCCCAGTACACCAAAGGCTGAAAAGGATGCTTACAAGAAGCATATTGAGGATGCCATTAATGTGAAGTTCTTGATGTTGTTCTCAATGAACTATGAGTTATAGATACAACATGAGAACACAAACGTCATTGAGATGGTTCAACATCTCAAAAACATGTATCAAGACCAAGCACGACAAGAGAGACATGATGTCTCCAAGGCATTGTTCAAGTGTGTCATGACAGAAGGAGATCCAGTAGGCCCTCACACACTCAAGATGATTGGGTATGTGGATATGTAACATACCAAAACTTCGACATATTCTATTTTTGTCTCTTTCTCAATATTTTGCTATCATTTTAATCCTTTTTGGCCTTGATGCTTAAATTGTGGAATTTATAGTGGTTTGGTGAACATTTGTTCAATAATTATAACAATGGAAGGGTTTATGCACAAATACGTTGGTGAAATCTTATTTAAGGATCTAAAATGTAAAATCACCGCTTAAGTGGAACAATGGTAAATAAATCCATGTTAGAAGTGTAAGGCCCCAAACCTTACTTAATGTATTGAACAAGCTTAAAAACCATAATTAAGTACTCTAAACCTTGTTAGGTGTTTCAAAATCATGAGACAATATTAAGTTTCAAGTTTGGTCCAATTTGGATGTTGTTTGTGCACGTTATGCAATTATATGTACATTTTGGACTTTTATGCAATTTACCTGATTCTAAGGTTTTCTTTGTAAATTGTCACATGCATTATAATCTTTATATATTCTATTACCATTCTCGAGTTTTTGAACCATGGAGCACCTAGTTGCACCTTGGTTTGAAGGTGTTACTTTCCAAGGGCATTATAAGGATTACCCTCTTTATAAATGAGCTTATCTTTAAAAGCTATCAACCAATGGGGTTATTTCTTTGTTTGAAGGACGGTGGGGATGGCCTAGAAGTCTCCAGGGGATTTTAGGACCTAATTTTGATATAAAAGAAGTCTCTATGAGTTGTCCTCTTGCATGGCCATGAAGCCCTAGGCTAGGGACACATTGAAAGTCCCATAGACACCTCATGATTGCCCCCTTCTTTATAAATCCATGTCTACCCCTTCCCACCTTGCAATCCAAGAAGAAATCCTCTCCTTCTCTTTCCCCCAGCTTAGAGTATAGTTCCTAACCTATTTGTCCATGAAGGTTCTATCCCAAGGTAAAAGATAGTGGTTACCTTGGTGAAGAAGGGTCCTAGGGTTCCAAATTTGCTCTATTTAGGATTTTTAAAGCTCCTTCTTAGTGATTTTGACCAAAAATAGTAAGTTTCATCATTTCCTTCCCTATTTTCATTTTGTTAGTATTCCTACCACCTTCCAAGTTGGAACCATGACCTTCCATGGTAAAACTCCACCTAGAGCCCTAAAACATCTCATCTCCATGCTCTTTTGCTAGGGTTTGCACCTCTAAAGTGGAGAAGGTGATCTTTGCTCAAGAAAGGAGCTTGGCTTGGAGCAACCAGACCTTCTAATCTCAGGATCCTTTCTGTTTAGACCTTATTACCTTCCTATAGGTGAGTTTTTTTAACCCCCTTCTCATATATTGCTTACTACATGCTTAAAGCTCATGCTTCTATGTTTAAAATCGATGATCTCCATCTCTTTTTACCATGTTCTTCTAGGGTTTTGGTTTCTTGTTGTTTTACCTTCTCTAGAAGCTCTAGTTTGGTTACCTATGCAACTTCAAACCTGATCTTGGGTCAAATGGTGTTTTATCCCTCTCCCTCTCTCTTTAATTATCTCGATCGATTTGATGATGTGTCAATTTCCTATTGGCCAGAATTGAAAATTCATATCTTCTAATCTGCTTATCCAAATTTGACAAATAAATATGTTTTGGAATTGGAAATTAATCTCTATCTAATAAAAATATTTTAAAGGTCTAATTTAATGGTTTGACAAAGGGTGATTTTGTAAAATGAATTTAATGCATAAAATCCATAAAAAGTACATCTTAATCATCATAACACCAAAATTAACATAAAAATATGTTTTCTTGATAAGAAAAACCTAATAAGTTCATTTTTTATATTTTCAAAATCTAAATTTGAGTTTTGATAAAAAGTTCTAAAATTAGGGTTTCTATACATTAATGTGCATTTTGTACTCCAATACATGTTAATACATTGAAAATAGGCAAAGTGGAAACTTGGACTCAATTAAAGTGGTGAAACTTAGTAATTGGTATCAGTAAGAGAGGTATGTACATTTCTTACACCCTAAGTTGGGATATTTTCAAACCAAACCCTATATTCCCTAATGAGGCACTATATGAACCCCATTTCCTCTATTCATGATTCTTTTGTTAAATTGCCTCAAAATCAGTAATGATATTCTTTTTCTTGGGTCGTGTACCCCACTTCCATGTTTTAATTGATATGATTCTCTTACTTTCCATGAACACTTTTGTAGCATGTTGATTTTATGGACTATTTAGCTATAGTAGTGGTACTTATGTACAACCACCCATAGATAGGGCATGTATTAATTCACCCTAGGGAATGTCTTATTCTCCCCCATAAAAATATGTGTAGGTGACTGGGAAGTATTATTTTCCCCTCACCTATAGGTTGAGGTCTGGTAGGTGCCTCAACCCTACTTAGTTAAGGTAGTCATAATTATCATACATGCAAATCTTTTATTATATTTTGTTTATGGCAATCATCTATTTAAAAATAGCCTCATACTTTGAAATCTCCATCTTATGATGAAAACTAGACTTTATTTAAATGTTTTCTTTTCCTTGATATCCTATTCATATTTATTGACACATACTTTCTTTTCCTTTTCCTTTTGCTGGGTGTTTTCCCAATCACCAGGTTTAGATCGAGGTGTTGAACATGACCAAGGAGAACATAGCTTCCAACATGGACCTAGTTCTTGGAGATGTTGCTTGGAGACATATTTGAAATAGTTTAGATTTCCCTCTACTTAGATCCTTATGTTGTATCATACATGTAAACCCTTATGGGATATTATGATGTACTTTTGTAATCTTTTGTGAAAATTGAATATAGTCATTATTTTTGTTCCGCTGCTACACTTTGGTTGTTTTGAATACCATCTATTGAAGTTTGAAAATTTTGCACCTATTCCAGCATACCTTTGAGTGTGTTTGGAATGGATGTTTTATTCTTCAAATTTTTTTTAGTAGGGAGTGGATCCCACTCCTTACAACATGGTATCAGAGCCCATGTTAGTCAGAATCTGACTATTTCAATTTTGTCTCCCTAGTTAGAATACTTGCCTTACCTTTAAGTGACATGTTTACCCTAGAGTTTATCAGTAGATGATGAAGGGTTGATTTAGGATCCTATAGTTTCACATTAGAATAATGATGAATAGATCCCTAAAATACTTACAACTAAAAGATGCATAAGTAACCATAGTAACTTGAGATTGTTTAGCTTTGCCTTTAGGCCGCTACTAGGACATGAAGTTGAAAGAAAAGGTGTCTAAAAAGGATCAAGGTTCGAGGGCTGGCAAGATTTTCCTCTGCACCACTAGCTTGGTTTACGAGGACTCCCGAATCTATATGATACCACCCTGGCCCGAGATGATATGAATTGTCCGAAATAGCATGCTTTTAGGCAATAGTAGCCTTGGACATCTATATGATTTATCTTTATGGACCCTAATATATTGAACTAGTCTCCCACATGTAATGACTTGTTTGAGGATGGATACCCAATATAGTTCCCTTATGACCCATAAAACCACATGTTTGGATAGTTATCCCTAAGACCTAGACTTTGAAATTTGGTGTTTAGTAAGCAATTAGAGTGTGTAGTGAAGCGTGATGGATCTTGTATATGGTCTAGTTAGACTCACCCTTTTACCTCTAGATTAGTTTATCTTGGTAGGTCAAACTTTTTAAGGGGTGGAGAGTAGTTGGTTTGATGATGTTTGGGTAGTTAGATTTTGAGGATGAAATCCTTTCTAAGGGGATGGAGTCATGTAAAATACTGAAATCTAGCTACTCTGACTTTAGAAACCCTAACTCCCTAATTAGGAAGTTAGTGTGCTTGAATCCTTAGTTTTGACAAAATAAGTTATAGTTGTAACCACATGTTTCTTGGTATCCAAAAGAACATATAACGATCATCTAATGAATAGTTCATAATATTTGAACCCTAATGAATATCTAATGCACATAATAAGAGTAACTCACATTTTAATACTAATAGTGGATAATCATGATGTTGAACATGTCATAAACTAATAAACCCTAATGATATGAGGGGCAATATAATTGTAATCTAACCTTGGACTTAATGCATCCTAAGAAGGTATATGTGAATAATAATGATCATGTTAACCTAAACCCTAAGTTGTAATCATATAACCTTAACCTATACATCCTTAATGGCATTCATGATACATTAGTGTCACTAGGTGTCATAATCAAATAACATACTTTACTACATATAAATCATAGATTAATCATGTCATCAATATGAAATGCATTTCACCTTGTTCTCTATTACACACCTAATTAATCACCTAATGACTTAGTATGTGAATCAAATCGTTAATATGTAATATGTCCCATCTTGATCATTAAAATATATATAATGACTTCAATACGGATAAGAAGTAATTGATTCACACAAATGTTCATAATCAATAATAAGAAGTGAATAAATATGAGAGAATGATTAATGATGACATTAATGTGAGCAAGAATGGTAAAGTAACAATGTCTAATATACATATAAGTAGTTAATGTAACATTATTTGGGTTAATTGTAACAAATTGGATAAAATGTCCTATTTCATACAAAATAATATGATATAATTGATAATGGAGTCTAAATCCAAATTACTAAAGATAATGGTCAGATATAATAATGCATATTAAGATAATTTAGTATAACTCTAGTTATGCTAAAATTCCTAATGAGATAAATAAGAAATATATTAGGTTTGTGCATAATAATGAAATAGAACTCTTTTGGAAACAAAGTAAATATGACATGACACAATTAAAAGAATAATAATGACAATGTGATATCCTGATGAATATAATTCTAATAAGCCAAAATTTTTAAAAAGAAATCATAAAAGTGGACGTTTGGGTGATCTATGAGAACCTGACCTACATGGGGTTGCTTGAGAAGATTCTGAACTCCCAAGTTAAGCAGTTGAAAAATAAGGAGTTTAAGTTAGTAAACGTTTTGGTGGAAGTTTAATGGAAACAACCTGGGAGTTTAGTGGTGAGATGTTGCATACTCACCCTTCTCACTTTGCTTTGGATTTCGAGGACAAAATCCTTTTTAAAGGGTAAAGTGTTGTAACATACCGAAACTTTGACATATTCTCTTTTTGGACCTTTCTCAATATTTTCCTATCATTTCTATCCTTTTTGGCCTTGATGCTTAAATTGTGGAATTTATAGTGGTTTGGTGAACATTTGTTCAATAATTATAATAATGGAATGGTTTATGCACAAATACCTTGGTGAAATCTTATTTAAGGATCTAAAAATGTAAAATCACCACTTAAGTGGAACAATGGTAAATAAATCCGTGTTAGAAGTGTAAGGCCCCAAACCTTACTTAATGTATTGAACAACCTTAACTACCATAATTAAGTACTCTAAATGTATTGAACAAGCTTAACTACCATAATTAAGTACTCTAAACCTTAATATAACCCTTTTAAGTGTTTTAAAATCATGAGATAAGATTAAGTTTCTAGTTTAGTCCAATTTGGATGTTGTTTGTGCAAGTTATGCAATTATATGTACATTTTGGACTTTTATGCAATTTACCCAATTCGGAAGTTTTCTTTGTAAATTGTCACATGCATTATAATATCTAGATACTCCCTTACAATTCTCAAGTTTTTAAACAATGGGGCACCTAGTTGCACCTTGGTTTGAAGGTGTTACTTTCCAAGGGCATTACAGGGATTACCCTCTTTATAAATGAGCTTATCTTTAAAAGCTATCAACCAATGGGGTTATTTATTTGTTTGAAGGATGGCGGGGATGTCCTATAAGTCTATAGGGGCTTTTAGGACCAACTTTTGATATACAAGAAGTCTCTATGAGTTGTCCTCTTGCATGGCCATGAAGCCCTAGGCTAGGGACACATGGAAAGTCCCATAGACACCTCATGCTTACCCCCTTCTTTATAAAGCCATGTCTACCCCTTCCCACCTCCCAATCCAAGAAGAAATCCTCTCCTTCTCTTTCTACCAGATTAGAGCATCGTTCCTACCCTGTTTGGCCACGAAGGTGTTGTCCCAAGATAAAAGATAGTGCTTACCTTGGAGAAGAAGGCTCCTAGGGTTCCAAATTTGCTCTATTTAGGGTTTCTAAAGCTCCTTCTTGGTGATTTCGACCAAAAATAGTAAGTTTCCTCCTTTTCTTCCCTGTTTTCATGTTGTTAGTATTCCTCCCACCTTCTTCCAGGTCAGAACCATGATCTTCCATGGTAAAAATCCACCTAGAGCCCTAAAACATCTCATCTCCATGCTCTTTTGCTAGGGTTTGCACCTCTAAAGTGGAGAAGGCGATCTTTGCTCAAGAAAGGAGATTTTCTTGGACCAACCAGACCTTCTAATCTCGGGATCCTTTCTGTTTGGACCTTATTACCTTCCTAGAGGCGAGTTTTTTAACCCCCTTCTCATATATTGCTTACTACATGCTTAAAACTCATGCTTCTATGTTTAAAATCAATGATCTCCATCTCTTTTTACCATGTTCTTCTAGGGTTTTGGTTTTTTGCTATTTTACCTTCTCTAGAAGCTCTAGTTTGGTAACCTATGCAAATTCAAATATGATCTTGGGTCAAAAGGTATTTTCTCCCTCTCCCTCTCTCTTCAATTATCTCGATCGGTTTGATGATCTGGCAATTTCTTATTAGTCAGTATTGAAAAATTCATATCTTCTAATCCTCTTATCAAAATTTGACAAATAAATATGTTTTGGAATTGGAAATTAATATCTATCTAATAAAAATATTTTAAATGTCTGATTTCATGGTTTGACAAAGGGTGATTTTTGTAAACTGAATTTAATGCATAAAGTCCATAAAAAGTACATCTTAATCATCATAACTCCAAAATTAACATAAAAATATGTTTTCTTGATTAGGAGAACCTAATAAGTTCATTGGTGATATTTTTAAAATCTAAATCTGAGTTTTAATAAAAATTTCTAAAATTAGGGTTTCTATACATTAATGTGCATTTTGTACTCTAATACATGTTAATACATTGAAATAGGCAAAGTGGACCTTGGACTCAATTAAAGTGGTGAAACTTAGTAAATGATATCAGTAAGAGAGGTATGTGCATTTATTACACCCTAAGTAGGGATATTTCCAAACCAAACCCTATATTCCCTAATGAGGCACTATATGAACCCTATTTCCTCTATTCATGATTCTTTTGTTAAATTGCCTCAAAATCAGTAATGATATTCTTTTTCTAGGGTATTGTACCCCACTGTCATGTCTTAATTGATATGATGCTTTTACTTTCCATGAATTCTTTTCTAGCATGTTGATTTTATGGACTATTTAGCTATAGTAGTGGTACTTATGTACAACCACCCATAGATAGGGCACGTATTAATTCGCCATGGGGAATGTCTTATTCTCCCCCATAAAAATATGTGTAGGTGACTGGGGATGTATTAATTCTCCACTCACCTATAGGTTGAGGTCCGGTAGGTGCCTCAACCCTACTTAGTTAAGGTAGTCATAATTATCATACATGCAACCCTTTTATTATATTTTGTTTATGGCAAGCATCTATTTAAAAATAGCCTCATACTCTTGAAATCTTCATCTTATGATGAAAAGTAGACTTTATTTACATGTTTTCTTTTCCTTGATATCCTATTCATATTTGTTGACACGTACTTTCTTTTCCTTTCCCTTTTGCTGGGTGTTTTCCCAACCACCCAGGTTTAGATCGAGGTGTTGAACATGACCAAGGAGAACATAGATTCCAACATGGACCTAGCTCTTGGAGATGTTGCTTGGAGACATATTTAAAGTAGTTTAGATTTCCCTCTACTTAGATCCTTATGTTGTATCATACATGTAAACCCTTATGGGATATTATGATGTACTTTTATAATCTTTTGTGAAAATTGAATATAGTCATTATTTTTATTCCGATGCTACACTTTGGTTGTTTTGAATACCACATATTGAAGTTTGAAAATTTTGCACCTATTCCAGCATACCTTTGAGTGTGTTTGGAATGGATGTTTTATTCTTCAATTTTTTTAGTAGGGAGTGGATCCCACTCCTTACAGCATGGTATCAGAGCCCATGTTAATCGGAATCTGACTATTTCAATTTTGTCTCCCTAGTTAGAATACTTGCCTTACCTTTAAGTGACATGTTTGCCCTAGAGTTGATCAATAGATGATGAAGGGTTGATTTAGGATCCTATAGTTTCACATTAGAATAATGATGAATAGATCCCTAAAATACTTACAACTAAAAGATGCATAAGTAACCATAGTGCCTTGAGATTGTTTAGCTTGGCCTTTAGGCCACTACTAGGACATGAAGTTGAAAGCAAAGGTGTATAAAAAGGATCAGGGTTCGGGGACTGGCAATATTTTCCTCCACACCAGTAGTTTGGTTTACGAGGACTCCCTAATCCATATGATACCGGCTTGGCCTGAGTTGATATGAATTGTCTAAAATAGCATGCTTTTAGGCAATAGTAGCCTTATACATCTATATGATTTATCTTTAGGGACCCTAATATGTTGAACTAGTCTCCCACGTGTAATGATTGTTTGAGGATGGATACCCAATATAGTTCCCTTATGACCCATAGAACCACATGTTTGGATAGTTATCCCTAAGACTTAGACTTTGAAATTTGGTGTTTAGTAAGCAATCAGAGTGTGCAGTGAAGCGTGATGGATCTTGTATATGGTCTAGTTAGACTAACCCTTTTACCTCTAGATTAGTTTGTCTTGGTAGGTCAAACCTTTTAAGGGGTGGAGAGTAGTTGGTTTGCTGATGTTTGGGTAGCTAGATTTTGAGGATGAAATCCTTTCCAAGGGGATGGAGTCATGTAAAATACTGAAATCTAGCTACCTTGACTTTAGAAACCTTAACTCCCTAATTAGGAAGTTAGTGTGCTTGAATCCTTATTTTGACAAAACAAGTTATAGTTGTAACCACATGTTTCTTGGTATCCAAAAGAACATATAATGATCATATAATGAATAGTTCATAATGTTTGAACCCTAATGAATATCTAATGTAAATAATAAGAGTAACTCACATTTTAATACTAATAGTGGATAAGCATGATGTTGACCATGTCATAAACCAATAAACCCTAATGATATGAGGGGCAAGATAATTATAATCTAACCTTGGACTTAATGTATCCTATGAAGGTATAGGTGAATAAAAATGATCATGTTAACCTAAACCCTAAGTTGTAATCATCTAACCTTAACCTATACATCCTTAATGGCATTCATGATACATTAGTGTCACTAGGTGTCATAATAGGATAACATACTTTAATACACATAAATAATAGATTAATCGGGTCATCAATATGAAATGCATATCACCTTGTTCTCTAATACACAACTAATTAATCACCTAATGACTTAGTATGTGAATCAAATCATTAATTTGTAATATGTCCCACCTTGATCATTAAAATATATATAATGACTTCAATATGGATAAGAAGTAATTGATTCACACCAATGCTCATAATCAATAATAATAAGTGAATAAATATGAGAGAATGATTAATGAGGACATTAATGTGAGCAAGAACGATAAAGTAACAATGTCTAATATACATATAAGTAGTTAATGTGACATTATTTGGATTAATTGTAACAAATTGGATAAAATGTCCTATTTCATACAAAATAATCTGATACAATTGATAATGGAGTCTAAATCCAAATTATTAAAGATAATGGTCAGATATAATAATGCATATTAAGATAATTTAGTATAACTCTAGTTATGCTAAAATTCCTAATGAGATAAATAAGAAATATATTAGGTTTGTGCATAATAATGAAATAGAAATCTTTTGGAAATAAAGTAAATATGACATGACACAATTAAAAGAATAATAATGATAATGTGATATCCTAATGAATATAGAATACTCCACCTAGAGCCCTAAAACATCTCATCTCCATGCTCTTTTGCTAGGGTTCGCACCTCTAAAGTGGAGAAGGTGATCTTTGCTCAAGATAGGAGCTTGGCTTGGAGCAACCAGACCTTATAATCTCAGGATACTTTCTATTTGGACCTTATTACCTTCCTAGAGGCGAGTTTTTTTAACCCCCTTCTCATATATTGCTTACTACATGCTTCTATGTTTAAAATTGATGATCTCCATCTCTTTTTACCATGTTCTTCTAGGGCTTTGGTTTCTTGTTGTTTTACCTTCTCTAGAAGCTCTAGCTTAGTTACCTATGCAACTTCAAACCTGATCTTGGGTCAAATGGTGTTTTGTCCTTCTACCTCTCTATTTAATTATCTTGATCGGTTTGATGATGTGGCAATTTCCTATGGGTCAATATTGAAAAATTCATATCTTCTAATCTACTTATCCAAATTTGACAAATAAATATGTTTTGGAATTGGAAATTAATCTCTATCTAATAAAAATATTCTAAAGGTATGATTTCATGGTTTGACAAAGGGTGATTTTTGTAAAATGAATTTAATGCATAAAATCCATAAAAAGTACATCTTAATCATCATAACACCAAAATTAACATAAAATATGTTTTCTTGATAAGAAAAACCTAATAAGTTCATTATTGATATTTTCAAAATCTAAATCTTAGTTTTGATAAAAAAAGTTCTAAACACAGGGGTTCTATACATTAATGTGCATTTTGTACTCTAATACATGTTAATACATTGAAAATAGGCAAAGTGGAACTTGGACTCAATTAAGTGGTGAAACTTAGTAATTAGTATTAGTAAGAGAGGTATGTGCATTTCTTACACCCAAAGTTGGGATATTTTCAAACCAAACCCTATATTCCCTAATGAGGCACTATATGAACCCCATTTCCTCTATTCATGATTCTTTTGTTAAATTGCCTCAAAATCAGTAATGATATTCTTTTTCTTGGGTCGTGTACCCCACTGCCATTTTTTAATTGATATGATTCTTTTACTTGCCATGAACTCTTTTGTATCATGTTTATTTTATGGACTATTTAGCTATAGTAGTGGTACTTATGTACAACCACCCATAGATAGGGCATGTATTAATTCGCCCTGGGGAATGTCTTATTCTCCCCATAAAAATATGTGTAGGTGACTGGGAAGTATTAATTCTCCCCTCACCTATAGGTTGAGGTCCAGTAGGTGCCTCAACCATACTTATTTAAGGTAGTCATAATTATCATACATGAAACCCTTTTATTATATTTTTTATGGCAAGCATCTATTTAAAAATAGCCTCATACTTTGAAATCTTCATCTTATGATGAAAACTAGCCTTTATTTACATGTTTTCTTTTCCTTGATATCCTATTCATATTTGTTGACACATACTTTCTTTTCCTTTCCCTTTTGCTGGGTGTTTTTCCAACCACCCAGGTTTAGATCGAGGTGTTGAACATGACCAAGGAGAACATAGCTTCCAACATGGACCTAGCTCTTGGAGATGTTGCTTGGAGGCATATTTGAAATAGTTTAGATTTCCCTCTACTTAGATCCTTATGTTGTATCATATATGTAAACCCTTATGAGATATTATGATGTACTTTTGTAATCTTTTGTGAAAATTGAATATAGTCATTATTTTTATTCTTCTTCTACACTTTGGTTGTTTTGAATACCATTTATTGAAGTTTGAAAATTTTGCACCTATTCCAGCATACCTTTGAGTGTGTTTGGAATGGATGTTTTATTCTTCAATTTTTTTTTAGTAGGGAGTGGATCCCACTCCTTACAACCTAACTCAATTGGAATTCCCTCTGAGACAAGAGTTGGCTACTGATGTGATACTGCAATTGTTGCCAGAATACTACAATCAGTTTGTGATGAACTACAACATGAACAACTTTGACAGGCCACTGATAAAGTTGTTGGGCATGTTGAGGATAGCTGAGGCATAGATGAAGAAAGACAAACCCAAATCTGTGATGATGATCAACAGAAAGATGGGAAAGTCTAAAGGCAAGGGCAAGGACAAAGCAAAGAAAGGTTCTGATGCTATCCAGCAGCCCAAGTCATCTTCAACTCTCAAAGCCAAGGGAGGGGTGAACAAGGGAGGCAAATGTCACCATTGTCATGAGCCAAGACATTTGAAGAGAAATTGCCCTCTCTACATAGATGAACTAAAGAAGAAAAAGGAGGGGATGGAAGTTTCCACCTCAGGTATCATGAAATAAACTTAAAATTCTTCTTTATCTTAGGTATATGATACCAAGATATAGATCTGACATATATGATGTGCATGATCTGAAAAGAAGTGATGGCCTTTATGAAAGGACCAAGAAGGAACACTCATTAACATTAGAGCAAGTGTTGCTGCCATAGATAGAAGTACCTTTTAGTTTATTTCAGCCCAAAGGGCATGCAATAGAGTTATGAATTGCTATTTTATTTTGCCAATAAATAGAAACATTTTTATTGTTGCATCTTGTAATGACAAGGATGTCTATCAATAAAATTCATGTTTTAATTTCAAAGATATGATATTTTATGGCAATGCCTTATTTATATTGTGGTACTTGGTATGCATGTGATAAAATAATAATACCTAAAAGTTATTGATGTCTCAAACAACAAATTAGCATGATCATCTAAACAAATGAATGAGAAATTCATCTCTAGGTTCCATGTTGATGGATAAACTAGACTGAGATATGAATGTCTTGTTTATTGAGCATGATAACAAGTTAATCTTCACTAGATGTAGTGGGATAATGACTATTCTATTACGTATAATACATATTGATGTATATACATACCTATTGGAATAAATGCTAATACTTCAGATATGGTATTTAATGAAATACCAATATGAATATCTTGAAATGTTCAAGAATATCATAAATGAAGAACAAACTTGGTAAAAGTATTAATTCTTTGATATGATCAATGAACGAGATACTTAAACCAATTGTTTGAGGACCTTGTGAGTAACTATGACAGTGTATCATAAAGAACTCATGATTAAGGCATAATGATGTCTAAATCAAAGAAGGAATCATACTCTATATAGTAAGAGCATGATGATCAAACAAATAACTAATCTTTTAGAATTCTTCTAAAGAACACGCTTTACAATAAATAAAGGTACAAAAGGAGATTGAGAATCATAAGTGTTGTGGAAACTCAAATTCCTTATGTAATAGATACACCTGATATGTCTAATAGAAAAAACCTTGAGCTTGATGGATAATGACATCCTACAAACTCATAGGTGATTAATTGGTCATATGATGATGAGCCAATAATCCATCTAGATGATGTTGAGGAACCATATTTTGAGTTATGGCTTGAAGTCATAAGATCCAACATGACTTCCATGTAAACCAAATAAGGTATGACCTCAATGGTATAACTTATAGGGATAAAATCCATAAGTGCAATTGGGTCTTAAGAGTTAATATTGACATGGATGACATTTGAAGAGATGATTGGTTGAGATAAATTCAAGTGATTTCAAGGTGTTGAACCTAATGATTTTATTTAACCAATTGCAGTGGCTACAGGACATATGGGATCATGATTGCTATTGGAACTTAAAGACTATGAAATTTGGCATATGGATATTAAAACCACATTCCTAGAAGGAATAACATGAGGTTGTGTACGTGACACAACCTGAAGGGTTTTATAATTCCATTAATGCACATGCAGTCTTTAAGTTACAAGAGTTTAATCAATATGATTGATTAAAGACAAGCACCTCAGAATTGGAGTCTTTACTTTGATTATACAGTCAAAAGGTTTGATCGATATATCAAAATAAAGAAAGGATCTGTGACTAAAAAGATTTAGTGGGAGCATATTCATATTCCACATGATGATGAGGAATGAAACGTTCTAAAATAGAAACTTGTGTGGAAATACCTTCTTTAAGGGGATAAAGAGAAATTTCATATGTGATAGGAATAAAGACCTATAGAGATAGTTCTCGAAAGTCTCTAGACTTGATAAAGAGAGAGCATACATTGGCAGTCTATGTTGAAGGGTTCAGTATGCAGAGATTTAGTGGGAGAAAACTTGTCCATATTACATATAGTTAGTCTCTCAGATGCCTAGTGTTCCAAATTCTTATGAATATTAGGAACACATAGATAGTTGCCTTATGCATTCACAATTGGATCTATCATTTATGTAATCATCCCATTATCTTGTATGTATCGGACATGACAATAAAATGTATATGCATTCATCATCTTGTATGCATTGGACATGACAATATGATACACTTATCTAGTTATCTCGTATGTATTGGACATGATGAGTGGATGTCTGACTACTTACAGTGAGAGTCACTGGAATACCATAAAGAACTTATTTAAGTACTTGTGAAGTATTAAAGGACTAGTTATATGGTAATAAAAGGAAGAGTTGAGTGTAAACGAGTTATACTGATGCAAGCTTGCAAAATGACAGAAAAATGATTGCAAAATGCAAAATATAGAAGTTATATTCAATTGTAAAGTGAACGAGGGTTGTTAAATGGAAATGTTCCAAGTAAAATTAAAATGCCATTTAATTCTAAAAGGAATGATGAGTATCCTTATGTTATGAACACCAGAGGATACTATATGGATCTAGAAGTTCGTATAGATGAACTTATAGATATTCCAACCATTGATGACAAAGTAGAAATACTAAGTCAAACTATGTAGCTAATTGTTAGGAAAGGAATATCATATAGCATATTACGGCAAATCCATCTCATATGAAATGTCATACAGTGAGAAGATGTGAAACATGCAATATACTGACTAAAGCAAAATGTTGCTAATTCACTGGATTAGCACTAGCGCAACAGAAACATGCGGAACATGTTTAGAGATCACTAAGAATATGATTTGAAGGTGATTGGCTCTAAGTTCAAGTAGGAGTCTGTTGGTATGTATGCCCCAATATCCAATCATATCATGATTGGATTGGCATATGTTCTGATTGATTTGATAAATATCAAAGGCAAACTTCTATTTTTTTTCTTGCTCAATCGATTATGAGATAAATGATGGAGCAGAATGAATGACTAAAGAATGATAATACTCAATGACATATGTCTTCAAGTACGTGACTTGAACAATGAGATCATATGAATGCTAAGAGTATGTACATTCTTGTTATGTCCCTAGTCGGATGTCATTGTGGAAGGTTGATAGACAACAATGACACATTAAGACTAGAGTGTGTGTTGGTTGATGATAGTTCTCATTAGTCATGTTATATGATATCAAACCAAGCACATAGATACATGTTAGAGAACAATGTATCAGACAGACCCACCATGAGAATGCCACATGGAACCATGACATGGTAGTCAGAATCATCTCTCATAGTGATGGTGGTGATTGTGATTCTTAGACCTGAAATCACTACACTCGTCAAATGTGATTGGGTACACTTTGACATCATCAAATGCAATCCTAAAACATGGGTTGTTATAACAGTGATGATTGGGTGGTTTTGATACATGAGATAGATTGTGAGTGATAGATATGGGATTTGTCCCTCCTAAGGGATTATGATGTTCAGGCCACTTGATAAGCGAGACTGAGAAAGGCATGTACATGCACATGTGAATCAATATATGATATTGATGTCACACATATCTTAGACAGTCTGCTCTAGTTCAAGAAACATGAATGAACATTGAAAGGATGACAACTCCATGCCTTGAGTTCATTCAGGATATCATAGATAAAGGAATTATACATTCACTAAACACCAATCACAAAGTGTAGGATTGAAAGTTGTTTTCCAACTTTCTTTTTCACTTGGGTAGCACTGATGTGCGACTAGGTACCACTCTTTTCTTGTGATGTCATAAGATAGTTATGGACATTCACTGCCAACGTGAAATGGGACCTATAGGGTCACACACATAGGATTAACCTGGAAGAGAAATTTATCTGTGAATGATGTTTGGATTGATTACTAAAGTGTCTAGGTACTCAATCAAATATTCCATCAATAGACTTGACTTAGAATCATCAAGTTCAAGTGTTAAACCAAATGATTAGAGTGTCAGATTGATTGAGAACTGAATTGACTGTGTTCTACACAATCTGGACCACCAACCGACCAATTGACCAAGTGAACTGATCGACTCATGGTCAGTGAGACGACCGGTTCACTATGGTGAACCGATCGGTTCATTTGGACCAAATGAGCAGTGTTGGGTTTTCCCAATTTGTGAGAAAAGTTTTTCGTTTCACTTGTTTAATTTGATTGGGACAAGAATTAATCTTTGCGTTAATTAGAAACGAATAAGGAACGTCAATTGCAAGTAGGTCTGGGAAGTGAAATGACCGATTCACTGGGCAATCGGCTCATACTCCCAACTGACTGGTTCACTAGTGAACCGATTGGCTCACTTTGTCAAACGACCGTTTTAGTTATGAAATGACCGGTTCGCCTGTCGTAGTGTAAATTGTTCATGGAAGTTTTGGACCCTTCTACTCCCACATAGACTAGAAACCCTGACCCTATCCTCTACTATAAATAGAGGGGTACATGGGGTTTCTCCAGAGATACAACTCAGAACATCAATTTCTCTATAAAGTTGTTATCCTCTCTAGTTGTGGTAACCAAGAGAGCCCAAGCAAGTTCTACATGTCCAGGGAGGAACAACGAGGGAAAGACAACTATAGAAAAGTAATTGATTATGGGAGAGTGTGTCAATGACTAGTACGCTGAAAGAAGGGGGCAACTCCTTATAGTTCATTCTTCAGGACGACTAGAGTTCCCAGTGGTCCGTGTGGATTATCTATAGAGGCGGGAGACTTCTGCAGATCAGGAGGACGATAGTCAACCGCAGTCCGGGTCAAGACCAGGAGCTGCACAGACGTCGTCAAAGACAGGTGCTTGAAGACCGCACTTGCTGTGAGGTATAGTCGATGAGAAAGCCTCAAGAACAAGTGTATCTCGCTAAAACCATCCTTCTCATTACATAGATATTGATGCGATCTACTAGTTATGGGTTTATGGTCAAGTAAAATTTTTGTTTCTGCTGCCTACTCCGACCATGTAAAACCCAACAGTTGCATCGATCTTGTGCAAGTGATTTATTGTATGATCGATGCTCCTCAACCACCTGCTAGCTCATCGGCAACCCTTTGGCCAAGGTCAATGAAGGGTATGACTTAGATCACTATGGGCCACTCAGCCATCCTTGTCAGAAGGATGTGTTTGAAGAATTATTAAAGAGACTCTCCATGAGTGTTGTCGGGTGGGACAAGAGGAATTTACACAGCTCTTGACAATGCCAGCAATAGGAATTCCGCTCACTCCTCGAGGGGCTTGAAGCAGGTGAACCCTCCTCTTCTTTGTATGGTGATTCACAACATATGAGAACAACTTTCTAATACCCATATTTTAGCATGTTTGCTCGCCTACCAAAAAGAAATTCATGATGCTGACTTAGGTTGGCGGCAGAGTAGTGAGGAAATCAACATCCATATGAGTCCAATCTTGAACTAGGTTCCTAACCATTATAGGTCAGAAGGTATGTTAGGAACACCATTTACATTACTCCCTTGGTCTCCAATTTTTTGAATTTTTTTGTTAATGGGCTCCTAATACTTCTCTTTTTCATGTCAAGCAGTGATTTAGGTATGTTTCATAGTTTTCCTTCATATGAATGGTACATTAACTTTTTAAGCGATTATCCAATTGGCTATTAAGCTCACCATTGACAGTTGATAATGTTTTTTTTCATATAATTGCCTTTTATCTTGGATACTTTAGCCCTTCTTTTTGGCGTTTCATGTCTTTTAATATATGTTTTAATCTAGGCTTAACTCTGCTAGATGTATGCATGTACTCACAGTTAAGCCACAACTAAGCAATGGTGACAAGTGAGTGTGGCGATGAAAATCCCTCTAGCCTCACACCACGACACATGCTGATTTTTCCTGGTTGCATCCCCTTGATTGCAATATCAAGTCAAAGATTCAACTTTGCTTCCTTGCTTACTTATATGGATCAACATTGATACAGAAGCACCATCTAATAATAACTTGTGGAACCAAAGCTAAAGTTAGTATTTTTGATTTCGCGCATCCCTATCGTCATTTTTCAAGAAAAATGTGATGCAGATAAAATTTAAAGATCTAGAGTCACATTTTATTATAAAAATAAAATAATAATAAGAAGAAGGAAGAATATGATTTTAGCAGGAGTGTGCTTCCAATTAATCGAGATGCATTGTACTTGAAAACGAAAAAAATATATATAAATGGCATTTTATACCCTTCACTCATCCATATTGTAAGTTATTGTACTTTCCTTTGTCATAAATTTATATACACATTCTGAAATGGTTTCTACTAATATTTCCTTTTCTAATTTCAGATGGGATATACAAGGGCATGTGTTTCGAATATGTCAAGAAAAAGCTCCACAGTGTATGGAAGAAAGATCGATTTATTATAATTCAATTATGTTTATTCTTTGTGTGGGATGCTTGTATGACTATGAAGCATACAACTATGATTTGGTTAGAACTTAGTATTTCATCTATTTAGTTCTCACTCTTTTTAAATCGAACTTGTAAGACTATATGTAGTTTGTTCATGAGAAGCTCTTTTATATATTTTTCCCAAGTGTTACATGTACCAGAATACATAAAGTCTTATTTTATATTCCATATTCTTTCCATGTTTATCATTTGTTTCTAAGGTACAATTTATTGAGGGAGACATTGAGCTAATATTTTCCCCACCAGATGCAAATAACATTTCTAGGTCAATGCTTTAGCCTTATATCTATAGAAAATATTTATTCTTTGCAACCAGTTTGATTAAAGACATGAATATGTAGGTCACTATAATGTTTGTATATGTTCGCAATTCATATAAAATTTTACATTTATACATACTAATCGGATCCAATAAATGATAGTTTCTTATCTGAAAACTACCATGGTAAATATTAAATCATGTTTGCATTTTTTTGGAGTCCTTTTTTCTTTCTCAAAGTGGTAGAATGTCTAACGAATAACACATTAGTGTCTATAGTTGAATCATCCTCCATACTCTTATACATCAACTTAAAACTTTTCTATAACAATATGTGATGTCGCATAGCCTTTCTGCTATTATCTTTCACTTGTTGAACACAACATAAGTTATATTTAATCAAATTTCATTTACAATTTATTATTTAAGGAATAGTTTTTCTATCAAATGATGTACAATAAAGTTCAACATGTTTCCTTTTTCACATGCATGTGCACGTGTGGAATCACTAGTATATTTAAAACACAGTGCGAAAAGGAACTACATGGTCTGCTTGATTTTCACACAAAAACTACAGACAACAAACCACACCATTTTGGGTGCTGTCCATTCTGCACACTGGTGATTACACGACGACTGTTGTAGAGGATTTATTTTCCTATTTCTCGGCTGCTACACGTGTTGACTCTTAGGGATATTCCTATTGAAGAGCTCATTGGAAATCTATAAGCACATGAAGCCACACTTGACAAGAGGGAGGAAGTAGAAAGACAAGAGGAGAAAGAACTCAAGAGAATGAAGAAGGCTGAAATCAAAGCTCAAATCAAGGCTATTGTTAGTCAAGCTTCTCCATCCTCTAAAGTTGAAGAAGATTCCATGTACTCCAAGGGTAGATTCTACAAAGGCAAGTCCTCCTCCATCCGGTGCTTCACATGTGGAAAGAAGGGCCACTACAAGGAAGATTGCCCACAAGGCAAAAAGACCCATCTTCACAAGAAGAAGGAGAAATGGCACTCAAGCTCAAGTGGCTCCTCCAACTCAAGCTCAAGTGAAGATTCAAGTGAAGGATCAAGCTCAATCTCTAGTGATGAAGGAGAATGTCATTTTGCTCTTATAGCATCAACAAGTAAGTACTCAAGTGAGGTAAATCTAAACTCTTTAGATAAAGAATCTTTGATTGCTATTATTCATAATACTTATGCCTCTCTTAAGTCTTCTAAAAGGAAAAGGAAAAAGCTTGCTAGAATTGTTGATAATTTGCATGTAGAACTAGATGATCTTGAACATGCTAATTCTTGCTTGCTTGATGACAAAAATGCTTGTCTCAGCCAAGTAGACTCTCTTAAACTTGAAAATGCTAGTTTTCTTGATAAGATTAGATTTCTAGAAGCTCAACCTCTCATGCCTAGTTATAATGAAGTGCATACTTTAATTGTTGATTCTCTCATGCATGATATTGATGTTCTTAAATCTGAAAACAAGGACAAATATTTTGTTTTGAAAGAATTAGAAATAGAAAATGCTTCCTTGCTTGCTAAAATCAATGTGCATGAATCTTGTTCTAGTTCTACTAGTAGAGAGAATGATGTTGCTGCTCTTCATATTGATAGATTCTTATTTAACTGAATCTCTTTGCTTAGAAAATGATCTTTTGCATGCTATAGATAATATAAATAATTTGTCTTCTACTATTACTTCTCTTATGCATGATAATGATAGTTTGAGATCTTCTTTGCAAAGATTCTTAGTTGGTAAGAAGAGCCTTAATGACATCCTACACCATACTACTAAACAAATTGGTAGACATGGTTTAGGATATGATATTAGTCAAGGGAACAACAAAGATAAAGGACCTCCAATATTTCATGGAGAATCCTCTAGTTCTAAGACTATGGGCACATGCATCTATTGCAATGAAATTGGTCATTATGCTACTTGTTGTCCTTTTAGGAAAGCACCCAAGAGCAATAGGACTTAGGTTTCTAAACTAACCCCTCCAGACCCAAACATATGATTGGGGACCATTTCATATTTCTTCTTGTAGGTACTTGCAAATGGATTGACTTGAGCTATTGAATTGCAAATTGACTTCTCAATCCACATGAAGGAAGAAAGGTGAGATGTGTAGAGGGTGACAACAAGTGGAAAAAGGAATGGTAAGAACAAAGGTAAATGTTTTTCTTGCTTATAACCATTTCTAACTTGTTTTTGTCAAGTTAGTGTGCACTATATATATGGTTTTTGAGTCAAAAGTGGTATTTTGTGTTTCTCTTCACACTCTTGCTCAAAAACTATTTCTAATGCTTCTATAGTGCATTACTAACTTGCTTACACATGTTTGGATATGGTTTGTATTTTTAGCATTCCTTTAAATATGTTTTTATGAAATATATGTGCTTTTTGATAGCTGGTCTATCGGTCGAGTTTTCCCTGGTTGAAACTCAACCGATAGGTACTAACGGGTGTTGCCAACAGTTGTCATCGGTCGAGTTATTAATGCACAGAACTCGACCGATAACACTGTACACAAAATATACATTTGGCTTATTGAATGAGAATTTCCCTCTCAACTAGATTTTCTCAACTAATAGTCTTATTCTTTGGCACTCTCATTTGGTACCTTTATATATGCATATTGCCATGTTTTAAATTGCCTATCTTGGTTACAACTCTATCTCTCTAATTGCTATAAATTGGTATATCTATATCTTGCAATTACTTGTTTTGAGTTGTTTTGCAGGTTTTGATGATGACCTCTTTGGATCTCTTGGTTGTGTCTTAAATTGCTTCCGTTGTACTCTAACTTTCTACATCTATCTAGGTGTATATGTTGTGTTGATACAACCTTGAGGTTCTTAGTGGTGATCATCTTTTGGTAAGGATGCATATTTGTATGTGAGTTTTATCCTTTCATGCTTCTAAAATTGCATATCTCTTTGTTTGGATATATCTCTACATCTACTCATAGCTTGCTTTATCTTGTGTATCTTTTGGTATCTCTTGCTATGATCTAGATCCTACTAGTAGTCCTAACTTGTGATATCATCTGATATCATCTACTAGTAGTTCATATACATGTAGTTCTAACCTTGTTTATAATTGGCATCTTTGCTCATCTATATGCTATCCTTGTATCTTGTCTCATACATGCTCAAGCTTGTTCCTTGAATTGCATATCTACTATCTTGAGTTGCTTGCATACCATTGTGATGCAGGGGTACATAGATCTACATTATATGTAGAAATTGGAGTATTTTTGGATTTTATGAAGATTTTTGCTCCAGTTTCAATTTTTGGTGCAAGACTAGTGTTTTTCATGCAAAAACAACCTTCTGAGCAAGACTCATTACTTTGCGATGAGCTCTGATGGTTTTTGGTCAAATTCCGTCATCTTGAGGGTCAAAATTATGTTTTATTATTTTTCTGCAGCACTTTATCTTACTTTTTGGGTTGTTCAAGTATATGCTTTAACTTGCTTTTCTTTCTATGCTTGGACAAGCCTCTATCTGTTCTCTTCTACTCTCCTTATATATATTTGTGTTATCTTCTTTCTCTTTAACAAGTGATGTTTCTTATTTCTTCATAACCCCACTTTTTGAAATGACAAAGGGGAAGAAAGGTTATGTCTTCTTTTAAAAGAGAAAGAAGGCATGTCTTACATGAAGAGGAGAAGTATGTCCATGTAAAGGGGAGAAGTAAATGGGAGAAGACATATATGTGTAGAACATATATGAGTAGAAGACATATTCTATAAATGTTATGAAAGGTAACCATGCAGGAGAAATAGCATCAATTGAGGGGGAGTATGAGAACTCCATGTGCATCAATTGAGGGGGAGCATATGAGCTCAATTCTATTGAAACCCCTAGGTTTCTCCGAAGGTATGATTTTACTTAAAAGCTTTCAATACATTTATGGAATGGTTTGTCATCTTCAAAAAGGGGGAGAATGTTGACTCAAGGTCAATTAGGTCAATGTTGACTCACGTCTAAATTGACTAAACCCGTGTTTTGATGATGACTAACCATTCCACATATTGGTGTCTAACGTCTCTACTTGAGTGATTTCAGATTAGGTATAGACACACTCCAAATGCCCTAACTTGCGCATATCAAATTGGAGAAAAGACAAGTCAAAATCAACATAAGTGCACATTTTTGTAATATGATGTAAATCCATTAGAATCATGTTGTAAATCACTTGTAATGATTGTATGACTTGTAATTAAGCTTAGAAAACATCAGGAGCACTTAGATCAAATGTTAGATCACTTTAGATGCAACTTTGAAAATTGATTACATGCACTTTGTCGGTCGAGTTTCCTAGCCTGAAAACTCGACCAATCATCCTTAATCAATTTTTTGGAGATTGCATCGATCAAGTTGTGTTTACACAGAACTCGACCGATCAAGTAACTGACCATTTTGATTCCTAATGGTCGGTCAAGTTTTTAGGACAAACTCGACCGATCATTTGAGTATCGGCCTTGTCGTTTGCTTGATCGGTCGAGTTACCCTTATAGAAACTCGACCGATTGCACTATACGGAAAAATGCAGAAAAGTGCTTCTAGCCATTGTGGAGTTGCAACAAGTGAAAATATATCTGTTGCAAGCCACAAAATGGATAGGTTTTGTTCTCAAGTGTTCCCAAAGGCTAAGAGGCATCCCCAGCTATAAATAGGACCCCTTGGGCTTCATTCCAAGGTTGAGCATTCATTGCAAAACTCTATGTGAGGTTCCTATTCTATAGTTGAGTGCTTCCTACAGCCTCCTCTCTCTCTTATCTTAATCACTTGCTATATCCATTAGAGTGAGTAGGAGATTTGTAAGAGAGCTAGTCCTACATGTATATCTTGTGAGGCTCTCACTTCCACCACCTCCCCATCTCTCATTTCAATCATGAAGATGAAGGTTCTCTCTCTTGGCTAAAAGAGGTGAAGAAGAACAAGGGAAGGTGTCCCTTGGTGAAGATCAAGGATGAATACTTGGAGCTAGAGTGGGTAAGCCCTTGGTGAAGGCAGAAGACTCCTTGATCAAGTGGGTAAGTCCTTGGTGGAAGCTTCTCCGAGTGAAGGTGAAGTCAAAGGTAGAAGATCCAAGAAGAGTGGGTAATCCCGGCAAGGCTGAAGACTTGTGCAAGAGTAGGTAAGTCCTTGGAAGAAGGCAGAAGACTCCTTACTCAAGTGGGTAAGTCCTTGGTGGAAGCTTCTTCGAGTGAAGGTGAAGTCAAAGGAAGAAGATTCAATAAGAGTGGGTAATCCCTGCAAGGCTGAAGACTTGTGCAAGAGTAGGTAAGTCATTGGAAGAAGGCGGAAGACTCCTTGCAAAGTGGGTAAGTCCTTGGTAAGGTTGAAGACTCTTTGTATTGGATAGTTAAATCCTTTGTTTGGTCATGTATTGTAAGTCTTATGAATGAATATAAGAATGCAATGGTTAGGAAATCCTAGAGGTTGACCTCTCTAGGTAAGTGGACTGACATACTTCTAGTTTGAAGTGTGGAACCACTCTAAATAGCTTGTCTAATTGTGTTTGCTCAATCTCTCTCTCCCTTGCTATGTATGTTATAGTTGCACACAAATTTCCTATTTAGCAACCTTATCTTGTGATATATCTTGAAGGTCTAATGAATTTTGTTTAAGTACATTCAGCTCTTTTCAGCCCCCTCTAGAGCATCTAATCACCCATCTAGGATCCAACAACACGCTCGAGTACTTTTGCCCTTTTTGTTACAGTTTTGGCCAGCTGTGACAAAAAATTGGGTGGAGAATGACCTTCTACATGGACAAATGATGTCCAACCAAATAGAAGAAAACCAAATGGAATGGTTCCAATAATGTCTAACCAGATGAAATATTTATAGTTTGAATTCACAGAGTTGCTTTTCCTATTTTGCAAGGTGTGGTGTTGGTTGGTTTTACATCCAACCAAATTATCCCTAAATAGAAATTGCTTTTATAACGTGGGGCTTCGTTGTATCCAGGGTTGGCAGGCAGAATCAGTTCTAAGTCCTTTCATTGAAAATTTTCAAGCCCCACCATTGGGTACCCTCGCCCCCACCCATCTCCTAGACCACACCCATAGTATCCAATAGTGTGTTTAGTTTGTTGTGATTAAATCTACTGCAAGAAACACAGTTCCAATTGCTATTTCAGATACATCTTTATTATATACTCATCCAACGACAACATATGACTTCCTTCATATCTTATGAGTGTATGGCTGAGATATTCGTCTCACAATAACCAGAATAGTGTCACTTACAGCAAATTTAATCCCTAGTTTGTTGTGCTTGTTTGCTTCCTATCTAGACTCTATGTCACCATTAGCAAAAGGTGGGAATGAACGTTTCTTAATAATAAGACTAATCACGAGGATATGTTAAAGAAGACAATTAGGCCGCATTCAGTGGAAGTACACAATAATATCTTCATTCTTCTTTTCCTTTTTTCATAATGAGAAATTTGACCAAAATGATTCCGAGGAAGTTTTGTTGTGCAACTTAGCTTTATGTACAAACAAGATTGAAAGTGTATCTTGTTGAGGATGACTCACCATAAGCTTCAATTTGCAAGTTAGCTTCATGTACGGAGAAGACTGAAATTGTATTTTATCGAAGATGACTCACTAGAAGCTTCAATTTGCAAGTAAGACTTACTGTACGGAGAAGATTGAAAGTGTATATATCAGTCCAAGACGTATAGGAAGGCCCAAATAGTGTAACTTCCTTTTGATTTTTGGTTCTCCTAAATTGTTTCTATTTTGAAATGTTGTAACCTTGAAAATCCATAGCTTCCAACATTATGAAATATTGTCTAGATCTTCCTTATTATGTAAAGCTTTTGTGTCTCTCTCTATCTTTAATTAAGAGAGTAAATGGAATGATTTGGTGGTCTACATAATTTTTCTATCAAGATATATGTAAAAACTCACAATAATTATTAAGATTCACTGAACCATCAAAAAAACTTTTTGTAGTCATGACTGATTTCCAAAATAAAACCTTGTATACCAAACTTATTCAAACTTAGAAATAAGACTTGTTTGAGTCAACCATACTAGTTGAGACATCAATTTCTTCTTGTACTTGTATTAACATTGTCCTACTATAGTTGTCATGGACTCTCATCATAGTCTCCTTCCCATTGAGTCTAGTCAGTGTGATTGATGTGTAGGTCATCAAATATGTGACTCATAAGGATCCTTCATAGTTATCATTTTGATAGTAGTGTGATTTCTGTGGACCCTGTAATGACCCCCACTTTTGAGTGTCTAGAGGACCTTAAAGTCGAGGATCATTACTCTAGATTTCCAGGATCAAATTTAATAAATAATAAATAACAGTAAATAATTTACATTTTTGAACTTGAATGAATATATGTATTTGAAATGATTATCCTCTAATGAGTTACATGAATATTTAAGAAGGGAACTATCTAATACATATTGAGAAGAAATACTAAACTATCTAATCCTCCTTGCCTTATCTTTAATATCTTCAAGAGCTTTCAATCTTTATCTTCATGTCTTTGTATCATGTGAATCACCTACTTAAAACGCTAACAAACAAAATGTGGTCAAAATATTTCTCAACTGGTATGTGGGTTCATAAAAACATCACATATACATATATCCAACAAAAAATTAACATCACATATGAACTTGTATTTTCTTTCTTATTCTAACGCATGCTTGGTATGCCCTCTCGAGTGTAATCACTATCCATCATTGGACTTATGTTCATTACTCCCTGATGGGTGAAACTAGGGTTCAGAACATTCTATATTTATGTGTTACTCATAGGGACTTTATAATTTGCATGAAATTAGTAAACATACAACAAATACCATTCATTCAATCTTCGATAAACCTCAAAAAACACCAGAAGTCGATACATGTAATCTTAAGCGTAACCACATACCTTTGCCATGTAGAATATTTTAGTTGTAGTTTGTGCAATCCAATCATAAAGTATAGTTAGCAAGAAAGTGCACATCCAATCAATCAACAATCATTATAATTGTATACAACCCTAAAGTGTCATCATACAATCATAACATACTAAAAGGGACCTAACCTAGGTCTTAGAGTGGGGTTTAGGGTCATATGAGGTTTAGGTTAGGAATAAGGGTATCAAACCCTAATCCCACAACATCATGGTTCTTAAGGGTTATAAACCCTATTCGAGCCTTGGGTAAAACCCTAAACATCATTATAAGCTGATTATCACATTATGATTCCAATAAAATCGAATCACGTGGTTTTAAGATCTATACATATCAAGATGTATCATCATTTTACCTTAATCATCTTTATTAATGACTTAAAAAGCATACGAGGTCATCAGTATTAACCATATCTAATTTGGAACCTAGATCAGCATCACAGTTCACCATATTAGATTAGGTAAGGAAATAACAATATTCAATGCACTTAGCATATTATCTCTCAGATCTAGGGTTTCCTTAAAATAAACATATTAGATCCATGTATTAGCTACAGTTTTAGAACTAGGATTTAGGCCATAAAACTATTTTATTTTGAATCTACACATTTTTTGAGCAATTTGATGTATAATTTCACTATCATCCAAGCTAATATGAAATTTCTAGGATTAATGCAAGATAAACATGAACTGACCAATTAGAAGTCTCCACCTCAATAATTATTGTGTTTTACACATTATGACGTGATATCATCCATTTAATAGGGAAAAGGTCTTTAGTGCCCTTGTGCTATGACGACATTATCACATGATTAATGGGCACCCAACTAATCTTGTTGTTGGGTTTGTTTTTCCCCTGACCCATGGCTCGAGCAGTTGCTCTACCTAATAATTAAAGAGGTCAACTAGATAGTTGACTCTCAACTCCAGGCTGTGAGTGACACCCATCAGGCTCCAGTTGGCTTCACCACACCACGCCTGTGATGCCCATTGCCACACAAAGTGAGATTACTCAAAACAAGCGCGGGATTATCATTGATCACCAGATTATCATAAAATAACTTAAATTAAAACCAATCACAAAAAGGCACTTCAAGCTAAAAGCATCATATTTAAAGTCATAGTACTTGTGTCACTTACATTTTGTTCATACCAAAAGATGTTACATATTATTGTTCACTAGCTAACTAGACACAACCTATTACATATTGTAATTTGTTCAGATATACAAATCATGTTTGTACCACCTTGGTATAGACCCAAAAATTCAAACCGATGCACAACATCTACAAAACACCCCAAGGACCTGAGAGTACAGAGACATCATATATGACTCTATTACTAGACAATAGTTGCATGTCCATGATCCATCAACTACAACTCCTCTTATTGTCAAATTCAACAGTGCGACCTCTATCTCGACATTCACGTCGACCTAAAAGATGTGGAAAACCCACGGGGTGAGACCAAACATCCCAGTAAGAGATATAACTCTGTCAACATCTATCATAACACAAGTACAACATAACTAAGAGTAGAAGGTAAAGATATTAACATGATAAGCAAATTCTGCTAAATGATGTAATTAAAGCATATAATACTATTGAAGCAGTTTAGGCAATTGCAATTGAATTGTAGAACATTTTGTAATTAAGAAGGAATATGAAGAACATGTATATCCTCTATCAACTAAAATGTACAAGAGCAAGGCAAGGGTCATACAATGTTATTTGTGTTTAACCCTATTGAAATATACTACAAGGCTATATTACATCTTCTATTATGCTCTGAGTAGATGAGGTATACCACTCATGCAACAACTGACCACTATTAAGTCAAAATCAGTGCCATACAAGATCATTGGAAGAGCCAAAATCCAATGATCTCTCCACACACCTTGGTCAGTCCGAGTCCACCACGGTGACATATAGAGTTCAACTGTAAAACATCCTAGCATGCCTTGGTATATAGGCACATCACTAGTGAAACTAAGTTACAACTGCTGCCGCACTCCAGTCGAGGTATGACCGCAACCATTCTCAAAATATCATGTACACATATATATATACATTGTATCACATCATTGAGATATGGTCTCAACCGTTCTCCTATCAGTGTATGACCACAACCAATCCTGTGAAATGCATATACTCAAAAGTACACGACTTAAAGCTTCCACTAAGGGAGAACATGTTTCACCATCCAACAAGTTTTGACATTAAAGATGGATATATGGCATAGGGCAACTACATGATTAAGATTCCACTAGATTAGTTATGCCAATTAAGTGTCTTTTAGCATCAATCAAGTAACAACATACAAAGAGAAAACAAAGTCTACAAGAATAAGGGAATAATACAACTCCATAAGGTATAAAACGTATAAGGTGTGAACTAGTCACATGACCACATGATACTTATAACATTGCCATTCACAAGGCCATCATCAAAGCCACATAGCCATATAAGGCTACCACAAATATCACCTCACTGGGGGCTATCATTCCCTCAATCACATCACTAGAGGAGATCACCTCACAACAAGCATCAAACCTTCACCAAGTCATAGGACCCATCACATCATATGATTTCATCATGTATCATAAAGGCTCATAGCCATTACCTTGAGTCATATGATCACCACCATAGCACAAACAAGCTATGATATTCATTCAATTTGTAAGGTTTGAATCACACAAGTAGGAGAGTGAAAGTATAATCACATGCTAACCATCCATGTAAGCTAAACAAGCATAACATACCCTAGGATTAAGGTTAGGGTTTCAAACTCATAGCCAATTATGGTTTCATAATCACCAAACCTTTATTATGTCATCTCCCATTTTCTTGGAGCATACTAGGTTTAGAAGATCATTATATAAGAATGATTTGATCATTATATCAATAGCACTAAGTATGAAAATCATGTACAGGTGTACATATAACCATCTCACTATGCTTATGCATGTGTAGCAGCCAAGCTCAAGAAAGGTGTCTCAACCACCTTCAAAACAAAGGTCATGACCGCAACAAAACCAAGTGTATCGATCACTACCAACATGGTGTCTCGACCACCAACTAACATGATGCCTCGACCACCAACTAACATGGTCTCTCGACTACCAACAAGACCATGTGTTACGAACACTAACCATCATGGGTCGCAAACAACCTATGGTTAGGGTTTCGACCATCACCAAAAGCACATGTCTCGACTAAGGCCAAACCATATGTTTTGATCAACAAGAGCTTGTCTCAACCAAAACAAAACCAAGTGTCATGACTAAAACAAAAGCATGCATCTCGACCAAAACCAGAGCATGGGTATCGACTCATAAGTGTTATGACCACACTACATAGAGTTTAGGGTTGTGGTCGTGACACAAGGTCAGGTGTTACGACCTAAACAAGGCAAACATCATGACCAAACACCCAAAATCAAAGTGTCTCGGCCAAGACTAAAACAGAGGGATAGTGATCGCCAAGGTCAAACTACCATCAAGGAAAAATACCATATTCATGCAGAGATGGACCATGATCAAAACAGAATGTTAACATAAAGGAAAACCATCATCACAGAGTAGGAAACTCCATCCAAAAGAACATCAAAAACCTTGAAATCTAAACTTCATCATAAACCTTCATGAAAACCAACTAGGTGGAAGAAGAACAAGCTTCAAACCCAAGAAAACCAACTCAAAGACCTCAAGAAAACACAAAGGCAGAACCAAAACATGGTGATGAAACCAAGAATCATGTTGCATGCATCAAAATCACCACATCCAACCCATAACAAGTCAGATACAAGAATGTAGGGTTTAAGAAAGAGAGTAATCTACACGAGGATACTTCAAAGTCTTAAACCTTATATCTTGATAACTTCACCTAACATATTATCATAGAATCAGAGATCAAAATAGAAGATTTTCACAGCCAAAATAGGAGATAATAATAAAAGAAAACCACCACCGTCAAGGAGGAAAACTTCACATACAAATGGCCACCCAAAACCCTAAAACATGCACTGTGAGAATCACCAAGGAAAGCCTTGTTAAGAGAGAGAAAATCATGCTCAACACATCCAAAGTAGAACCTAAACTCCATGTAACACTAAGGTTCATGAATCTTATGCATGTGATAAAAACCAAGATCAAAGGTAGGAGAAAACCATCCATTCCACAACCATCTCCAAAATCGGGTACCAAGAATTAGAGTTTTAGATTCTAGACAATCCAAGCATGATAACCACCATCATTCAAGCTCTAGAACATGATATCATCAATTAGCATGTTAGAACTACAATTTAAAGTGAGAAACAACAACATGTTATAAGAAGAGTGCAATAATAGAGAAGGTAGAGTGTTACATAACCCCCCTTAAGTGAAGGAACAAGCTCCAAGCTCTCGATCACCAAGGAGGAAGATGAAGCTCCACAAAAAGTTCAACTCTTGACCATAAGATCACCTCAAGAAGAAGAATACACTGAGGTCAAAAATAGTTCAAGAAAAGAGGGCAACAAACCCTAGGTCAAACTAAAAGAAGAAGGGAAAAAGAGAAGAAAATTTCCTCTCACTTGGGTACCACCTTGTCAAAACATGGTCTCCGACCCCTTTGTGATGAGGAGTTTCTCTCGAAAACAACCACCATGGATAATCCACAATCTATGGCTGAGAAAAGAGAAGGAGATAGGATAGGAGATCTAATAAAAACACCATCAAAGGAAGGCATACACTTACTAAGGTTGAAGATGACTAAGAGTCACCACGAGCATTAAGGGAAGTTGGTCGGCCACCCAAGCTTCAGTTCAACACTTTTAAGCTCCACCAAGATCCAAGGTAGGCCACAAGCAAGGGACAGAAGAAGATAGAGCTAAAAGAGTTGCTTGAATAAAGAGGGGAGAGGTTATATACTCAAAGATGAGGGAAGTAGGGTGGAGATGATGTGTCAATGCCTAAAGGCACCTAAGGGACACTTGTCCACCAAGAAAACAACCATGCAACCACTATATGCATGCATGCAACCTATGCTGATATAACCAATGTTGGATATCGACCTCTTTACGTCACCAACACATTGGTTTTGGTTGAGACACGTCAAGGGGTTGAAACAACATCAATGCACCATGTCTAGGTTGAAACAAAAGGTCACCAAGCACACAAGGTCGAAACACACCATAGGAGACAAACCATCTTGACCCAACCACATCTAGGGCACCAAGGTCAAAACAACAACATCCAAAATAGGTGTCTTGATCGAGATACGCCCAAGACACACCAGTATGGTCTAGACATAGGTCTCAACACTCAACTAAACTCAACTTGGTCGACACCAACAAAACCCTAGAAACCCTAATCACTTCTAGTGATGTCACCACTCATCCAAGGTGCCCCAAAGCATCACAATCTCTCTCATGATGCTAAAGCACTAAAAGAACAATCTAGATGTGGAAAATTGCAAGATAACCCTCTCAATTGGGTAATTTACAATTTGACCCAAAACAAGCATAAAAAGCAAAAACATCATCCAAACATGATCAAATTGGAAGCTCTAAAAGCATCTCATGGGATTAGAGCAAGATTCTAAGCAGTTATTCAAGCAAAACAAACAAAGTTACCCTAAAACATAGGTCAGGGGTCTCACAAGCCATAAACCCCTAACAAGGATTTCTCCATCAAAATCCTAAACGAAAAGAGATGGGTACATCCTACACATCTCTTTCTCAATCTCCCACGTGGCTTCCTTCACCATATGACATATCTTCTTCCATCTCAACCTCTATTGGCTGAAGCACTAACTCAGTATTAGGGTGGCACTTCCTCAGCATAGAAACATGGAACACTGGATGCAACCTATGCAACTCAGGTGGAAACTCTAACCTATAGGACACCTTCGCGGTACATGCCACCATAGGGTAAGGTCCCATAAGCCTGGGAGCCAACTTACCCTTCTTCCTAGAAATCTAAACATCCTTCCAAGGAGATACCTTGAGATACACCATGTATCCCAATTGGAACTCCAAGGGCCTACAACGGTTACCTGCATTTGATTTCTACCTATCATGTGCTACCTATCATGTGATTTCTACTCACTTGTCTCATACCAATACAATGGAGATCTACAGCACCTCCCATACAAAACCTCATAAAGTGCCACGTCAATGCTCTTATGATAACTGTTATTATGTCCCAACTTCCTAAAAACTACAACACACAACTCTCAAAAAATCTTCCAAAGTTTGTATGGTCCTATCAGACTGACCATCTGTCTACGGGTGAAAAGCAGTACTAAACCTTAACTGCATACCCATAGCTATGTGCAAGCGCTCCCAAAAGTGACTCCTAAACTGAGGACCTCTGTATGATTCAATAGTATCTGGGATACCATGAAAACACACTATCTCATTAACATATATCTAAACAAGCTTCTCTGATGTATACACTATCTTCATAGGAAGGAAATGCGCTGACTTGGCCAACCTGTCAATGATCACCCAAATGTAAAAATGGCATTTGGCTGTCATTAGGAGACCAACCACAAAGTCCATCACACCTCTCCCTGCCAAACTCTACTCATATCTTCTATATCATAGTATCATCCTATCGTGGCTCTCTGACCTGCTGCCTCAATGTAGGCTTTTCCTACAACTATGCCAACAACCCGGCTAACAAAGATACCTCAAGTTATACATTTATATGATGTAAGGAGACCAACATGTCTCGCTTATGGAACACCAAAGAACACAATTGTTCCTGCCCAATAGATGATGATGATGATGATAACTTTTTACTAAAGACATCTACAACCCAAAACATCCCTTAATGTATTATAGAAAACTATATAATCTCTTTTTCCCTTGCTCAGGCAAAACTAGCACCGATGCACATTTCAGCTTCTCCTTCAATGTCTGAAAGGCACACATACATCTGTCATCCCAGACAAATGAAAAATCTTTCCCCGTCAGCTTCGTTAGGGGTAACACTACTAAGACGACGTCCGTAATAAACATCCTATAGATGTTTTAGGTTGTTTCTCATTCTAACACTAACCCCACTAGTAGACATCACATGCTCAAGGAAATCCACTTCCTTCAGCTAAGGCTTGCATTTATTGAACTTCATATAACTCTGATGTTGGCTGGACAAGGTCGATGTCTTCCATATGTGCTACTCATGTTGTTGGTTGCCTTTGAAGTAGATCCAGATGTCAACTATGTACACCACCACGACTAGTCTAGATAGGGCTTGAACACCTTGTTCTTATATTTGTAATCAAAGCACAACCTCATGGATTCCTTCTTCTCTTCATAAATAGAATGGGATCATCCCAAGGAGATGGGCTCG
This sequence comes from Alisma plantago-aquatica, assembly GCA_963693085.1. NCBI lineage: Eukaryota > Viridiplantae > Streptophyta > Magnoliopsida > Alismatales > Alismataceae > Alisma > Alisma plantago-aquatica. Next base: position 1,467,349,332 of record OY856411.1, on the reverse strand, counting down.
TCCTGATGAAACTTTTCTCAAGCAAATCTTGCAATTGTCTCTTAAACTCTTGCCTCTTAGCTGACGTCATCCTATACAATATTTGCACTGTAAGTCGGGTATCAGAAACCAAATTGATCTCAAAAGTCAATTTTGTTAGAAGGTAAAACACTTAGGAACTTATCTGGGAACATGTCCTCAACTCATAGACAATTGGTACTTCCTAGATACTAGGACTCCTCGACTTGGTATCTATCACATGTGTAAAAAACACATCACATCCCTGCCCCATCATCTTCTCATCTGTCATAGATGATACCAAACATGTCGGAAAAATCTTACTATCATCTTGGAAGATCCACGAAACACAACCATCTACATACATCACCATCTTAGAACTACAATCCAATATCACCTGATACTTATCCAAAGTATCCATCCCAAAGGTCACATCAAAACTATGCACATTAAGTGGTATAAGACTCACTTGAATGTCACATTCTAAGAAAGAAGGAACACAAAGGGAACACACTTCCCTTGACACCTCAGCACTCCCCATGGATTGCTAACAAGGGGGAAGGGGTTACCAACTCTCTTTTGTTATTATACCGGTTTACAACTTCTTATGTGTCATTTTACCTTTTTCATCTTGGTTTCCCTGCCATTAGCATAGGAATTATCAAGATTAAAACATCTCATCAGTCTTTCCTTATTAGTTATTCATCATTTTCATGTATATCCCCTTATTATCATGTTCTCCAACTCCTTATCAAGAGGTAGATCATTATTTTTACATTTCCTTCATTGAGCGGGGATCATTTCCCTTAATTTATTTCTCACATTGTGAAGAGTTTACCTTAACACTTCCTTACACACATAGGTTGGTCTGAGATTAACTTAGATTCTAATTTTATTCATTCATTATTTGTTCTTATATGACTTCTTACTTCATACTTATCTTAGTAGTCCTATCCATCATATATGGGTTTTACACCTTGGCTTACTTTATTAGAATAGATTTATCTGACTCATGTTTTATAAACTTCTTGAAATTACCACTTCAAGGACTTCTCATAGCTTAGTTGTGTTCGGGTTTGGGTTTCATGGTGTTGTATCTTTATCTTTTATCTACTTGATTAGATTAATCAGAAAGAAATCAATATAAGAGTTCCATACTTAGATTTTCTTCAATGTTTGAATACATGTCTAGGGCACTCAAATATTGAGATTAGGTAGTATGCGCCATATTTAATGTCATGTTTTCAGCTTAGACATCATCCTAATCCTAAGTCCTAGTAACCCTGTAGACTCAGCGAACCTAGAACGTTGATACCACCAAATGTGACACCCATTGACACACAAAGTGAGATTACTCAAAACAAGCGTCAGATTATCACTGATCATCAAATTATCATAAAATAACATAAATTAAAACCAATAACAAAAAAGGCACTTCAAGTTGAAAGCATCATATTTAAAGCCATAGTATTTACGTCTCTTACATTTCATTCATGCTAAAAGATGTTACATATTATTGTTCACTGGCTAACTAGCCACAACATGTTACATATTATAATATATTCACATATAAAAAGCATGTCTCTACCACCTTGGTATAGACCCAAAAAGCCAAACCGATGTAAAATATCTACAAAACACCCCCAAGGACCTGAGAGTATTAGGACGACACATATGACTCTATTACTAGACACTAGTTAGATGTCCATGATCCAGTGACTACAACTCCTATTATTGTTAGCTTCAACAACATGACCTCTATCTCAATGTTCACGTCCACCTAAAAGATGTGGAAAACCCATAGGGTGAGACCAAACGTCCCAACGAGAGACATAACTCTTTTCCAACGTCTATTATAACACATGTATAAGATAATGAAGAGGAGAAGGTAAAGCTATTAACATGATAAGCATATTTAGATAAATGATGTAATTATAACACATTATACTATTGAAGCAGTTTAGGCAATTGCAACTAAATTGTAGAACATTTTATAATTAAGAAGGAATATGAAGAACATGTATATCCTCTATCAACTAAATTGTACAAGAGCAAGGCAAGGGTCATCCAATGTTGTTCGTGTTTAACCCTATGTAAATATACTACACGGTTGTATTACATCTTTTATTATGCCCTGAGGAGATGAGGTATACCATTCATGCTCCAACTGACCACTGTTAAATAAAAATAAGTGTCATACAATATCATTGGAAGAGCCGGAATCAAATGATCTCTACACACACCTTAGTCAGTCCGAGTCCACTACAGTGACATATAGAGTCCAACTGTAAAATAGCCTAGCCTACCTTGGTACCTAGACAAAACACTAGTCAAATTGAGTTATGACCACAAATATCACATACACTTATATACATCGTATCACATCATTGAGATATGGAGTTAATCATTCCCTTGGCCAATCCTATGAGATGCACATACTCAAAAGTATATGACTCTGAGATTCCACAAAGGGAGAAACTATTTCACCATCCATCAAGTATTGACACTGAAGATGGATCTATGGCACAAGGAAACTATATGATTAAGGTCTCACTCGATTAGTTATGCCAATTAAGTGTCTTTAGCACCAATCAAGTTACAATGTACAAGGCCAAAACAGACTCTATGAGAATAAGGGCATAGTACAACTCTAGAAGGTATAAAACATATAAGGTGTGAACTAGTCACATCACCACATGATACTTATAGCATTTCCATTCACAAGGCCATCGTCAAAGCCACATAGCCATATAAGGCTACAACAAATATCACCTCACTGGGGGATATCATTCCCTCAATCACATCACTAGAGGATATCACCTCACAACAGGCATCGGGCCTTCACCAGATCATATGACTCATCACATCAAAATGATCTCATCATGTCTCATCAAGGATCATAGCCATTACCTTGAGTCATACGATCACCACCATAGCATACACAAGCTATGATATTCATTCAGCATGCAAGGTTAGAATAACACAAGTAGGATAGAGAAAGTACAATCACATGCTAACCATCAATGTAAGCTCAACAAGCATAGCATACCCTAGGATTAAGGTTAGGGTTTCAAACTCATAGCCAATTAGGGTTTCATATCATGAATCAATCACCAAACCTTTATTATGTCATATCCCATTTTCTTGGATCATACTATGTTTAGAACATAATTATATAAGCATTATTAGATCATTATATCAACAACACTAAGTAGCAATATCATGCACATTTATACATATAACCATTTCACTATGCTAATCCATGTGTAATGACCAAGCTTAAGGTAGGTGTCTCGACCACCTTCAAAACAAGGGTCACTATCGCAACAAAACCAAGTGTCTTGATCACTACCAATGTGGTGCCTCGACCACCAACAAACACAGTGTCTTTACCACCAACTAACATGGTGTCTCGACCACCAACTAACATGGTGTTTGGACCACCAACTAACATGGTGTCTTGACCACCAACTAACATGGTGTCTCAACCACCAATAAAACCATGTGTTACAACCACTAACCATCATGGGTCACGACCAACCTACGGTTAGTGTTTCGACCATCACCAAAAGCACATGTCTTGACCAAGGCCAAACCATATGTCTCGACCAATAAGAACATGTCTTGACCAAAACAAAACCAAGTGTCACGACTGAAACAAAAGCATGCATATTGACTAAAACCAGAGCATAGGACTCGACCCATAGGTGTTACGAACACACCCCACAAACATTAGGGTTGCGGTCATGACACAAGGTCAGGTGTTATGACCTAAACAAGGCAACCATCATGACCAAACACCCAAAATCAAAGTGTCTCGACCAAGACTAAAACAGAGGATAGTGACCACCAAGGTCAAACTACTATTAAGGCAAAAGACCATCTTCAAGTAGAGATGAACCATGATCAAAATAGAACGTTAACATCATGGAATCATCACAAAGTGGGAAACACCATGCAAAAGATCACCAAAAACCTTGAAATATGAACTTCATCACAAACCTTCATAAAAACCAACTAGGTGGAAGAAGATCAAGCTTCAACCTTAAGAAAACCAACTCAAAGACCTTAAGAAAACACAAAGGCCGAACCAAAGCATGGTGATGAAACCAAGAATCATGTTGCATGCATCAAAATCACCACATCCAACTCATAACAAGTCAGATACAAGAATTTAGGGTTTAAGAAAGAGAGTAATCTACATGAAAATAATTCAAAGTCTTAAACCTTAGATCTTGATAACTTCACATAACATATTATCATATAATTCAGAGATCAAAACAAAATATTATCACAAAAAAAAGGAGATAATCATCAAAGGAAACCACCATCATCAAGGAGGAAAACTTCACATAAAAATGATCACCAAAAACCCTAAAACATGCACTATAAGAATCATCAGGGAATGCCTTGTTAAGAGAGAGAAACTCATGTTCAACACATCCAAAATAGAACCTAAACTCCATGTCAAATAAGGTCCATGAATCTTATGCATGTGATCAAAACTAAGATCAAAGGTAGGAGAAAACCATCCATTCCACAACCATCTCCAAAACCGGGTACCAAGAATTAGAGTTTCAAATTCTAGACAAACCAAGCATGATAGCCACCATCATTCAAGCTCTAGAACATGATATCATCAATTTGCATGTTAGAACTATAATTTAGAGAGAGAAACAACAACATGCAATTAAGAAAAGTGCAATAATATAGAAGATAGAGTGTTAGATAACCTGCCTTAAGTGAAGGAACAAGCTCTAAGCTCTCAATCACTATGGAGGAAGATGAAGCTCCACAAAAATCTCAACTCTCAGACACAAGATCACCTCAAGAAGAAGAAACAAGGTCAAAGATAGTTCAAGAAAATAGGGAAAGAAACCCTAGGCCAAACCAAAAGAAGAAGGGAGAAATAGAAGAAAACTTCCTCTCACTTGGGTACTTCCTTGTCAAAACATGGTCTTTGACCCCTTTGTGATGAGGAGTTTGTTGGGTTTTAGGGGAGACAGAGAAGGCAGCGGAAAAAAAATTCTCCCCCAACCCATACCGAGGAAACGCGTCAACGTCTATATAATAGGAAAGGATGGTTTGTGGAATCATACCTTGTCCCAAGGCTTGCTCGGCGACAATACCTCGCACAATGCGCGGTCTTCAACTCTGGTCTTGGACGGTGTCTGTGCAGCTCCTGGTCGCACCGGGACTGACGACTCCTCCTCCTACCGGACTGTCGGATGACAGTTGCCCTCCTAAGCGGTAGTGTCCTCCCGCCTCTGTAGTAGTCCACACGGACCACCTGGAACTCCACTCTCCTTGTCCCACAAGGAAGTGGAAGGAGTCGCACCCTCCTGTTGACGTACTAGTCGCAAACACACTCTCCTGCTACCAGTTGCAACTGTAGTTGTCCTTCCCTTGCTGCACCTCCCTTTTGTGGGAAGCAATTGCTCGGGATCTCTCATGGTTACCAAAACCAGAGAGAACGACAACTTCGCAAAGCAACCGGCTTGCATTGAGTTGTACTCTGAGAAGCCCCCAATACCCCTATATATATAGGCGGGTCATGGGACAGGGTTCTCTGTGCCCGGCAATAAGGGACTAAACCAGAAGTAGAAGGGTTCGGGATTTTTCCACAAAAAGCAACCAGTTCACAACTTGAAATGATCGGTTCACAACTGAACCGATCGGTTCGGCCATTGAGCCGATCGGTTGGACCTGATCCGATCGTTTGGGGCACTCCAACCGATCGGTTGGTGCCCTGAACCGATCGGTTCATAGTCCTAATCCGGCTCAAAAAGACTTTCTTTGTTTTGTTCCCAATTGGTATCGAATACCAATGTTATTTCCAATCAAATTGGGCAATTTGAAACCAAAGGAAAATTCTTGCCGACATGACTTTTCCCAACTGGTCGGTTGCACCAGTTGAGCCGATCGGTTCAACCCTTAAACCGGTCATTTCAACCTGGGCATGAGCCGATCGGCCTGGACACTCCAGCTGACCGGTTCAGCAACCTCAGCCGACCGGTTCATCACATGAACTGATCGGTTGGGAGCACTGGTTGGGCAAAATCAGTCAATTGCGATTTCAATCAATCCGATACTCCAATCAATGCATCCAACACCTTGAACCATATGATATTGAGCTATCAACTGATTGAGTGTTTAATTGAACTACTAAACTCCTTTAGTAATCAATCTAAACATTGCTTTGTGGACAAAACTCCTATTCCAAGTTAAATCCAATGTGTGTGACCCTGCAGGTCCATTTCACGTTGGCAGTGAAAGTCCATAACACTTATGACTTCACAAGCAAAGAGCGGTGCCTAGTCACACATCAGTGCTACCCAAGTGAAAGTAGAAAGTTGGAGAACAACTTTCATCCTACAATCCGTGAATGGTGTTACAGTGAATGTATAATTCCTTTGTCACTGATATCCCAAATGAACTCAAGGCATGGAACAGTCATCCTGTCAACGTTCATTCACTTTCTTGATCTCAGAGTAGATTGAAGGAGATATGTATGATATCAATATCACATACTGATTCACACATGCGTGCGCACGCCTATCTCAATCTTACTCATCAAGTGGCCTTGGATATCAAACTCCCTCAGGAGGGAAAAATCCCATATCTATCACTCACCCCTCAAAAGCCCCATGTGTCAAAGCCACCCAATCATCACCTTTATAACAACCCATGTTTCAGGACTACGTTTGATGATGTCAAAGTGTGCCCAACGACATGTGTTGAGTGTAGTGATTTCAGGTCTAAGAATCACACTCACCACCATCACTGTGAGTACTGACTGTGACTACCATCTTATGGTTCCATGTGTCAAACTCACAGTGGGTCTGTCCGGTACACTTGTTCTCTAACAAGTACCTATGTGTTTGGTTTGATATCTCTATATCATGACTAATGAGATTCTGTCATCAACCAACACCACAATCTAGTCTTGTGTGTCATTACTATCTATCTACCTTCCACAATGACATCCGACTAGGGACATAACAAGAATGTACAAACTCTTAGCATCCGTATGATCTCATCATTCAGGTCCTTAACCTGAAAGCATACGTCATTGATTACTGTCATTCTCTAGACATTCAATCTGTTCTATCACTATCTCATATGACTGAACCAGAAAGAATTGGATGCTTGCCTTTGATGTTTATCAAATCAATCTTAATGCATCCCACCAATCATCCCATGATTGGCTCTCAGGGCATACATACCAACAGAGTTTATATCCAAAATGACCACAATGGATAATACACAATCTATGGTTGATAAAAGGGAAGGATATAGCATAGGATATCCAAGAAAAATACCATCAAAGGAAAGCATGCACTTACCAAGGTTGAAGATGACCAAGAGTCACCACAAGCACTAAGGGAAGTTGATCGGTAATCCAAGCTTTAGGTCAGCACAAGCAAGGGGGAGAAGAAGATACAGCTCCAAGGTCAGCCACAAGCAAGGGGGAGAAGAATATAGAGCTAAAAAGTTTCTTGAAAGGTTATATACTCAAAGAGGAGGGAAGTAGGGTGGATATGATGTGTCAATGCCTAAAGGCACCAAAGGGACACTTGTCCACCAAGAAAATGACCATGCAACCACTATATGCATGAATGCAATCTATGGTGATATAACCAATGTTGGGTCAACCTCTTTAGGTCACCAACATATTGGTTTTGGTCGAGACACATGAAGGGGTCGAAACAACATCAAGGCACCATGTTTAGCTCGAAACAAAAGGTCACCAAGCACTCAAGGTTGAAACACACCACTAGGAGACAAACCATCTCCATCCAACCACATATAGGGCACCAAGGTCGAGACAACAACACACAAGAAAGGTTTCTTGGTCGAGACACACCCAAGATGCACCAATATGGTCAATACATAGGTCGAAACACTCAAATGAACTCAATTTGGTCGACACTAACAAAACCCTAGAAACCCTAATCACTTCTAGTGATATCACCACTCATCCAAGGTTCCCCAAAGAAACAAACACTCTCTCATGATGCTAAAGCACTAAAGGCACACTCTAGATGTGGCAACTACAAGATAACCCTATAAATTGGGTAAATTTCAATTTGACCCAAAACAAGCACAAAAAGCACAAGCATCATCCAAATAGGATCAAACTGGAAACTTAAGATTTCCACAAGCTCTAAAAGAATCTCAAAGTATTAGAGCAAGGTTCTTATAATAGACTGGATCTTTATATATCTTCCATTATGTAATTCTAAACCCTACCTTTCAGTCTCTAGTTCTTCTTTTCTCTCTCTACCCTTGTTGTGCAATGAAAATGGCTATCACTATTTTCTCTGATCGTCACCCCCCTAAGTCATAGAAGGCACATAGGGTATGAAATAACGTCCACCATTGAATTAGAGTGAAATTTGCGACTGGCTTGATCGGGAAGACTCGGTAGTACCGACTAGGTGAGTCGGTAGTACTGATTCACTTAGGTTTGTTCGTGCGATCCCGATCCTGTCGGTACTATCGACTGGTCTCGATAGCACCGAGTTTTGTGGTTTTTGAACTACCTCCCCGACGTCAACTCAGTAGCAGAGAGTTTTCTTGATTCACGTCGGAGCTTACTGATGCTGATTTGTACCACCGACTTCAGTTGTCGGTAGCACCGACTCTGGGTGAGTTTTCAGGTCCATCAGTGATGTCAAGTCGGTACCACCGACTGTTGCCAAGTCGGTAGCACCGAGTCTTTGGCTCTTCCTTACACCTAAAAAAGCACAAAAATGTCCTAAGCACTTGGGATGCGTAAAATATTACATAAATAGTAAAAATCATATAATTTGATGCATTTAATAGAATGTCGTCTATGTCATTTCATGCATAATTAATCAAATAAATGACTAATCTAAATATGAAATCAAGGAAAAGTGTGCCTAAAATAATGACTAAAAACACATGCATCAAACTCCCCTAAGATTAAATGTTACTCATCCTTGAGCAACACTCTCTCGGATCTATTTGATAAGAGTCAACATAATGACATAACACATACATTCCTTTCTTAATCAAATCCACCATTTGAACCCTAAACCGGCCTTCACTAACCACTGAACCGATAAGTGCTCTAAAGTGACCAAAAACTTCCATAAAAGATGTACACCTTCAGTCAATGAGACTATCAAGAAAGCAGTTAACATCATAATTACTCAAACATTTGCTTGGTGTATTGTGTGATTCTCTACACTAAATTGCTCTTTCCTAACTACCAACTATTTGGAAGCAGATCTCCGTCCAAGAATGAATGAGGAGATAAATCATTAGAGTGGCCTACAAATAAGAGAAATTAATGGTTCAATGTGGGTAGCAAATGAAAATTCATAAGTACATCCAACCTATTTATGCATAGAGAATAATTGCAACATACTAGATCTTGGACCCTACCCTGGAAGTTGACATTTTAGACTTAGCCAAACAAGGTTGAAGGTTAGACCTAAATAAATGTTTAGTATAACCTCAATGAGTTAATGCATGCATAGATCACCTTAATATAACCTAATATTCTAACATTAATCTTAGGTTTATAATGGATACATAAAATATGCCACATAAATCATTTTGGTGGTAATATGAAGATAAGAAACTTAATTGGATGAATAATTTAGATAATGGTCTGTTAATGGACCACATGATATATCTCATAAAAAGAAGTCTCAAAAGTGGAAACAAACTTCAAATTTGAAATCTACATATTAAACGTATCCTACAAGTCAAATTTCATCTAATTTGGACAACCTTGAAATATTAGGATAAGTTTAGGAGAGAGAAAATGAGTAAAAGGCATAAGTAATAGATAATGAGATTATATAACTTCAAAATATGGAAATAATATCAAATTCATATTCAACACATCAAAGATAACTTGGGGATGAAGTTTGGTCCAATTTGGATGCTGTTTGTGCAAGTTATGCAATTTTAGGTACATTATGGACTTTTCTCCAATTTACCCAATTGGGAGGTTTTGTTTGCAAATTGTCACATGCACTATAATCCTTATATATTCCCTTACCATTCTCTAGTTTTTGAACCATGGGGAACCTAGTTGCACCTTGGTTTGAAGGTGTTTCTTTCCAAGGGCATTTTAGGAATTACTCTCTTTATAAATGAGCTTATCTTTAGAATCTATCAACCAATGGGGTTATTTATTTGATTGGAGGTCAGTTGGGATGGCCTATAAGTGTCCATAAACCAACATTTAATATTCAAGAAGCCTCTATGAGCTGTCCTCTTGCATGGCCATGAAATCCCTAGGCTAAGGGCACATGGAAAGCTCCATGGACACCTCATGCTTGACTTCTTCCTTATCCATAGAGGTTTGCATGTCCATAGGCACCCTTAGCATTGGACACATGGAAAGTAACTTGACACCTTGTTATTGACTTCTTCCTTATAGCACCCTTATACATGATACATGGAAAGTCTCATAGACACCTCATACTTGACCTCTCTCTTTATATAGCCATATCTACCCCTTCCCAACTCTAAATTCGAAAACTCTTGCTCTTCTTTCTTTACTATATCTTATAGAATCATTCATACTATGTTTTACCACGAAGGTGTTGTCCCAAGTTAAAAGAAGGTGCCTACCTTGGTGAAGAAGGCTCCTAGGGTTCCAAATTTCTCTATTTTAGATTTCTTAAGCTCCTCCTTGGTGATTTTGACCAAAACTAGTAAGTATCCTCCTTTCCTTCCCTATTTTCATGTTGTTAGTCTTCCTTACACCTTCCTCCAGGTCAAAACCATGGCCTTCCATGGTGAAACCCCACCTAGAACCCATAAATACCTCATCTCCATGTTCTTTTGTTAGGATTTTTCACCTCTAAAGTGGAGAAGATGCTTCTTGCTCGAGATAGGAGCTTTGTTGGAGAAACCATCATCTCTAAGCTTGGGAACCTTACTTATTGGACCTATCCACCTTCCCTAGAGGTTCTTTGGAGACCTAGGCTTGACTTGGACTGTTTAGACTCTGAAGTTGAGGTATGATTACATCCCACATTATTTCTATATTGAGCAGTTTCTAATTCTTCTCTCTAAATGTATGATGTATCCCCTATTCTTCTATGTTGACCTATGCTTATTCATTCTCTTTGTTCTATGGATATTAGCCTATACACAATGTATTTTCTTTTGAAAATCATGGTTCATGTGAACTACCTTATTTGATATTGATCATGTGATCATGGATATTCTTTTGAACTCTTATCTTATGCTTTGTTCATGATGGAACTCTAAAAGATGAAATGTGATGTATTTTGCCCACTTATGAGGTGGATGTATATGTTGGTCACTTATGTGGTGACTAGTTTATATATTCTGACTATACTTTCTACTTGCCTCTACATTTAACATGCTATGTGATTCAGTAGCACTAGAGTAGTGTAATTGCATTGGTTTTTATGGCAGACGTGTTATATCCTACTAAGCAGATGTGATATTTCCTGCTCTTTTAGGATGGAAAGAAACCTCATACCCAAGATAAGATGTGTGATTCTTGGCCCGTGTTTTATATATTTGGGAGATTAGCAGTATTCCTTTCTCTATCAGGTTTCAAGTTTATGAGACTAGGCCGCCTTTGTGTTTATATTGTTCTAGGGCTATGTTTATCTCACATGCATGCAAGTTGATGATATGGGGTGTGTGCCCTAATTCTTTACATGTTCTTGTGTGGCACAATCGTTATGTTTTATTAATGGCAAGTATTCTTTTGTTATCATATGATTTCAATTCCTTTTCTCTTGATACCCATTTGGGTGGTCCTTATCCTTTCTATGGGAATCCTTTTATATTTGATGTCCTTTATTCCATGTATTGCTCAATTTCCTATTTAGTATGAACATACCAGCCTTTGTTGATGTCATCTATTTTCTCTTCTTGCTGGGGTATGCTTCCAACCCTAGGTGAAGGACTTGGATGATAAGGCATGAAGCTTTGGACTAGCTTAAGGAGTTAAAGCTTGGAGACAAAGTTGTCATGGTTTAGATTTCCCTCTACTTAGAACCTTATGTTGTATCATACATGTAAACTCTTATGGGATATTATGATGTACTTTTGTAATAATCTTTTGTGAAAATTGAATATAGTCATTATTTTTATTCTAATGCTACACTTTTGTCTTTTGCATACCATTATAATAAATTTTTCTTCAAATTTTTTTTAGTAAGGGGGTGATCTCTCCTTACATCATGGTATCAGAACCATGTTAGTAGTTAAAATCTAACTATTTCAATTTTGTCTCCCTAGTTAGAATCATTTCCTTACCTTTAAGTGACATGTTTGCCCTATATTTGATCAATAGATGATGAAGGGTTGATTTAGGATCATATAGTTTCACATTACAATAATGATGAATAGATCCTTAAAATACTATAAGTAAAAGATTCATAAGTAACCATAGTAACTTGAGGTTGTTTAGCTTGGCCTTTAGGCAACTATTAAGACATGAAATTGAATGCAAAGGTGTCTACAAAGGATCAGGGTTTGGGGACTGGAAATATTTTCCTCCGCACCACTAGCTTGGTTTATGAGGACTCCCGAATCCACATGATATCGGCCTGGCCTGAGCTGATATGAATTGTTTGAAATAACATGCTTTTAGGCAATAATAGCCTTAGACATCTATATGATTTATCTTTAGGGACCCTCATATGTTGAACTAGTCTCCTAGGTGTAATGACTTGTTTGAGGATGGATATCCAATATAGTTCCCTTATGACCCATAGAACCACATGTTTGGATAGTTATCCCTAGAACCTAGACTTTGAAGTTTGGTGTTTAGTAAGCAATCAGAGTGCATAGTGAAGCATGATGGATCTTGTATATGGTTTAGTTAGACTACCCTTTTACCTCTAGATTAGTTGGCTTGGTAGGTTAAATCCTGTAAGGGGTGGTGAATAAGTTGTTTTCTTATATGTGGATGTTTTGATTTCGAGGATAAAATCCCTTTAAGGGGTGGTGTGATGTAACATACTAGATCTCAGATCCTACCCTGGAAGTTGGCATTTTGGACTTAGCCAAACAAGGTTGAAGGTTAGACCTAAATAAATGTTTAGTATAACACCAATGAGACAATGCATGTATATATCACCTTAATATAACCAAATGTTCTAACATTAATCTTAGGATTATAATGGATACATAAAATATGCCAAATAACTCATTTTGGTGGTAATATGAAGATAAGAAACTTAATTGGATCAATAATTTAGATAATGGTCCGTTGATGGGCCATATGATATATCTCATAAAAAGAAGTCTCAAAAGTGGAAACAAACTTCAAATTCGAAATCTACATATCAAAATTATCCTACACGTCAAATTTCATCTAATTTGGACAACCTTGAAATATTAGGATAAGTTTAGGAGAGAGAAAATGAGTAAAAGGCATAAGTAATGGATAATGAGATTATATAACTTCAAAATATGGAAAAAATATCAAATTCATATTCAAAACATCAAAGATAACTTGGGGATGAAGTTTGGTCCAATTTGGATGTTGTTTGTGCAAGTTATGCAATTTTAGGTACATTTTGGACTTTTCTCCAACTTACCCAATTGGGAGGTTTTGTTTGCAAATTGTCACATGCATTATAATCCTTATATATTACCTTACCATTCTCGAGTTTTTGAACCATGGGTCACCTAGTTGCACCTTGGTTTGAAGGTGTTTCTTTCCAAGGACATTTTAGGGATTACTCTCTTTATAAATGATCTATCAACCAATGGGATTATTTCTTTGATTGGAGGTCAGTTGGGATGGCCTATAAGTGTCCATAAATCAACATTTGATATTCAAGAAGCCTCTACGAGCTGTCCTCCTGCATGGCCATGAAATCCCTAGGCTAAGGACACATGGAAAGCTCCATGGACACCTCATGCTTGACTTCTTCCTTATCCATAAAGGTTTGCATGTCCATAGGCACCCTTAGCATTGGGCACATGGAAAGTAACTTGACACCTCATTCTTGACTTCTTCCTTATAACACCCTTATACATGACACATGGAAAGTCTCATAGACACCTCATACTTGACCTCTTTCTTTATATAGCCATATCTACCCCTTCTCAACTCTAAATTCGAAAACTCTTGCTCTTCTTTCTTTCTTATATCTTAGAGAATCATTCCTACTATGTTTTTCCAGGAAGGTGTTGTCCCAAGGTAAAAGGAGGTGCCTACCTTGGTGAAGAAGGCTCCTAGGGTTCCAAATTTCTCTATTTTAGATTTCTTAAGCTCCTCCTTGGTGATTTTGACCAAAACTAGTAAGTATCCTCCTTTCCTTCCCTATTTTCATGTTGTTAGTCTTCCTTACACCTTCCTCCAGGTCAAAACCATGGCCTTCCATGGTGAAACCCCACCTAGAACCCATAAATACCTCATCTCCATGTTCTTTTGTTAGGGTTTTTCACCTCTAAAGTGGAGAAGATGCTTTATGCTCGAGATAGGAGCTTTGTTGGAGAAACCAACATCTCTAAGCTTGAGAACCTTAATTATTGGACATGTCCACCTTCCCTAGAGGTTCTTTGGAGGACTAGGCTTGACTTGGACTATTTAGACTATGAAGTTGAGGTATGATTGAATCCCACATTATTTCTATATTGAGCACTTTCTAATTCTTCTCTCTAAATGTATGATGTATCCCCTATTCTTCTATATTGACCTATGCTTATTCATTCTCTTTTTCCTATGTAAATTAGCCTATACACAATGTATTTTCTTTTGAAAATCATGGTTCATGTGAACTACCTTATTTTATATTGATCATGTGATCATGTATATTCTTTTGAACTCTTATCTTATGCTTTGTTCATGATGTAACTTTAAAAGATGACATGTGATGTCTTTTTCCCACTTATGAGGTGGATGTATATGTTGGTCACTTATGTGGTGACTAGTTTATATATTCTGACTATACTTTCTACTTGCCTCTACATTTAACATGGTATGTGATTCAGTAGCACTAGAGTAGTGTAATTGCATTGGTTTTTATGGAAGATGTGTTATTTCCTGTCGAGTAGATGTGATATTTCCTACTATTTTGGGATGGAAATGAACCTCATACCTAGGACAAGATGTGTGATTCTTGGCCCGTGTTTTATATATCTAGGAGATTGGCAATATTCCTTTCTGTACCAGGTTTCAAGTTTATGAGACTTGGCCGCCTTTGTGTTTATATTGTTCTAGGGCTATGTTTATCTCACATGCATGCAGGTTGATGATATGGGGTGTGCGCCCTAATTATTTACATGTGCTTGTGTGGAACAATCTTTATGTTTTATTAATGGAAAATATTATTTTTTTATCATATGATTTCAATTCCTTCTCTTGATACCCATTTGGGTGGTCCTTATCCTTTCTATGGGAAGCCTTTTATATTTGATGTCCTTTATTCCAGATATTGCTCAATTTCCTATTTAGTATGCACATACCAACCTTTGCTGGTCATCTATTTTCTCTTCTTGCTGGGGTACGCTTCCAACCCTAGGTGAAGGACTTGGATGATAAAGCATGAAGTTTTGGACTAGTTTAAGGAGTTAAAGCTTGGAGACAAAGTTGTTATGGTTTATATTTCCCTCTACTTAGATCCTTATGTTGCATCGTACATGTAAACTCTTACAGGATATTATGATGTACTTTTGTAATAATCTTTTGTGAAAATTGAATATAGTCATTATTTTTATTCTGCTGCTACACTTTGGTCTTTTGTATACCATTATAATAAATTTTTCTTCAAAATTTTTTAGTAAGGGGGCGATCCCGCCTCCTTACAATAATGAACCTAAATGGATGAGAAGAATGCCATGCATGAATCCTAATGCTTAATTTTTTTTCTTTTTATGAAATGATGCATGTATGAACGAGTTGAGATTGTTTGAAAACTCAAAAGAATGCACATGTGGATTAAATCATCACTAAAACAAACATGCTGGATATACTTTCTCCTTGTTTCTTTTGAACAATAATTTTTTCTCTTTTTTTTTCTTTATTTTCAAAAGGCTAATTTTTATGATTCTTGCCTTTATAATTCTTCTCCTTTTCCTTTTTTTTTCTTCTTATTTTTTCTTGGAGGTATATCCCTGCACTTTAGCTTCTTAACTCAAAATTAAAATCCACATATTCAGGAAAATATGCCTGCGATGCTGAAATGTATGCAACTACATGAACTGTATTTTGCAAGCTAAGATGATATGCACTAAAGTTAATGCATACAAATGCAATGTTTTTCTTTCTTTTTCAAATGCAAGCAAACTATTGTTCCTATTATTCCATGCAATGCAATCAAGGAGAATAGCTTGGAGTACTCATGAATTTTGAGGTGATGAGTAAAAAATGAATGGAAAAGAAATGGAATCACACAACTAAGAGACAATGCCTTTCATTATATTATGATGTGTCCCTCTTAATTGACATGTGTTCAGGGTGTCAACTTAGGCTCAACATATTAATCATTCACATACCCGAGTTGATTCAGACTTTCATGTATGTCCTAAGTCCTAATGTTGACTAGTTCAAACACTTCCTCAAGTGGTGTTACAGAAAGATTTTTTAGTTTAAGCTTTTAAGGATATGACCATTTTCATGCAACACACAGAGAGTACAATCTATTAAAAAACAAAACCATGCATTTACTACTCCACAATTATACTAGATAGATGTGGATCCTACACTTGTACAACTAAAAATAAAATAAACAACTAAATATAAAAATAATAAAAATAAAGATAGAATGTTATTCCAGCACCTCGAAGCTTGAATATGACTATGTCCACATAGTCAATACTTGCACCCAAGAGGTGAAACAGTGGTACCATGGCTCAGAATGGCGGAGGTGGCATGTTGGGGTTGTATGGAGGAAACATTCCATGGAATGAGAGGTATGCAGGCAGCATAGGTGGTGGCTGTGGGTAATCCCCGAAGTATCCACATTTCCTATAGTTGTCAAAGAAAGGTTATTGGTACTGATCCATCCGCTACAAGCACATGTGAACATTCTCTTAGTTGGCCAAGAGAAGGCATTCATTCTTGTAAATCACCTACTGGTTTGGGTACAACCTTCCTTGGATATCCTACATGTTGGCCAGCATCACTTGATGATGATGCTGTCCAGTCTGGATATCCTGCAGCATGGTATACATACCCACCATGTTGTACGGGTGTTGCTCCTTCTGGAAATGTGGTGGGGATGAGGAAGTTGAGGTAGCATATATGCGGGCCCATTTGCATGGGACCGCTCTCTTGGTGATGGGGATGGTGGGCTCCACCTCCTCAACCTCATCATCGTCGTCACCCCTGTTCTCCTCATCATCGCCCTGAGTTGCTGCCCTGGGTGGATCTTCTGCTTCCCCCTCGTTTAGTGGCCATCGGAGATGGTTCACCCCACATAGGTTGAATATAGGGTCGGGGAGGCTCTGCTCCCAAAATATGCCTCAGCGGTGCAATGCACATAGAGCACATTGTAGTGGTATTGGAGAAGATGCACCTTACAGAAGTGAAGGAGGTCCAGCTTTGTTGTATCCTCCAATGGCTCGAGGGTGGATAATCAAGGCACAAATGGAGAGCAATAGGGGTGATGAGATCTCTAAATAAAATTGGCTCCTTCCTTATCACATTACGCCTCACAAAAATCATATGGAGCAGAAGGAAAGCTCCAAAGTTAACAATCTCCCCCTCCAGTAGCCTGTAGAGAAAGTAAAGGTCCGCCTTTTGGACCTTCCCTTGAGCTTGACCGGATCGAGAAAAAATAGTATTGGTGCAGAGAAGGTGAAGAATATGAGAAAAAGGATGCTCAATATTAGTAACATAATTGATATGTCAATTTATACAAAATCCCATAGACACCTCAGTTAACTGCTCCCAGACCAAGTCGTAGTTGAAGTCAGATGGGGCCGAGTGTTCTGGGACATGAGCCCAGTTGAAGATATGGTTGAAGGCCTATAACATGAGAGAATAGTTGTTGTTGAAGAGGTAGAAGTTGACCTTGACTTCCCACCATTCGCCTCCTACACATCAAGTGACACCAAGGACTCCAGGATAAGACCTGGGTGGGTCTTCTAGTCACTGAAGAAAGGATTATCTCCCTACATTTCTTATTTCTAACATACCCGACACAGGTTGTCAGTAAAGCCCGCCCTCTCGATCAATGTGCGGTTTCCATATCACGTTGGGATGACCGACTTTATCTACAACTCCTCATAGAGCTTCCTTATCTCTGAGGATGGGTGTTGAATGGGGGTTGGCAGGGGGACCAACTCACCCTGTGGGGGCACAACTCCTCTCCTAGGAGCCATGTTGTTGATGCAAGAAGGAGGTTAAGAGAATGGAAGCTTGGGGAAGACTGTCAGCACATGGTGCAACCTTGCTCTAGAATGTAGGAGGAGTGGATGTTTAGGGTGTGAAGAAAATGGCTCCACCACCCCTCCTTATATAGCTAAACACAGTAGAGTCGGTACCACCAACTTTTGAGTCAGTGGTACTGATTTGTCTAGCACAATCCATGGTCGGTTGCATCGATGACTTACGATTGACTGATGTAGATGGTGTGGATCACCCTGAGTCGATGGCAGTGACAATGACTCAGTAGTACTAACTTGTGTCGTGGATCGGTACCACTGATCGCTCAATGAAGCACATCATGGCTGTTGGATCGTGAGCACCCAGATTGTTGATGTGGTGAGTTGGTAGTACCGAGTGGTGGGATTTGTCAGTGCTTTCAAATTTGTGGACTCGATATACCGAACCTGGGCACATCTAAAAGTCAGTAGTACCGATTGGAAAAGTCAGTCGTATTGAGTCCTTATCACTGAGTGCTCAAAAGATCTTCAGAGACTCAATGGTAGCGAAAAGTGGAGTTGGTGGTACCGAGTCGTGTTGCTATGGCGGACAAAACAGTAACCTCATTTCAATTCCACCAACTGCTAAACTCAGTGGTACCGAATTTAAATCCCAGCACAATCCAAAAATGAGTCAAGGTACCATTTTTACAGAATTTGCATTAAAGTGACAACCAAAAATGGAAATTGAACATAAAAACAAAGAAATAAAGATTGTCTTGTCTCTCAACAAGCGTCATTGTTTAACATCCTATACTAGATGATCTATAGAGTAAGAATCTATGGAACGGTGCAAAGTTGCACCTCCTCTATCTGTGGCTTTACCTCTCCTCCAAAATAGTGCTTTAATCTTTGTCCGTTTACAAGGAACGACATGTTCCCGTCTACAATGTTCACAACACCATGAGGAAAAACTTTTTCAATCACAAACGGTCCACTCCACTTGGACCTTAGCTTACCTGGATGCAGCCTGAGCTGAGAATTGAAAAGGAGGACTTTCTGACATGGGATAAACACCCTATTTAGAATGTGTCTATCATGAATTTTCTTAGTCCTTTCCTTATATATCCTAGAGATTTCATAAGCATCCATCCTAAGCTCATCTAATTCATTAAGCTCCAAAAGCCTCTTTCTACCCACTTCATCTATGTTGAAATTCAACTTCTTCATGGCCCACTTAGCCTTATGCTCAAGATCTATGGGTAGATGGCATGCACAGCCATAGACCATCCTAAAAGGTGTTGTTCCTATTGGGGTTTTGTAAACTATTTTGTAACCCCAAAGAGCATCACCTAACACATAACTCCAGTTCGTCCTATTGGTCGAGACCGTCCTTTCTAAGATTTTCTTCACCTCTCTATTGGACACCTAAACTTGTTCTTGAGTCTGTGGGTGATATGGAGTACCCACTCGGTGCTTCACCCTGTATTTGCTCAGTAAAGCTCCAAACTGCCTATTAGTGAAATGGGAACCACCATCACTAATAATTAGGCGGGGGACACCAAACTTACAGAAAATGTATTCCTTCAGAAACTTGCACACTACCTGCGCATCATTGGTGTCAGTTGGAATTGCTTCCACCCACTTAGGCACATAATCAACGGTAAGTAATATATAAAGATTGGAATTAGATGACACAAATGGACCCATAAAATCAATACCCCAAAGATCAAAAACTTCAACTTCTTGAAACACATTCAAAGACATCTCATGTTGCTTAGAGATATTACTTGCACATTGACATGTGTCACAACGATGAATAAAGTTGTGAGAATCCTTAAACAAGGTAGGCCAATAAAACCCACTCTCTAAGAATATAGTCACAGTCCTAGAGCTAGCATGGTGTCCATCCTTGGGTAGAGAATGAAAGTGTGACAAGATTCTCTCTACCTCACATTCAGGTACACATCTTCTTAACAGCCCATCCCTACATTTCTTAAGAAGAATTGGGTCATCCCAAATATAAAACTTCAATGAGTGGAAAAATCATTTTTTCTCTTGATACCCCCAATATGCAGGCAGTTCCTTACAAGCTAGGTAATTTACAATATCTGCAAACCAAGGATCTTCAATTTTAATTGCAAACAATTTCTCATCTGGGAATTCCTTAATAATGGAGATTGCTATATCTTTTTCGTCCACCCTTTCCAACCTAGACAAATGATCAGCTACAACATTTCCTACCCCTGCCTTGTCTCTAATTTCAATGTCAAATTCCTGAAGCAAAAGAATCCACCTAATCAATCTGGGTTTGGCATCTTTCTTTTGTAACAAGTATTTGATGGCAGCATGGCCAGTCCAAACTATCACTTTAGCCCCAACTAGGTATTGGCAGAATTTTTTAAAACCAAACACTATCGCGAGAAGTTCTTTTTCAGTAGTGGTGTAATTCATCTGTGTATCATCCAAAGTTTTTAATGCATAATATATGATAGTTGGAGTCTTATCTCTGTGTTGACCCGACACAGCTCCTACTGCATATTCTGATGTGTCACATATCATCTCAAAGGGAAGGCTCCAGTCAGGAGCCAACATAATAGGTGCGGAGATCAGTTTTTCTTTAAGGATTTCAAAAGCTTTTAAACAATACTCATCAAAGGAAAACTCGACGTCTTTCTCTAGAAGTTCAGACAATGGTTTAGCAATTTTTGAGAAATTCTTGATAAAACGATGGTAGAATCTAGTGTGTCCTAAAAAGCTCCTCACTCATTTCACCGATGTCAATGGAGGTAGTGTGGAGATGACTTCAATCTTTACTGGATCCACTTCCATGCCCTTATCAGACACCTTGTGTCCAAGAACAATCCCTTCACTTACCATCATGTGACACTTCTCCTAGTTTAGAACTAGGTGAGTGTCCACACATCTCTATAGCAACCTATCAAGGTTATATAGACAATCATTGAAAGATTCCCCATACACAAAAAATCATCCATAAAAACCTCTAAGCACCGCTCTACCATGTCAGAAAAAATGGCGAGCATACAATGTTGAAACGTAGAAGGGGTGTTACAAATACCAAAAGGCATCAGTCGGTATGCGAACTTTCCATAAGGATGGGTGAAAGTGGATTTCTCCTGATCCTTAGGCTCTATGGAAATTTGATTATACCCGAAATACCCATCCAAAAAAAAAAGTGTGAACGGCCAGCTAATCGTTCCAAGATTTGATCAATAAATGGTAAAGGGAAATGATCTTTAAGAGTGGCTGCATTTAAATAGCGATAATCTATGCACACTCACCATCTCATCACTAGCCTAGTGGAAATCAATTCATTATCCGCATTAGTAGTGACCGTGATCCCCCTTTCTTAGGAACTACATGGTAGGACTAACCCACATCAAATAAGAGATTATGTAGATTAAACCTGCCGACATCAGCTTGATGATTTCCTTCTTCACCACCTCAGTCATAATCAGATTGAGACACCTCTGAGATTGGACAATTGCCTTGGCTTCTTCTTCGAGTCGGATCTTGTGTTGGTACAAGTTTGGAGGGATCCCTTTAATGTCAGCTATGGACCACCCGAATGCAGCTCGGTGGTTTTTCAACACGGTGAGTAACTTTCCTTCTTCTTCACCACTCAAAGAAGATGATATGATCATTGGGAGATTTTCCTATGTAGCTACGAAGACATACTTCATGTGCGGCGGTAATGGCTTCAGCTCCAAGTCCAGTGGCCTCAATAGAGATGGGACAAATGGTGGGGGTGGTGGTCCAAGGTCTTCAAAGCACTTTACATACTAGCAAGGTACCACCTTTAGCATTAAAATGCACTCCTCTAGACAGTTGTTGCAAATCCTGTCCTCCATTCTGTTTGTCAAGCACACTTCTAAGGGTAGCTTGGGTGATGACTGTATCACAGAATCAACTACAACTTCTTCTTAGGTAGTAGGGTAATAGTCCTCTCCCTCATCGTCTGGGTAGTGCATTGCTTGGGTCAGCGAGATCAACTTTGTATTTTCCAGGATGTCCACCGCTAGAGTACCTCTTTCTACTTTAGTCATAACATGGGCCATATCTAGGAATGGCTTCCCTAGAAATAGAGAAAACTTGCTATCCACATGCTGAAGCATGTTGCATTGCACCTTATCTCCTGTGGCTTGAGAGTGCTCCGACATCTTGATCTCAAACCTACCATCTTGGATTCCCATAGTTAGATGTCCTCTGCCCATCTCAAGTATCATGTCTGCAGTGGCTTGAAATGGTCTTCCAAGTAGAAGCTCATTGCCATGGTCGTCTTGCATTTCCATCACTAAAAAATTTGCAGGAAAGACAAATCTATCCACTCTTACCAGGACATCCTCGCATATACCATATGGCTTAACTATAGAGTTGTCTACCAACTGGATTGTCATGCTGCTCTTCCTGGATTCCTTAAGTCTGAGCTTCCTGAAGGTAGACAGAGGCATCAAATTTATACTTGCCCCTGAATCACATAGAGCCTCTCCAAATTTTGTCTTACCTATGAAACATGTGATATTAAAGCATCCTGGATCCTGTCTTTTAGGAGGTAGTGTCCCTAAGATGAAGGCACTAACCTGCTCTTTCAGAACAATGACATCATACTCTGGTAATTTTTTCTTCTTTGTAATATATCCTTCAAAAACTTCCCATATGATGGTATCTGCTAAATAGCATCTATCAAGGGAATGTTCACGAATAACTTTTGAAAATTGTTTAGAAATTTCTTGAATTGTCGGTCCATCTTGGTCACTTTCAAACTGTTTGGAAAGGGCACATGAACTACAATGTCCCTCTAGTGAGGTGGGATATAAGCCTGAGTTTTATTACCCCCAACCTCATCAACTTGCTCCTCTACCATCTTATCTTGTTCTGCCATGTCTGGTTCTTGTACATCCACTGGTGTAGTTTGATTTGTAGCTTTTTTAGTAACTGCCTCGTGTGATGCATCATTTAGTAGTTTCTTGCCACTGCATAGCAGAACAACCTTCACATGCTGATTCTTGAAATGTACATTGGTGTTTGCCAGAAATCCTTGTTGGGTTGGTTGCTTTAATGTACTCACATATGTCATTATTTGAGATATATGTGTCTCTATGCTTCAAATACATGCCCCTTGATTTTAAAGATCCCTTTGAGTTTGTACAATCTGCAACTCATTCTGACTCAATAGCTTGCCCAACATTTCTTCAATCTTGTCAATTTTCTACTGCTCTGGTTTATACTGTGCTTGGCCACCATACTGGTGTGGCTTAGGATGTTGTTGCTGCACTTGTGATGGCTCATGTTGGAAGTTGTTAGGATCCTTCCAAGAAAATTTGGGGTCCTTCCTCCAAGAATAATCATTGTTCATGTATTGCCCCTGATGCACATACTTACACTCTTCTTCTTCCTCCTCAGCAAGAACTCTATCTATAGCACATAGCTTCTTTGTAATGAGATCTAACTTTTTGTTTACAACAACTATCACCTTGGATTCCCCAACACTCTTGATGGTTGCCGGTGGCTCTATTTCTTCTCCCCATGATTGGTTTTTAGACATGTTCTTGAGGATTTCATAGCAGCAAGTGGGCTTGTTGTTGAGGAAGAAACCTCCTCCTACACTGTCAAGAGTTGTTCTCTCCCCCTTGTGTAGGCCATAATAGAAAATCTTGGCCTGCCAAGTAGGTCAATGCCATGATGAGGCACCTTTCTCAGCATATTCTGAAACCTTTCCCATGCCTCTAAATATGACTCATCTATTTGCTATTTGAAGTTGTGAATCTTCTTCACTAGATCATTCGTTTTTTGTAGAGGGAAATAGCGCTCGAAGAATGCATCTATCATCTGATCCCATGTCTCAATGATCTCATCATCAAGATTGTTGAACCATGATTTTGCACTATCTGCCAGTGAAGATGAGAACAAGTTAAAATATATTGTAGTCATTGGGATCCTGTCTATCTTGACCATGTCACAGTTCTCCATGAAATTGCTGATATATGTCATTGGATCTTCAAAAGGATGGCCATGGAATGTTTGAGAATTGACTAAGGCAATAAGTCCAAGATCTATTTTGTAGCTGTCCACATTGATGGCTTGCCTTTTGATAGGCTCTTTTTGGGCCATAGCTGACAAGGCCTTTATCCTTTCCCATTCTATCATTTCTTCTTCTCCCTCCATTTCTATTGTCTCTGGTTCTTCTGGTGTCACATGTCTCTCAGGTGGAGGTGTCGGTGGAGGCGTTCGGTTGAACCTGTCCACAAATATGCCAGACTCCCTTTCTCCTTGTAAGAGTTCTGCTTGTCCAAAGCCTGGTGAGGATGGTTCTCGAGGTTCTATGGATCTGGTACACACCATGCACTAGTTTCCCTGAAACAATAGTAAGTAGGTACTAGCACAAGAAATTTATAATGTATTAAAAAGATCTTACGGTTCGACTTTAAAAAATTTAAACATGATAAAATAAAAGAAATAAAAAAAATTGGCCTAGAGTGGCCGACCACAGAACTCATAGTGTTGGATGTTGCCTCTTCCCCGAAAACAATGCCAAAAACTTGACATGAGTTTACCGTGCATAGTACGCAAGTGAACATATCAAAGTAACAAGGCCTTGTGAGGCCCGAGTCAAACACGGGGAAGTGTTTCTCTAGTATACTACTACTACTAACTATATTCAAATCAACTAAGCCAGTTGTAAATGGTTGAATTGGGTTGAGCGAAAGAACAAAGGCAGAAATAAAAAGAATTAAAGGTTGAATTAATCAAAGATGGGGTGAATTCCTTAGGACACTGGCTTCACCACGGACAACACTGATAACTGACCTCACACACACTAACATCTTGATCTCAATCCCTGGATAACGAGACTGTAGCTAGAATTACCTGCTCCCATAGTGTAATTCGCTACCTAATCTAATACCAATCCCACTTTCACAATTATTGATTGATTAGTTAGATGCTTTATGATTATTCTCTAGGTTTCTCCCCCGTTTACACTCCACTTTTCCCAAAGGGCACAGTAGATGGATAAATCTATTCTCTTCAACCCTCAACCTCTCTCCTAAGATGACTAACATCTATCAATCCACTCATGATGATCAAGCACAAGTAGAACATAAATCTTTCATAAATTTATATCCAGTAGAAAGAGATAAAATTGATATTAATGCATAGAAATCAATCACAATGTATATCTGGGCTACTCCTGGATCCTAAGGAATAAAGGTTTTTAGCCTTGCATGGTTTTCATCAACGAATACATGAAAGGGAAGAAGAAAAACGTGGGATGCATGAAGAAACTAAGGTAATCCCTAAATCTCAATCCGTCCCAAAGATCCCCTCTGTCGTACGCGTTCTATTGTCTTTTGGCTGCAGAATCATCCTCCGGAGGTGTCTGGATCCCCTCAGTTGAAGCTTTTGGTCCCCGATTCTTCTTTTCTCTCTCTCCCCTTATCACACAATGAAAATGGCTACCCCTCTTTTCTCTGTCTGTCGACCCCTTAAGTCATAGAAGGCACTTAGGATATGAAATAACATCCACTGTTGGATTAGAGTGAAATCTGTGGCTGGCCTGATCAGACAGACTCAGTAGTACCGACTAGGTGAGTCAGTAGTACCAAGATACTTAGGTTTGGTCGTGAGAACCTGATCCTTCTGGTACTATCAACTGGTCTCGATAGCACTGAGTTTTGTGGTTTTCAAACTGCCTCTCTGACGTCAACTTGGTACCACCGAGTTGGAAACTCCGTAGCATCAATTTTTCTCGATTCATGCCAGGGCATACTGATGCTGATTCGGTACCATCGACTTTAGTTTTCAGTAGCACCGACTCCGGGCGAGTTTCCGAGTCCATCACTGACGTCAAGTTGGTACCAGTAACTGTTGCCAGGTTGGTAGCACTGAGTTTGTGGATCTTCCTTGCTCCTAAAAATGCACAAAAATGCCATAAGCACTTGGGATGCATAAAATATTACATAAAATAGTAAAAATTATATAACTTCATGCATTTAATAGAAACAAGCAGTCTATGTCATTTCATGCATAATAAATCAAATAAATGACTAATCTACACATGAAATCAAGGAAAAATGTGCCTGAAATAATGACTAAAAACACATGCATCACATACCTCCCTGGTTCTCATTCTCACCTTGTAGATCTCATACTTACAATTCCAACCCATGTCATTTTACTCAATTATGAGCTTGGATGAAAAAGTTATGCTCATTTGAATCACATTGATTTAACCTTGTTTTATCCTTTTTATTTGGGTTTTTACCCTTATTGTGCCCCAATTTGTGGGCATGCAGGCGGCCCACTAACCCCTCCTCTAATATAGGCACGATCCAAGCCCCCTTTGACACCTAATCAAAAGCATGGATCCAAGAGCATCCAATCTCGAGCCCTCAGATCCCTCAACTACAGATCGAGCCTCCATTCGAGGTCCCTTGTCTTTTCCTCTTCCTTCGTAAAACTCCTCAGTGCAGAAGTCTCTGGATCTCCACCTACTCCACATTTTGGCACCTTTTTTGTGCCATCTACCCCCAAAATTTCCAATTCCTTTGCCTATAAAATCACTCCCTGAACTCCCCCCCTTTTCTTTTCCTTTCACGAACCCTAGCCCCCTCTAGCCTTCTTCTCCTTCCCCCGTCCTCAGGTCGGCGCCACTGTGAGATCTTTTAGGCATCTTGCTTTCATGGGGATTTAGGGGAAGCTAGAGGTGGCATTGGGTCTATAGGGCTACTGCGAGACAGGACGAAACCTTCGTGACCTTTGCTGGCCACCCATGCACGGACCTTGACACTCACCGACAAGCTGCTTTGAGCAGCACCACCGCACAAAGTCGGGTGGTCATCGTGGTCCACCTAACCGCAAGACGACTAAGGGTGATGGAAAGAGGAAACACAGGGCATTGCGGGGCGGTGGGCACAGGTGGCAGGCGATTCCCCATCACAACAACTGTGCTATAGCTATGGACGGCGGTTGGAAGCCACTAGGCCTGCACCAATTCCCTGATGTGGCCCATTTTGGGGTCCAATTAAGGTATATAACTGTAAAATCCTTGATTAAAGGTATAATATTCAAATTCTCTTTACTCCCTAGTTATACATCCAAATTCCATGATGTAATATACTATTTTGTTCAAAAAAATTCCCTCTTTGCAATTATGCTACTTTCTTCTACTAGTTTTGCTTGATTCTATACTAATTTGCTAAAACATTTCCTTTGTGAACTTTTGACTAATAACCAATCTCAAGCATGTGCCCATGTATCATTAATGGACCCTAACTACTCTAATCCTATAAATCAGTGATCTATAGTTCACTTATACTATTTTGATATCTTAGACCATCTAAATGCACCATAATTATTCATCTTGACCTATCTGACTAGTTTTGTTCTAAAATGACTCTTGTGTGATTATTTGATGCAACTTGTCTATATATGAGGTTTTAACCCAAATTATCATCATACCATTATTGAAATTCGAAATCAGTAGACCATATGATGCTTTATGTCATGTTTGACTAATAGCTTATGACTCTTTGACCTAAGTACCTCATATAGTCTAAAAAGACCCACCTTTTCAAATTAATATGCTCTAAATGTGATGTTCAAGTACTTACAGCTTTGGATCTTTAAACCCTTATGCAAAAGTGATCCTAATTTTTTAACCATGTAGGTTAGCTATGAGCTCAGACCCTACTATGACTTGTGACACTAAATGCCATGTAGCATACTCATGCAATCCTTTTGACAACATGTAAAATTTAGTAAGATCTATATGCACACACTGCTTGTTTGCAATCTAACCTTGCTAAGAACATGGTCTAATGTTGTCCATGCTATACTAATGACTCTAAATCAGTATAATCATCATGTTTTAGATCTACATCCTGGATTGTCCTACTTAATGCGTCTTTTACTTGGAATTAAGACCCTATTGCATGAAATGGATCTAATGGGACTAATTATGATCTTGCTTGTCTAAACCTTGATGATAATATAGATATCACCATGTCATGCTCCCCTTACTATTAAATCAGACCTTATTATTATGTAGTAGTACTCATAATGTGGATGTATCACCTAAACATAAGGTGTTAGTATGACTGTTGGTCCATCATTGAATACTTGCTTGCTTGTTTGGAAATAAGGTTGAAATACCTGAAACCTAGGTCTAGGGGAACATCCACATGTATCATATGATATTTAGATTATCAAACCCTTTGAATCTAAGACACCCTTCTATATACTTTCCTTGTGAGGTACCCTTGGTTCGGATAATCTCTAGGATCTTACTCAAGAATGCTTAATCTTGTACTCTACTAATAATGTACGCTTAATCTCTTGACCCTACTATGTTATTGGTTTGTTTGTATGTATGCTTGTATGAATGCTTGGCTAGACAATTACTTGTTTAAGCTACTTGTTCCCTATGATTAGTATGTTCATTTTGCTTGAAATATGTTGAAAAAACCTTGAACATAATTCAACTTGTCCATTATACAAACCTTGTGTACATGCCTGTATTCTCAGGGTAAGGGCACAAGGTTGGGCGCCTTACTTGAGATGTCAAGATAAGGTGGACCCTGTCGATAAAAGGATTGGCTAATCTTGAGCACCCTTATGGACCCTTCCAATGGGAAGCTAGTCAATGACCATATTATGTTGTTTCATATAATGGAAATACACCTAAAACACACTTTATATAAACAATGTCATTAAGTGTTTCACGCCTTGTTTCTACTTCTCGCTTATATGATGTTTCTAGCCAGCAAATTTTATATAGTCTTAAACTTCTTACTTGCCATTCATAGCGTACTTAATGCTTTAGCATTAATATGTTTTGTTTATTGAACTTGTAGTTGTGAAATGAAGATCCACTGCACTCAAAACTCTAAGATCATAAATGAAACACCAATGGGTATACTTGAATATATAAATGGGTACATGTCTCTTATATCCATGTTTAATATCTTTTTCTCTTACCTTGTTCTTGTTTGTGGTTTTATTCATGAATATGTTATGTGATCCATTCTAGGGACGGGTGCCCAACTCCACTCACCTTTGGTTATGTAGCCATTAGGAGTGTGGACTTAGGGTAACAAACGACTCTGTGACAAATGGTATCAGAGCAATCATATATCCTCTATGCATGTTTAATAACCTAATTCCACATACCTTAGAGAGTCTCCTAGAATCTCATTTCTTCATTAAGGACAACCTAAGCCACCCATTAGATGATGATTAGTTAGCTTCTCATATTTTCATGTGATTCTTCAACTCAAGACTATCAATCACATGATCTCTCGATTATGGGTAGCTTATGTATGGGGAAAGACTAAAATTTGAACGAAATGGTAAAATTTGAGTAACATAATGATGATGCCATGATCTGACCTTAAATTGAAAACACGATTATGACTAATGCAAGTACTCTTGTAGTTAAAATGCTCATGTATGACCCCTCAGATCATGTAAACTCAACCTTACCCAATCTAGACCACATGATTTCTATGTTTGAGGTAAAATGATGATGATATTTATATGATGATATAAGGAGGATTTATACATTGCACCTCATTTTGATGAGGTCCCTATTTGATTGAATCCATGATGCCCTATTATTGACCAATCCTCAAAACATAATTAAGCAAAATACTTACCCTATTAGATATGAACCATGACTATACCTTGGAATGACTATGACTTGTGACTCTCAAAATCATGATGAAAGACTTTGATACAAGACACATCTTCCCTATTGATTCCTATGCCTCTTGGTAATCTCTATTTTGAATAACAAGATGGACATGAATATCACTCTTGCACTATTATGCTCAAACTTTCGAGTTCCCAATTTGATTTCTAGATTTCCAAATAGACCCTTACCTTGACCATGAAAGGAAGGGAACACGATTATGACCTCAATATTGTGAAATCTTGAAACATGGTTTCTCTATTACGACCTTGATCTTGTAAAATATCAAAATATGATTTCTCTATTATGATCTTGATGTTTGACTTGTGACCTTGTAAAATATGATTTGATAGTTGATACTCACCCTATTTGGATATGCTCGATGACTCATGATTATTATGGTACTAATGTGCTAGATCAGGGTAGTAGTTGACTTATGAATCACCTAACCTAGGTCACATCTCTATTTTGACTACCTCTAAATTCCCACCTTATGGATTATTTAGAGTTTAGAAAGGTGGCCCCTTTCATACTATTTTTATTTCTTGACCTAATTTTCTAATAGGTCAAATCCATGACGATATTGATACTCGATCTTGAATATCGATTTAGTATGATCTTGAAATATGATGTTTTTGACCATAATTAGTGGTTAGTTTCCTAGAAATTCCTAGGCCTAGATCATTCGTCAACCTCGAACACCATGAAAATCAACTCGACATTGATGCCATGAAATGTTAAATAATGCTTGAAATGTTGCTTGATTGTTGTTCAATTGTTGTATATGGATGAATGATCACCGTTAGGTCTAAACAGGAATCTAAACCCTAGCTTCTAGTGTTTGGACTCATGAACTTAATGTTTAAAATTTGACTCTCGACATTGATGTATGCAATCTTGACTCACAATTATGATCTTGACATTTACTTGACTCCTATGATCACCCTATTTGGATCTTGAGACCACCCTTGATATATGACTAATGACTTTTGTGTTCCCAAATCTTGAAATTTTGAAATTATGACTATGTTGATTCGCTCAATTTATGACTTAAGGGTGAGCTTCATGAGGACTAGGGTGGGACCTTCCATTGATTTTGAGCAATTATGATGTTGAAATATGATGCATGTCTTGAATTGTGGAAATATGAATTCTCGATCATGGATGTATAACCCCACCTAGGCCAATGTAGAATCTAGGACCCTAATTGATGGGAATGAAAGTCATACTTGACTCTTGATTCAAAGATCTCTATTCATTTGACCTAAAAATGTGACCTCTCTAAATTTGATTATATTTGGGATAATCTCTCCAAAATTGACTCCGGTGATGATACTTCCAATTTGATGATCTATGTGATAGATGTTGACCATGATGCTCGATTGATCGATTTTAGAATGAAATTGGAAATTGTAATTGGTGATGTTACCTTATGAGAATACTATGACGAACATGATATTGAATGGGAAAACTCAATTTTGATTGATGACTTGATTTAATTTTGGGGATAAAATTTCTTTTAGGTGGGGAGGATGTGATAGACTAGATCTTTCTCTCTCTTCTATTATGTACTTCTAAAACCCTACCTTGCTCAATGTTCTTGTATTAACTTCAATTTAAAAATTGAATATGATCAGATGCATAATTGATAACTATTAAGTGTAATTTATGCCTTGATGACACTCAATTTGAACCTGATATAGTTTTTGATTCTATCACTAATTGCCATACTTCCCATTTATGTTGAAGTAACCATTGAATAGATACCTACGTGGTTCTCATTATCACCTTGTAGATCTTGTTCTTACGATTCCAATGCATGTCATTTTACTCAATTCCTAGATTGTATGAAAAAGTTACGCTCATTTGAATCACATTGATTTAACCATGTTTTATCCCTTTTAGTTGCGGTTTTACCCTTGTTGGGCCCCAATTTGTGGGCACGCGGCCCAATAACCCCTCCTCTAATATGGGAACAATCTAAGCCCCCCTTTGACACCCAATCAAAAGCATGGATCCAATAGCAGCCAATCTTGTGCCCTTGGATTTGTCAGCCACATATTAAGCCTCCATTTGATGACCCTTGTCTTTTCCCCTTCCTCTATACAGCTCCCCAGCGCAAAGGTTGTCAGAGTTCTACCTACTCCACATTTTGGAACTTTCTTTTTGCGCCATATACCCCCAAAATTTCCAATTCCTTTTCCTGTAAAATCACTCCCCGAACTCCCCCCTCTTTTCTTTGCCTTTCACGAACCCTCGACCCCTCTAGCCTTCTTCTCCTTCCCCCATCCTCAGGCCGACAACACCGTGAGATATTTTGGGCATCTTGCTTTTATGGGGATTCAAGGGAAGATGGAGGTGGCAGTTGGTCTGCAGGGCTACTGCAAGACTGGGCGACACCTTCGCGACCTCCGCTGGCCACCCATGCACTGATCTCGACACTCGCCGACAAGCTGCTTTGAGAAGCACCACCACGTGACGTCGGGTGGTCATTGCGGTTCACCTGACTATAGGGCGACTGGGGGCGATGGAAATCGACAACACATGGCGTTGCAGGGTGGTGGGCACTGGTAGCAGGCGACTCCCCATCCACACCAACCACCCTACAACTATGGACAGTGGTTGGAAGCCACTAGTCCCGCGCCAACTCCCTCATGTGGCCCATTTTGGGGCCCAATTAAGGTATATAACTCTAAAATCCTTGATTAAAGGTACAATCTTCAAATACTCTCAACTCCCTAGTTATACATCCAAATGCAATGATGTAATATATTGTTTTGTTCAGAATAATGCCCTCTTTGCAATGATGCTACTTTCTTCTGCTAGATTTTCTTGATTCTACATTGATTTGCTAAAAACATTTCCTTCATGAACTTTTGACTAATAGCCAATCTCAACCATGTACCCATGTATCATTAATGGACCTTAACTACTCTAATCCCCTAAACCAATGATCTATAGTTCACTTTTACTATTTTTATATCTTGGACCATACAAATGCACCATAATGATTCATATTGACCTATCATGACTAGTTTTGTTCTAAAATGACTCTTGTGTGATGATTTGAAGCCACTTGTCTATATATGAGGTTTTGACCAAACTTATCATCATACCATGATTGAACTTCAAAATCAGTAGACCATATGGTGCTTTATGTCATGTTTGACTAGTAGCTTATGCCTCTTTACCCTGAGTACCTCATATAGTCTAAGAAGACCCATCTTTGTACATTAATATGCTCTAAATGTGATGTTCAAGTACTTTTAGATTTGGATCTTTAAACCCTTATGAAAAAGTGATCCTACATGTTTAAACACATAGGTTAGCTATGAGCTTAGACCCTACTATGATTTGTGATACTAAATGCCATGTAGCATACTCATGTACTCCTTTTGACAACATGTAACACTTAGTATGATCTATATGCACACATTGCTTTTTTGGGATCTAACCTTACTAAGAACATTGTATAATGTTATCCATGCTATACCAATGACTCTAAATCAGTAGAATCATCATGTCTTACATCTACATCCTAAATTGTCCTACTTAATGCTTCTTTTACTTGGAATTAAGACCCCATTGCATGAAATGGATCTAATGTGAAAAATTATGATCTTGCTTGTCTACACCTTGATGATAATCTAGATATTACCATGCCATGCTCCCCTTACTCCTAAATCAGACCTTAATCTTATGTAGTAGTACTCATAATGTGGATGTATCACCTAGACCTAAGGTGTTAGTATGACTTTTGGTCCATCATTGAATACTTGCATGCTTGTTTGGAAATAAGATTGAAATACCTAAAACCTAGGTCTAGGGGAACATCCACATATATTGTATGTTGTTTAGATTATCAAACCCTTTGGATCTAAGCCACCATCTTATATATTTTCCTTGTGAGGTACCCTTGGTTTGGATAATATCTAGGATCTTACTCAAGAATGCTTAATGTTGTACTCTACTCGTAAGGTATGCTTAACCTCTTGACCATACTATGTTATTGATTTATTTGTATGTATGCTTGTATTAATGCTTGTCTAGATAATTACTTGTTTGAGCTACTTGTTCCCTATTATTATTACGTTCATTTTGCTCAAAATATGTTGAACAAACCTTGAACATAATTGAACTTGTCCATTATACAAACCTTGTGTACCTGCTTGTATTCTCGGGGTAAGGGCACAAAATTGGGTGTATTACTTGAGATGTTAAGATAAGGCGGACCATGTCGATAAAAGGGTTGGATGATCTTGAGCACCCTTATGGACCCTTCCAATGGGAAGCTAGTCAATGGCCATATTATGTTGTTGCATATAATGGAAATACACCTAAAACACACTTTGTATAAAGAATGTCGTTAAGTGTTTCACACCTTGTTTCTAATTCTTGCTTATATGATGTTTCTAGCCAAGAAACTTTTATATAGTCTTAAACTGCTTACTTTCCTTTCATAGCGTACTTAATGCTTTAGCATTAATATGTTTTGTTTATAAAATTTTTAGTTACAAAATAAAGATCCACTGCACTCAAGACTCCAAGATCATAAATGAAACACCAATAGGTATACTTAAATCTAGAAATGGATACATGTTTCTTATCTCCATGTTTAATATCGTTTTCTCTTACCTTGTTCTTATTTGTGGTTCTATTCATGCATATGTTATGTGATCCATTCTAGGGACAGGTGCCCAGGTCCACTCGCCTTTGGTTATGTAGCAATTAGGAGTGTGAACTTAGGGTAACAAATGGCTCCATGACAGTTCTAAGTACTTATTCAAGCAAAACAAGCAGAGTTACCACAAAATACAGGCCTTGGGTCTTACAACGCCGATGCAAACATCTGTCGTTGTGGGTTGACGAGACGGTCTGACGAAAGATCTAGGGACCTACACCAGTCTATGAAGGATCCAAATAGGAGAAGATGAAGTACCTTAGTTCGTGGTGAATAAGAGACCAGAGGAGCATCTTGGGAGTTTCTCTATCTTCTTGTGCGGAGTGATGTGGTGGTCCAGAGACATACCTCCATTGAGCTGCTTTAAGGGGTTTGACCCATCTCATTGAACCCACTACCTGAAGCTCCTTGGTCAAGGATGAGGATCGTAAACTCCTCGTGACCATCACAGAAATCTCCCAGCCTAATAATTGGTCTGAGGTCTCTTCTTCCATCAAGACAAAGTTGTCGTTCTGGCTTTTGAGATGAAGCACGACGACGATAGGAATGGGCTTTGTTAGAAATTGAGGGGGATAAGGAGATCTGGGGTTCTTGACCAATCTTCCTAAAGAATTATATAAGCATGGGTATGAAAGGGGTAGCGGTGGTTCCCGATTCCCAACTTCTAGTATAATTGGGATATTTGGGCATTATCGTATATCTCACTGATAATGCCCAAGTCCAGGGTTATTGAGTTCATTGTAACCTCCTAGATGTGTTGGTGTTGTTATCCAGTAGGAAGAAGGGATAGAGAGAGAGAGAGAAAGAGATCCTAACTTTCTTAGACTCTTGCACTCATAGTAATAGGTAGTGACCTGGTAAGGGAGGAGACCTCCCTGGGCTCGTTCTTGCCCAGATCTGTGTCCCCAGATCCGGATAGGCTCTACTTTGAGCCACTTGATCATTAGATCAAGGAGGAGATTGATAGTGATATTAAATGTTGCATTGGGAAACTGTATTTATCCTGAGCTTAGTCCCGACTATCGAAACCCCCTTCTATTATAATTCCATATATCTAATGTTTTAGCATTATCTTCAAATAATTCTATAGAGGTCTAGGAAGCTCTGTTTGACCCCAAAATTTGGGATCGACTTCTTGTTTGATTAATATCATATCTGGAAAAGATTAGGATCAAATTACTAAAGA
This sequence comes from Alisma plantago-aquatica, assembly GCA_963693085.1. NCBI lineage: Eukaryota > Viridiplantae > Streptophyta > Magnoliopsida > Alismatales > Alismataceae > Alisma > Alisma plantago-aquatica. The sequence continues at coordinate 1,467,313,464 of OY856411.1, read as the reverse complement.
TCAATACCATTTTCTTGCTCTTCAAGTATTTCCTTAATTTATTCCCCTAAGTCACAAATAACTATATATTTATTCCTAATCTTGTATTTATCTTTGTTTAGTCATTATCCAGTATGATGCCAAGTGTTAGACCATTTTGAGTTTATTTAATACCCAAACACTCAGATTCCAAGTAACGACTAGATAATTGATCCTTTAGTTATCTAGGTCTTTAAACACTTTAGAATCTTCTAAATTCTCTCCAATTATCTCCATATGAGTTTATTAACCATTTCTCAAGATTAGGGACAACATATTAGGCTCGATATTGCAATTCCTTATCCTATTTTCTAATGGGCTTATTTGCTATACAAAGGGCCCAATTGGGCTTAACTTGGATTCTAAGGACCATAACTCAAACATGAGCCTTCCGACCAAACCAACCAATTTAGTATTCTATAATTATGAAACTAAGACTGAGATAATAATTTATTAATCCAAATTTATAAAATTTTAGGATCTTATAGACCCTCTTTGTGATACACATCAACTGTGTATATATAAACCTTAGGTATCATTGTCATGAATTCATCTCATGCAACCTACTCTTACTTAAATAGAAGCATAGTGCTTTCAATGATAACATGGATGCCCACAAAGGAAGAGCTTGTTAGTCTTCATGATGAAGCTCATTCTGACATCATCATGACAACTTTTGTTGGGACCAAGATCAAAGTAGTGACTTCCTTCTATGGAAAACATATCATGATTAGCCTCATTTTCAAGATGCAAGTCATGATCTGTGGTCTAATTCATCTTTAGGACCAACACTGTGAAAGGTAGACCTTACAATTATAATGTATCTTGAGTCATTGTGCAAACTTTCCCGATTGGGACCTAGATGTCATAACATTTGCTTACTTAGGATGGAGCAAACATTTTTTAATCAAGCCATGAGTATATCCATTCATCCCACTCTCATCATAGTAGGCAAAGGAGATGTCAAAAATAGAAATATACATACTTCTCAAAAGATGCATAATCACCCCAAAGAGTCAAGCATGTGAGTGTGACTCATCCATTTTGAGTGTAGAACGAAACCCAAAGAAAAAGAAATCCCCCAAAAATAAAACTATATGTCTCACCATCTGTATATAAGTAAGGTATAACTTGTCTGTCCATCTCTATCATTTTCCTAATCTCACTCGAAAGGTTCATGTCCTCATGAATCAAAAGGATATCATTAAAGGAAGACACCCATAGCCTGGTCTTTGTTGCAACACTATTGATGTGATAACCCTAATTTTAGGCTGTTGATATTTGTACTAGTACTTGAGTACATAATTGGAATAAAATGATATAATTGTGGAAGTTGAGGTCTTATATGGTCAATTTGAGTAAGTTGATCTTGTGGTGATGATGCTAGAAGTTATATTGATGTATACTTTGAGTTGGATGCCCTTAATTATCAAGTTGGATAGTTATGACTTCATTTATCATTAGGGATACACATGGACCCAAAGGGTGGAATGATGAACCTTTGTAGGCTTAATAATCAAACAAACTGGATTGAATTTGTCATTATGGTTTGAGGATTAATTGACTTGTATTCAAGGTTTATATACTTAATTATGAGGGTACTTGACGAATATATCTACATGAACGTATATTGAGGTTCCAATATCAAATTTGACTATATGTTAAATTACATATTGTGGAGTTAAGGTATCATATTCATGGTATGTTGATTTACCATTCAGGATATACTGAGTTTGATATAATCGACACTATTAATTATGTAGGATTTTTTACATCGTAAATTCTGGATGATGGAATAACTTAGGCGGTTGGGTGTAAATTTGTCACGTGGCCCTTTTGTTTGGGTATATTCCTATTATTCCTAGGGTCTAGACTGGGTGATGAAGACTTGGTCTTCCACCTCCATCTTCTCAGGATCTACCGACACCTCATTCTGTAAAATGTTTAGTGTTGGTTGGTTTCACTCAGACTACTAATTCGTATCTTCAGCAACCAGATATTTTGGATCAATGAGGTGTAAGCAACTGACCCTGGCTTGCAGGATATGAAGGTGACATGAGGGCCTCGACCTCCCTCGTCTCTCTCCAAAGCTACAAGTAGCAAATAACCTTAAAGAAGGAGGACTCTTTAGCCTAGCTCAACGAGCCCAATCTCCATCGATAGGAAGGTGAACCTCAGGTCCGTTGCATAACCTCACCACTTGCTAAGACCTCTTCCAAGACAGAAATGAGGTTGTGGATCTCCTTGAGGTATCTCAGACTCAAGGCAAGCATTATGAAAGAACCCCCTCTTCTTCTAGCGCCAACAGCTCTGCCATGGCATCCAAGAGGGTGGAAAATGGTGGACCTATAAACACTAGTGGCCCTTGATTCTTATCTATAAGGGTGTGTGACCAATGCTATTCGATACATCAGATCCTTGTGGCAGAAGAGCTCCACACCATCCGTAGATGCGCCAAGGAGGATAAGTGCAGAGATGCCTCACGTGGAGGAGAGAACTAGGACGCAAGTCGACAGTCGGTCCAGCAGCTACAGGGGGCAGTTGATTCATCCAATCCGTTGTGAAGCAAGGATATGCGAGTATCCCTAGAGGGAGACAAGACCATGGTTCTCTTCCTCACTGTGAACCTCGGCCATGACGGTACTCGTGCAATGAAGTTGTTTATTTCTGAGAGAAGCTTGTGGAGCCATGGTCTCAGCTGCTTTCTTAGAATGCCCGTGAGGTTGAGAGATTCATCAGTCCTTGAGTTCGCTACTGGAAGTTGGTGGGTTTCCTCACCGAGAACCAAGCCGCTTATGGCGGCGCTCAACCAACGAACCCACGCTGTGACCGGTCCCTCCCTCCTTGCCGACGAGGGAGTAGATAGATGTGTGCACGACGGTCCAGTAATGGAGATTCACCCATGCTCAAACTGCAAGTGTCGTACTGTGATCACTTGCCTCGGCGATGCACGGACGATACCTGTAGAAGAGTGCGGCAAAAGCGCATGCGTGGAAGAGAAACTAGACCAGACGGGTCTGCGGGTCGAGGAGAAAGCGGATCCTCTTGAAGATCCATCTTGCTTGCCCCATCTAGGAATGTCTAGCCGCATCTCAGTCCAGGAATAAGATCCTACGGTCCTAGAATTTCTAGAATAGGTGATGACCGGATATCTAGATGAGCAAGAATGATTAGAAATCTCTGAACTCAGGTACGTGTTTATTAAGTATAAGACTAGTTTACCTTGGTTGCTTATGATATGTTGTATCTTGTGTGATACTACTTGCTTATACCTTGTTGATTGAACTACTATACTATATGCTTTGCCAAAACTTAATGAAACATAAAAGGACATTGTGATGAGTTGTATCTACTAGTACACATGGCCCAGTATAGATGTATGTTGCCTAACATGGATGTATGATGAATAATTTTGCCCATACTAGATGTATGAGAAGTGCTTATAAAATTGTAGTACAACTGCATCAAATGAAACGTATAAAAGAGGTGTTTTACCTAATTTTTCGCCTTAAGAAATGGTTTTCTTTTCTTTCTTCTTTCTTCAAGTAATTTCATACATGCAACCATACTATTGTATCTTTTACCACATACCAACTTTTGTTGATGTTTTTGTTTCTCGTATTTTCTAGGTCTAGAACTAGAATGGGATAAAAGAATAGGATGTGAGCAAGTTGTACATGTTGTACCTACTATCTAAGATCCTGTTAGCATACATGGTCATAGATTGTATAATCTTCATTCAATATGTAATTGTAAATCATTTTGTAATAATTCATGTTGTATAAATATACATGTTGAATGTTGAGAATGTCATGGTGTATTATATGTTTTATATGTTCATGTATGCGTATGTCGCTTCCACATCGCTCTCTGATATGATTGGATGATGTTTTCAGATTATGACCTCTCATTCCCAATAGGGTTTGGAGAAGCCAAAATCTGGGGATGTCACAGTTGGTATCAGAGCATGAACAATAGATACACCTACAATTGCTCACCATGAAACATAAAACTATTTCACCTTTCACTTTAAACCATAAAAACATAGCAAGTTGTTCTACATGATCTACGTTTGACCTAGCCTCTAGGTTAGAACCCAGATGTTTGAGAACTAGGTCTAGACAAGTGTCTGAATCCCTTTGAATATAGAGCTCATATGTATTGGGTAGCTACACTAGTCTACACCATGTTCTCACCATTTTACTAGGTTACATGGCACCAGACTATCTACTATGTGTTGGACACTTGAGTTTGCTAGTTTGGTTTTGTTTCCTAATCGGCTCGCATCTCGACAGTTTTCTCTAACGCCTTCTTTATTAGAGAAAAAATATATAATATTTTATTAGATATATGTAAATATAAAAATGTGTCCCTCACACAGGGGAGTAGTGGGTGTTCATGCAATCTAAGTGAAAGGGAGTGACATCAGTCTAGAAGAGAGAATAGACCTAGATTAGACGTTTAGAGCCTCATAAGGTTATGTGATACATAGATAGACAAAAGAAAGATGAAGGAAATAGGAATATAGAATCTTATCTAACTTTAATCCGTGATGGTATAAGTTTCCTTATTAAGATTTGAGTTGTATATGAGCCAAATCCACTCTTAGAGGATCTATGCTAAGTCGTGATGATGAAAGTACATTCCCTTTTCCTACTTAAGATAAGCTAAGTTAAGATAGAGATGAGTGTGCATGAGCCTCAAGCTCTTATACAAGGAGGATATCTAGTGGTAGGATGAGATATGTGGTGAACTCTTGAGAGAGTAAGACCCACAGAGAGAAGGTCGTAGGACCTAGCCTCCAATATATGAGATATGTGTTAAAAAATGTCCTATACTAGATTACTCTTGAGCGTTGAGTTGAGTCCTTATGCATGATTCAAATCTATATGTGAGAATTGGGTAAAAGAAAAGGATGGGTAGATGACCCATATGATAAAGTCAATCCTTTGGCTGAGTTAGGTCCTAACTGGAGTGACATATTTTGTAAATCTCACCATTAGTTGCAAGTGAGGTAATATATGAACCCTAGTTATGAGAGTATGATGCTCTGTGTGAAAGATACTCAACATACATGTTCTCCCTTCTTCTTCTCCTTCTTAATATACGATGGTAGAAACCTCACTTGATCTATATAGATGATTTATATATGAGGAGTCACTCATATAAGCTTGACCTATTCTATATTTCCACCCTATACAATACATGTAGTACCCAAAATTGAAATCATGATAAGTTTGACTTTAAAATATTCTCTTCCCCTTCATATGAAACATGAAAGATATGATGCTGAGATCATGGGATAAACTTAGTATATTCTCTTTTTCCCTTCACATAATACATGCAAGACATAAAAAGTTGAACTCATGAACTTGATATAAAGATATTTTTGGATCATAGGGTATATGATCAGAAAGATAGTTTGTAACTTTGATCCTTCTCAATGTATGCTTCTAAGTTGAGTATGAATATCACACCATAGGGTGAAACCCTAATGGTCAAACATGTTACGTAAGCCCTTCTTAAGTAGAAAAATTCGAATATCAAGGATGAAGATAAATCTCCTCTAATGCTGAAATCATTGTAAGATGTTGATCATAAAACATATTAATGATGTTAGAGTTGAATGATCTGAATATCATGGCATATAAATGAATTCCTCCTTAACATTCAAAGTATGAACAAAACCTGTACCCTTAGAGGTGATGTAACCCTAAGATATCATAATGTCATTTTATGGCTAAGACATTAAGTGATTCTTCCACATATATAAGGTGGGGTGGACACACCTAAGAATCTCTAGACCCTAAGCTGACAACTTAGAGTGCATGCAACTATGGTGGTCTTAGAACCTAAGAAATGATGATGTATATGAAGTTGAACTCCTAAATAGCCTCTTAAGGATGAGATTAGTTGAATTTCGAGGACAAAATTCCAAATAAGGTGGGGTGAATGTGATAACCCTAATTTTAGGTTGTTGATATTTAGACTAGTACTTGAGTACATAATTGGAATAAAATGATATAATTGTGGAAGTTGAGGTCTTATATGGTCAAATTGAGTAAGTTGATCTTGTGTTGATGATGCTATAAGTTATATTGTTGTATACTTTGAGTTGGATGCCCTTAAATATCAAGTTGGATAGTTATGACTTCATTTATCATTATGGATACACATGGACCTAAAGGGTGGAATGATGAACCTTTGTATGCTTAATAATCAAACAAAGTGGATTGAATCTGTCATTATGGTTTGAGGATTAATTGACTTGTATTCAAGGTTTATATACTTAATTATGAGGGTACTTGACAAATATATCTAGATGATAATATATTGAGGTTCCAATATCAAATTTGACTTTATGTTAAATTACATATTGTGGAGTTAAGGTATCATATTCATGGTATGTTGATTTACCATTCAGGAGATACAATTCAGGAGATACTGAGTTTGATATAATTGACACTATTAATTATATAGGATTTTATACATCGTAAATTTTGGATGATGGAATGACTTAGGCGGTTGGTTGTAAATTTGTCGCATGGCCCTTTTGTTTGGGCAGATTTCTATTAGTCCTAGGGTCTAGACTGGGTGGTGAAGACTTGGTCTTCCACCTCCATCTTCTCAGGATCTACCAACACCTCATTCCATAAAACGTTCAGTGTTGGTTGGTTTCACTCAGACTACTGATTCGTATCTTCAACAAACAGATATTTTGGATCAATGAGGTGTAAGCAACTAACCCTGGCTTGCGGGATATGAAGGTGACGTGAGGGCCTCAACCTCCCTCATCTCTCTCCAAAGCTGCAAGCAGTGAATAACCTTAGACAAGGAGGACTCTTTAACCTAGCTCAATCAGCCTGATCTCCATCGATAAGAAGGTGAACCTCAGGTCTGTTACACAACCCCGCCACATGCTAAGACCTCTTCTAAGACAGAAACAGGGTTGTGGATCTCCTTGAGGTATCTCAGGCTCAAGGCAAGCACTGTAAAAGAACCCCCTCTTCTTCCAGCGCCAACAACTCTACCATGGCATCCAAGAGGGTGGAAAATGGTAGACCTATAAACACTGTTGGCCCTGGCTTCTTATCAACAAGGGTGTATGACCAATGCTATTTGATTCATTAGATCCTTGTGGTAGAAGAGCTCCACGCCTTCTGTAGATGCATCAAGGAGGACGAGCACAGAGACGCCTCACGTGGAGGTGAGATCCAGGACGCAAGTCGGCAGCTGGTCCAACAGCTACAGGGGACAGTTGATTCATCCAATCCATTGTGAAGCAAGGATCTGCGAGTATCCCTAGAGGGAGACAAGACCATGGTTCTCTTTCTCATTGTGAACCTCGGCCATGACGGCGCTCGTGCACTAAAGTCGTTTGTTTCTGAGAGAAGCTTGTGGAGCCATGGTCTCAGGTGATTTCTTAGAATGGTCGTGAGGTTGAGAGATTCATCAGTCCTTGAGTTCGCTGCTAGAAGCTGGTGGGTTTCCTCGCCGAGAACCAAGCCGCTCGTGGTGTCACTCAACCAACGAGCCCACGCAGTGACCGGTCCCTCCCTCCTTGCTGATGAGGGAGTAGCTGGATGTATGAACGACAATCCAGTAATGGAGATTCACCCATGCTCAAACTGCAAGTGTCGTACTATGATCACTTGCCTCGACGACGCACAAACGGTACCTGCAGAAGAGCATGGCAAAAGTGCATGCGTGGAAGAGAAACCAGACCAGGCATGTTTGTGGGTTGAGGAGAAAGTGGATCCTCTTGAAGATCCGTCTTGCTTGCCCCAGCTAGGAATGCCTAGCCGCATCTCAGTCTAGGAATAAGATCCAACGGTCCTGGAATTTCTAGAATAGGTGATGACCGGATATCTAGATGAGCAAGAATGATTAGAACTCTCTAAACTCAGGTACGTGGTTTATTAAGTATAAGACTAGTTTTCCTTGGTTGCTTATGATATGGTGTATCTTGTGTGATACTACTTGCTTATACTTGTTGGTTGAACTACTATACTATATGCTTCGCCAAAACTTAATGAAACATAAAAGGACATTGTGATGAGTTGTAGCTACTAGTGCACATGGCCCAGTATGGATGTATGTTGCCTAACATGGATGTATGATGAATTTCCCATGTTAGATGTATGATGAAATAATTTTTCCCATACTGGATGTATGAGAAGTGCTTATAAAATTGTAGTACAATTGCATCAAATGAAACATATAAAAGAGGTGTTTTACCTGATTTTTCGCCTTAGGCAATGGTTTTCTTTTCTTTCTTCTTTCTTCTTTCTTCAAGTAATTTCATACATGCAACCATACTATTGTATCTTTTACCATGTACCAACTTTTGTTGATGTTTTTGTTTCTCGTATTTTCTAGGTCCAGAGCTAGAATGGGATAAAAGAATAGGATGTGCGCAAGTTGTACAGATTGTACCTATTGCCTAAGATCCTGTTAGCATACATGATCATAGATTGTAGAATCTTCATTCAATATGTAATTGTAAATCATTTTGTAATAATTCATGGTGTATAAATATAAATGTTGAATGTTGAGAATGTCATGGTGTATTATATGTTTTATATGTTCATATATGTATATGTCTCTTCCGCATCACTCTCTGATATGATTGGATGATGTTTTCAGGTTCTGACCTCTCATTCCCAATAGGGTTTGGAGAAGCCAAAATCTGGGGATGTCACAATTGACTTCACTTTGTATCGTCGACCCAAAAATGAATCGCTCCTCCTAGATGTTTAGAATGCCTCCATGAGTGGTTTAAGCCACCATGGTGTATCATACTCACCACACACCATATTCATCGATCCACTTCAATCCACATGACATTCAATAGTTAGCCCTTCTTCACTTTACCTTGAGACCTGACTCTAGATCTCATTCCACATTAATCTAGACGTGCATAGACATGACTAGCTTTCCTTGTCTAGTTCCAATTATAACAGCCATCCAACCTCTCCCTATATGGTTGGACATATTTGCATTTGCCTTTAAATTATGGATGTTTGGTGGTTTTCATTTGAAGAACTCCACATGCTTCAACTTCAGTTGGAGGTCAACAAAATTGAGATCCTTTATTGCTTAATGAAGGTTAAACCCATCCTCTTTGTAATGACTTTATCCTTATGATCAAATATTTACAACACTACATTAGAAAATATAAACAAATATTTTTATAATCATGCTTTACACCAAGAGTTGTGATATCTTATACATACGGTTACAAAATTAAGAATATGCATTGATCCCTATTTATTCTTTAATAGGGGACAACTGTCACGTCTCTTCTAGATCTTTTTTAATCACATGTCCATGAGTTCTCATAGGGAACAAACTACACATGGACCCTAAGAAGGGAAACATAGGTCAGACAAATGACCGGTACAAAATCAATATTTGAAATGTAAAACAATATGAACCTATTTACCAGGGATTTTCATGACAAAATGCAAATATATAAAATAGTGTAGGAAAGTATCGAGTGGTATCAATGGTTTATCAAATTCAACAGGACTAAATATCCAGTTTTGAGACTAGTAACTTAAATTTCAAATAGATTGCACATGTTAATGTCTAGTTGTTAGGGAATTGATGGGTTCTCTCCTACGGAGAACAACAATACACCAAATGAGATTCCCAATATACTGAGGGACCCTATGTCCTACAATTCTTTGTAGAGGTGTGGAAGCATAATTTGGCTAAACTAGGGGCACTAAAGTGTCCTTTTTTAACGTTTAAACAACACAGAAGACACTAGATGTCATATGGGGGAGTGGGTAAAATTTTTGTAGGAAAAGTTTATTTTGAACTAGATAATGTATTATGTAGTTCAAATCTCTAAGTTACATTTTTTTATTTAAGTGTGAAGAGTATATGAATACACTCTTCTACGTCATGGTTGGTCTCAATATATTGAATTTAAGTGAATGACGTAGGAATGCATGTTATGTAATGATGTGGGAATGAGTATATGTTATATGGAAAAATCATTTTTGGATATATGTATGATTCAAAAAATAGGTCTTGTGAATGTGTGTGAATATGTGTATATTTGGCAAAGGGATCATGTATGTGTATGTGAATATGTTATAATTTGGCATGACCATTGAATCTCAGATATCAATGTGAATGTAAGTGTATTTCAGCTTGTGTGTTTTACTATAGGTTTTTCATGTTTTCATATGACCTATTGAATAGTAGGTTTGCAACTTGTTGTTTTATTGTAAGCAAATATATTTGTAGTGTCAGTTATGTGCAAAATATGGAGACTATATATCTACAACTACTATTTCCTATAAAGGAAACATATGCTATAGATTTTTTTAGAAACCTATTGATAAATGGAGGTCAAGACATCAATTTAGATGACAAATTGAGGCTATACCTTCTTGGAATGTTGGTAAAAGGGATCTACCGCAGCTATAAGTTTGATATAAAAAATAGATGGTGCAAAGTTTAGAACTGTTAGGAAAATGAAGTCTATTATAGTGGTTTTCTTTTCCAAAATAGACCATGTGTTTAGTTAGTAGTGTCGGTTGTTGTACCTCCTATAATTGATGTTACCTTTACTACATCAATTTCTAATGATAGAATAAATCAATGTTGTAACCTTGGTTTTATTGCTTCACCCACCATTTGTGTCACTTTTTATCTGACTCTTTAAGCCTCAATTAGTTTATGTAATATCCTACATGTGTACTAGTAGATATATGCATAAGAATGGTATTATGACAAAATCCCTCTTATTCATCATTGGTTGAACAAGTAAACCTATGTTGAAACCTTAGGCAAAGTGGAGAGAAAGGTTAATGCCCAGTCAACACACTGCCTATCTCTATTTGGAAGAGTTTGTTTAGCCAAATCATGCTAAGTACAATACCAACATACATAACGAAGGTGGTTGCCTTACCACTTACAAAATGTTATTAAATTGATGTAAAATTCAAGAATTTGATTTTTGGGGGTAGACACAAGAAGTAATCAATGTCACTTCTTCCTTGGAATTTAGTCACTATAGACATGTTAGTGGGGTGAAATCTATGTGAGATTAGAACCTAGACCTAGGCATGAAAAGCCAAAGGGAACTAAAATCAAGAAGGAGCATGACATGGATGAAAGGCATGGAAACTGAATATGCCACTTTCAACAACTAACAAGGCATATTTATATCTTCATTCTAAAAACTACCATTGTTTGTTAAGAACATTGTGGGGGGAAATCCCTACAAATGGAAAAATATTGGTCTCAAATGATTAACGGGTTCCCATATCAGAAATTCTAGAGAGCATGTACACAAAGTCAATCTAAGAGGGCCTATCTAACTTGACAATAGATTGTCATGTTAAGGATGATCTACAATCTAGTGAACCCTACATCTAAACAAGCAGAGGATATATTCAACTGGGTGTATAATGATGATGGAGTCTTTAGTGTTATATGGGCATATGATATGCTACATAAGGGAAAACTGGGTGAAGAAGAGTGGCTTGTGGAAGCAACTATGATCTATAGATGCATCTCATAAGGGAATAAGTTTAGTTATTGGTTGGGTGAAAAGGACAATGAATGAAATAGGCCCGAATGAGAATATGAACATATTAAAGCAGAACAACTATAGAATCTGACTTTTTTGCTATTACAAATGGTATGGAAACAATGTGGAGGAGTTTTGAAATGTAGATGGTGGTTGAGTTGGATAAAAAATTGATCATCCTGATGAGTAAGGAAACAAAGGTAATACCACCTAATCTACTGATAAATGTGTTTTCATCATTTTTATTTACATCTTTTAGATATCTTTTTAGGATTGTTTTGTTATTTATTTTCTTAGTTTTATAATTAATGATATTATTTTATATTTTATCTTTAACTAGAATTTTAATTATATTTTCTTGGGCTTGTGTAGGAAATAGCATAAATATTCTTGGAGCATAATTGCACAATTTGCACCAGTCCTATAATTCATGTATATCCGTCACCAAAAGTGCCATAACTTTTGCGTCCAAACTCCAAATTGAGTGTAAAGTATTCATTGGAAAGGAAATTTAATTTCTTAAAAGAATATTCTATTAATTGGACCGCTTGTGTGCCTTTTACGAGAGAAAAATACGTTCGAAATCACTGCTATGGGAATCTGCATTGAAGAGAGTTACATGGTCAAGACAATTAAAGACAATCAAAATTCTATTGACCAGATCCAAAATATTCAAAAAGACGGCTCCCTCCCTCCCCCCTATTTTTAGGGCAGCCTACCCCTCCTTCTCCTATAAAAGGAGGGGGGTTCTCCATCTTTCATCATCATATTTTTATACAGAGAAAATCTGGAGCGATTGTTTCTTACTTGTATTTTGTACTCAGTTTTCAGCAATAAAGCAATTTTCTCTTGAAGTTAAGTTCTCTCTTTATATTGCTCCCCAAATCTCTTTTTTATTCTGCTTAGATCTAGAACTTCTTATCCTTTTTCTTATTTCCTGGAGCAAGGGATTAAGTATACGATCGTTTAATTGCTTCTAGCATAAGGACTCGTCTCCTTTCTTGGTCTAGACTATGGCCAAGATCCTTTGTTCCTCTACCTCCCCCTGTTCCATGATCATGAGCAAGTAGTCCCTTCTTTGATGCTAGGGAATAGCCCCTTAGCCATTGTTTTGAATCGAATCAAAGGTTTAAACTATGTTTTTTTGTACATGGCTTTTGGTTTAGAGATCAATGATCAAAATGAAATAATTTCTCATTTGATCATAAGTTAATTCTGGTGGATATGACCATGGAAACCAGAGTTTAGAATGACTAAAACCAACCGCATAGGGATTTTGATATGACCGTGGATTTTTCCCTATTAGGATGATAAATCAAGAAACATGAGCACCAGGACCAATGGGCTCATGTGGAGTTTATCTTTTGCGTATTATTCGTGATCTGCATGCCTTCTTCTTCTCCTTCTATCGTTCAACCTTGATTTGTTTTCCTCACATGAATAAGGTGGTCAAAACCCCTAAGCCTTCATGCTTTCCCATATGATTCAATCAATGTTTTTTATCAATCATTCTTAATTTCATGCACTTTAATTCATTCCATAGATAACTCTTTCTCTTTCTAACAATCTTCGTCTATTTTGTCTTAGTATAACTCTTTCCATTTTGATTGACATTAGTGTAATCTTTTTATTCTTCTGTAGTTTCAATTCTTGTTTTAGTGTAAGCAATCAATCCCCCAACATGGAATATATCTTCTTGTTCAAACTAATTAAAAACTCCAAAAATAAAATAAAGTTTCAAAATCAATTGGGAATAGAGCCAACAATCTTAAAAACATTGTCCTGTGGGATCGACCCTTCTATACTAGCCTTAATCAGAAAGTAGAAAAAAGGATTAAACTCTAGGATAATTATCTTAGTGATTAGTGTGCACTTCGATGCGTATCATATACCTAGAGAGGCCAACCATGTGGATGGCAACATGATGAAACATCATAAAAGACACAATATTGGTTCTCATTTTATTCATAGCTTAGTTAACATTATAAGTAAGAAGTTAGTTTGTTATCATATTCTTACTATGACATTTGATTATATTAATCGTAATACTTGTGGTTTTTCATTTCAGAGCAACATGCACTATTACAATTTTGGCCTCTACTTCCGCATAATATAATGTTAGTTTCCTAAAAAACATGACACAACATAAGTTCCATCTTGGTTACTGAAAGGAAATCATCACAATAGTTCAATAATGGCCATTGAGGCAAAAATTTAGGTAGTGCTTTAGTTATAGTGTTTGTTCTAAATAGAAACAACCATTACAAATATGTAGAAATTTTTTATTCCTTGACAAATTTTGGGACAACAAATATAGCATCAGTTTTGTGGTAAACCAACATCATAGCCTCTCCATCTATCCACTCATAAAATAAATGTTCCCTCTAAAATTTTTATTATGATTATTTTCCTAACCAAAACTATCATAAGACCTAAAACATGATATTGATTTCTCATCAAATTCAACTCAATTTTTGGTACTAAACCACTTCTATAATATTTATGTGATGATCCTTGTGAAATAATTTTTCCTTCCAATTTAGCTTTTTATGCCAAGTAACTATGGTAAACTGAAGTGAAATATCTAAAGTTTTACAAAAGTGTGACTTCAACTTTACATCCAAACCACACAATAATGCATTATTGTTACGTTGATTTTGTAAAGAAATTGACACTAAGATAATGCATTATTGTTACGTTGATTTTGTAGGGAAACTGACACTAAGATCAAACACATGAGTGTTGTTTTGGCTACAATGTCGACTTGTGGTCTTAAACTGATGTTGTAGCTTAACATGTTTAGAATTCTTTCTTTCCCTATTTAGCTCTTTTGGTGTTGTAAAAATCTTCTTCTTCCCCTACCCTGACAACTTTGGCAATTTTTTTCTTCTTCCCCGAACTCGACATAGACAATGCCCCTGACGCTACTGTCGGCACTGTGACAACATTTGATCCTTGATGTTGCCACCCTTCCCTCTCTCTCACTCATTTCCACTACCTACAACTTCCCCCAATCCATTGTTGTTGCATGCTTCACTTCCATGTCACCTACTTTCCTCTCACTATTGTTGCCTTCCATGAATGAGAAAGAGTCATACTGCACCGCTAATAGCAGTTGTCACTACCATGTATGAGGAGTCCCTCTACCCCTATTTCCTACTATTTCTCTACCCCTATTGTGCATCCTCTTTCCTCGTTGTGGATGAAGGTCATTATCTTCCTTCTTCTCCTTATATACCTCAATTTGTTATTTTTGTGCCCTTGTCACCAAGTGCATGTTTAATTTGTTGATTTTTGAGTAGTTATCCCCTAGATATCTAACTAGAGTTTCTTATTGAGTGCATTGTTATATTATGTTTGTTGAATTCATTGTCATATAATTTCTTGATTAACTTGACATGAATTACATATTGATAATAATTAACCTAAAATTGGTATGAATGTACCTAAATCCATATGAATCACTCCTAGTATTAAAATGAATTTGATATACATTTACCTAAATTAACTCGATTTAGACTTAAATAAAAAATATGTTAACCCAAGTTATGTTGGACTAGAAATCCATCCATGATTTACTCATTAGGAGTAAATCTTAGATAGTCCTCATTTGGTACTATTCTTGAACATTTTAATCTCACATAAAATGTGGGTGTATAATGTGTGTTTTGTTTTCAAGAAATTCTTCTTTCTCTATTTGTTGTCTTGGTACTTATGTAGGTGGGTGTTTCCCTATCTACATTTGTATACTTGGAGGACTATGGGGAAATGATGCCAAAATATTCTCAAAAATTAAACACACCTTATATACTTGTTAGTGAGATCAGGTGTTCAATAATGAGATAGGCAGTACACAATCATAAATATCAATGCTAAATACATATGTTTTTAGCTTAACAACTCATCCAAGATCTAGTCATTAGGAGTAAACATTAGATATTCCCCAATTTGGAAATTTTCTTTAACATTTAATCTTACTTAGGACGTCATTGTATAATGCATGCTTGGTTTTAAAGTATTTCCATAGTCATGTTCATGTTTGTTCTATGGGTACCCCATCTACAACGGTGTACTTGGAGAATAATACAGAAATTGTTGAAACATTCCTAAAAATCAAACACACATTATACACTTACTATTGAGATTAAGTGTTCAAGAAGGAGATGATTGCTACATATACACCAATACGAATGCTAAATATTGTTATAGAAACTAATTTTATTTAAAAATTGGCGTAGCTAACACCAATTTGATGCAATACTCAATGAAGCATTGGTTTAGGACCAAAATCAGTCAACATTGGATATCAATTCAAAAGTGTTGCATCGAAGAGTTTACAAATGGTCTTGATGAGGTTATAAGATTTATGAAGCAACATAGGGGACAACATGGAGATAGATTATATTTCCCTTATAGGAACTGTAATACAACATGAAAATCGACACTCTTGACGAAACCAAAAACCATTCAAGTGCAACGGGATTGTACAAGGCTATACATAATAGTATTGATATGGAGACATTCTTTTGTAAGATCGGTAGATGTCAGTAGTGGTACTTGTGTGGAAGAAGAAATGACCGCCGATATTGATGTGAATGAACCAATACCTAAGGATATGGTTGATGTGATACTAGATAGTTATGGGTAAATATAATTGATCCAACTTCGATATTTAGAAATGTTTGACATGATGATGAGAAACCATTGCACTATGTTTGCAAGGTTAAGCATTTTGTTGGGATTGTATACCCTAAAGGCTAACAATAGGTGGAGCAAAAAAAATTTCATGTCTCTATTATCTTTGTTGAAAGAAATTTTTCTGAAAGACAACAACTTAAAATCTCGACATACAAAATAAAGAAGATGTTTTGCCCATTGGTATTGGAGGATACAAAGATACATGCATGCATGAATGGCTATTTTATTTCTAAAGGACTACATGTATTTGAAACTCTTTCCAAAATTTGGGTCGTCAGGGTACAAAATGATGACTTTAGGTACATCAAGTTTGGCTCTCCTATCAAGGTGATCTGGTATCTACCTATAATATCATAGTTTTAGTGCTCATTCTGATTTGGAAAAGTTGCAGAATTTATCTTGCCATGCATAGGTAAAGATAAAGAATGATGGAGTGTTGTGACATGTGTTTGATTTTCCACAATATAAAAAGAATTGATTTATTGTAGACTCAATTTGGTGAGGAAGTCTGGTGATTAAACTTGGGACATTGTACTGATGGGATGAATCTATATTGTGTATTAAGAAGTCAACATAACACTTGGCATGTTATGATTTTTATATGCAGTCTTCCTCCTTAGTTGTGTATGAAAAGTAAGTACGTCAAGCTTTTCAATGTTGATATAAGGGCCCAAACAACGTAGAAAAGATATTGATGTTTACCTTTAACCTCTTACTGATAACTTGAAACTCTAAGAAGAAGGTGTAATGATTTATGATGCTTCACATGAAGAGGCTTTTAATTTTCATGCTATGTTGTTTTGCACAACTTATGACTTTCTAGCATACAATAATTTTTCTAGATACAACATAAAAGGAACCAAAGTGTGCCCTATATTTGAGGAAAACATTGATTCAATATGACTAAAATATGATGGAAAGATTGTATATCATGATCAATGAAGGTTCCTCCCAAAAGTGCATCCTTAGCTGAGGTTGTGCAAGGCATTTAATTTCTCAACTGAGCAACACAATGCCCATAAATCTATGTCAATGGAGGATGTTTATGAAAGAGTAATAGGTATTCTCAATGAATTTGGTAAGATAACATGTACTACCCCCGTGTGTGATAAATCTTTATTTAAGAAGAGGCTAATATTTTAGAATCTTCCTAACTAGAGTTCTTCTAAATTAGACACTATATCAATGTCATGCATGTTGAGAAAAATGTATGACACAACGTCATTGGTACTCTATTGAATATACTAAGAAAGACTAAAGATGGAATCCAATCCAGAAAAGACCTATGTGAAATGGGTACAAGGAAAGAATTAACAATAGAGGTTATCATCAATCATATTTACCTTTTGTTTGTTATACTTTTTCTAGACATGAGAAAAGATCTTTCTGCAAGTGCTTTCTTAATGTTAAGGTACCATAGGGATACACATCTAATGTCCATAAATTGGTATAAATGAAGGATATGAAGCTGATAGATCTTAAATATCATGATTACCATACCTGAATGCATCAAATATTTCATGTGTCTATTTAAGTATACTGCCAAAGCATGTAATGTCTATAATCACCAAACTTTGTTTCTAATTCAACACTCTATGTGGAAAAGTTGTTGATCTTGAGAATGTTGATAAGTTGCAAAGGAAAGTGATGATTATCTTGTTCTAGTTTGAGATATATTATGCCTTCCATTTTTGGTATGATCATATATCTTGTTGTCCATTTGAATAGGGAAGTGAAGATGTTGGTTCTAGTTATTTTTCATTGGATGTACAATTTTGAATGGTGCTTAGAGTGTTTTTTAATGTGATTTGAAAAATAATTATTGGTCTAAAGGGAGTATTATTGAGAGTTATGTGGCCAGGGATGTAATGGACTTCTACAACAATTTCCTAACTTGCATTGAAACTCTTGTTTATGCAAAGTCCTGTCACAATGACACTTATTCTAGAAAATGGACTTTAGGAAAAATGAGTGAAAGGAATTAGGCATGAGCTGTAGGAACAAGCACACATGTATGCTTTACACAACATTGATGTGAAGTAGGTATTTACATAATTTAACACACCATTTCTACCAAGAGAAATCATCCTTGAGTCAGTTCAATGTGGCTTTCTAGAGAGTATAATTGAACAATTTTTAGGTGGTTTGAATATAAAGTATAATCGAACATTTTTTAGGTTCTTAGCGTGGTGATGGGAGTTTGCACCATACTCTAATGATTGATGATACGGTCAATGTCTCTATCCAACTTTCTATCCACCAATGAAAGACACACCATTGTTGATACCTCACCTCATATACAATATAAGAGGAGAGGCAGAAGGTGACATGGTTGGGTGGCCCAAAAATGGGTTGTCTATGGGAAGGTACAAATAATACTTCATTACATAACTAAGTATTTTCTATTTCACTATATATGTTTTCAATTGATTACCAGACCACAACACCTAAGAAGACCCAATGGTTCCTCCTCTAAATCTTTGTGCACATACTTTGATTCCGCAATACATGTTTGACTCATTAGGTCCTATGTGAAAGTGATTATGTCAATGGTTATAGAATGTTTAATCAATATTAAATATGTTGATTTATATGTTAGAGGAAGCTATAGGATAGGATCACAACATTAGTGTATTCGTTCAAGGTATTATAGAATAATTTCAATATGATTGGTTAAATACTTCAATTTTCAAACTTTATATATGGTGATTCTTATTGTCAAATACATCTTTATATGTGAACATATATCTTAAAGTGATTTCTATATATTAGACCACTACATATATTCTTCGATCTACTTATATGGAGAGACAACAATGTTTCAAACAATCAATGCGACTTTCCTAATTCTGTCATGGATTACCAATGTAGATAGAGAACAACAATCTATATTTGAATATATATCTTTCATTTAAGTATTTCTCTAGTGCAAAAAAGGACTTGATTTTGGTTCTTTTCAATTTTGGCTAAGTTTCCATTTCTTTTCTTATATTTGTAAATTATGAATTACGTTTATGTAGAAATTTGTTTTGTTTCCTGCTTTGTTCTTTATTCACAATAAGCATTGAGAATTGTTGGTGATTGTCCCAATCATGTTGACTATGTATTATATTGAACCACTGGGTAGAAAATTATTTATTAGGAGATTCCAAACTTATATTCTCAATTGTAAAGTATAAAATTTTATCTATTAACATATTTATTAATGTCAGCACCATTATATAACCACTTAATCATACAACTACATGTAGTGTTTTAACAATAGAAAACATTATCATTAAGGAATGTTAAAGGTAATTTAATGACTCCATCTAATTTCAACTCTTCTAATATTATTTTTAAATGTCACACGTAATTGTGAATTTGTAGTGCCCTATATGATATAATGGATGTCATTGTCAGAATCACCTCATAGGATATCCAAAAAAATACAACATGTAATATAGACTTCGATCACAAGTAGATAATCCAATTTGAATTAAAATCATAATTCATATAATATTATCCTAAGATTATATCACTCTTTTTTCAGGTCTATAATATCCAACTAAATTTTGCATGAGACACTCTAGATGGCATACGAGAAGAGTGGACAGAGGTATTCATGTAAGAAGTTGAATTTGTATTCATTTGAGTAGATGATTATGTATGAAATTTTTAATTTGAATTTTTCATATGATTGTTTGATGGAATATAAGTATTTGAAACTTCTTGTTCAAATTAACATTATACTAAACACAAGTGATTTTGGATTTGGTTTGCATTAATGGTGCAATGAAAGATGTGAACATGAATGAATAGAATGAATTGTGAATGCAAAGAGAAGAGCATTTGAAGATATATATATATATATATATATATATATATATATATATATATGAATGCAATGGGGCAATTGAAGATGTGAATGTGTATGTGTATGCGTATGTGTATTGTATGTTATTACAAGTTTTATAGATTTGAAATGACATATTGTTAGGCTGAACATATGACTGAATTCGTTGTTCTAATGAACAACAAATTCTGCATCATGCTTAATAGCCTGACAACATGTTTGTAGGCCTGTTGTGAAAAGATACAAATCTCAACATTGATTATTTGGGGGAAAAAACTAATGTGGTAGTACTGAGATATATGTTTTATGACCCAAAAATGACATTAATGAACAACTGTATATGTAAAATTTATAATTGATAAGCTGGTATTTTATATCAGTTTTTCTATCAAAATATGATGTAGTAATATTGTAACCTCAATTTCCTAACAAAAACTAATGACTTTAAACAATCTATCCAGTACATCTTTTAGCTTTCTATTGTGTCTTTCCTTGCAAAACCAACATGGTAAAGTTGTGAATGTGTCATTTTTAAAGTAAAATCAATGTTACAGAGTAGTTATTAAGCAAACATTTAATGGAGTGTAAGTTTATTTCTTCAGTGATTTTAACTTAAATGGCAGTTTATCGAATTAATTTGGATGCACTATATTGGTTTCCTATTCCTTAACTAGCTAATGTTATAGCCGTAAATCTACTGCATCATCCACCTAGATGTCACCCCAAAATGGATGTTATATAGCTTAATTAACTGATGTTACATACTACCTTTGTACTAGTGAGGAGGTTGGAATGAATAAATACCCTTTTGACTTCCCTAAAGTAAGGTTGTAATTAGTTATATCATTTATATCATTTGTGATGTTAAGGATCACAACAATTTATGTTAAAGAGTTATTATTGTGAATGATTGTCATGGTCACTAAATTATGTAAAAATACTAAAGAATGAGTGGATATAGAAATACCAATGTATTGTGTGGTGTGATATGGTGAATATATTAGATATGTGATGGTGAGATTTCTATAAGTGTTGCAAAAAGTATCTGATGGTCCAAGGCCACAACTCTCATTTATGATGTCTCTGAGGACAAGAGATAATGTTCCTTACCCTTAACTCTTTACCCTCTTTTTAGGAGAAATTGTGCCTTAGTCATAGATTCTAATCAGATTTTGGATGTGTTGGCCCTTTACTCACAACCCTATTTGATTTGGGCAAGAATCATGTGCATGGATACAATAATTTCCATGTGTGAAGGTATAAAGCCTTGGCCACAACTCTATTGTTTCTCAACTTTTATTTATCTTGGAAGGAATAACATGTCTTGGATGTCATCTTTTCCCGAGTTGTATAGTTAATATATTGGTGTAAAATATAGTTCGGTTTCCAATATTACACTGTTAATAAATATATGAAATAATAAAAGATGTGGAATATAGTGTAGTTCTTGAATCACCTTTCTTGCTCGCATATTCAATAGTGATATTGATTAGTTAAACTTATTTTCAAAAAAATTGTGTGTTCAATTTTAATATGATATACATTGGGAAGTAATTGTTATATATTAATTTTGATGTATACTACAGAGTAGGAAATACATCTTTACTGAGACAATAAACTTACTAAAATTTGTTGAAAAATGTGTAAGTAGTTGATGTTGAGATTAAATCATTATTGAGCCTAAGATGTGGTATATTAGATCAACTAGATATCCCCTAGATGTTAGTTTTAGCACAGTATAATAGGGATGGGGTTTTCTCATGCTTGATATAGTTGTACTATCGTGATATAAAGGTGCTTGGTAAATAAATATATGAAATTTTATTTTAGATGTTAAGTCCTAAAATAAATTATTACTATTATTTGGAAATAATTAGTATAATGCATTTTCCTTTGTGTCTCAACTTCTTGCATGTACTTAGATGCAAAAAGGAAGAGTTAATTGTGAAATTGATTTTGTGGTGTTTGTTTGTCTCTTTCAATGTTTATGAGGCTTTCTACTTGACAACATCCAATTTTGTGGATATTTGAGTGCCTATTTTATCCTTATTTTATCATCTTTATTATGCTTTATCTAGATAGTTCTAAATGTTTTTGGTAAGATTTGATCTAGCTACATAAGCTCACCCCTCTTCTATTTTGCACATATTACACCTCTTAGTGGTCACTAACACCTAAAGTCAAGTGGTTTTTGAAGTTTTGACACTTTGGTGACTGATGAAGAATTGCCACCAATCAACAATCGTTGATCATTCTTAGTAACCACTAGAATTCCTCATGCCTAGTGACTGATGGAGTCTAAACTATATTTGCGGTTTCCATGAATGCTTTGTCTCAGCAACTGAAGGACGATTAAATTTAGCGATCGATGAGGATCACTTTTTAGCGGTCATTCTCATTAACTATCCTCTGTGACCAATGAAGCTTCACCACCACCAGCGATCAAAGGACAAGTCATCTTAGTGACCAGTGAAGGACACTTCTTCACCTTTCATTGTCAAGGTTCGCAATAGCCAAGCATCCTCTATGACTAGTTTTCTTCAACAACTAATAAAGGCCCATAACCTCAGGGACTGATGAAGATCTTAAGTTTGTTACCAACGCCTATAAGTAGACCCCTACTTCATCCATGAGGGGGGTCATGACATTGAGGAGACGATGAAGTGTTGCCACACTCCAGAGCCATCCATTAGTGATTCCATTGGTCTTTGATCTTTGAAGACGAGAGTCAGAGGACAAAGAAGATTTGTGCCATCACCAACGCCATCAACCTATCCTTCAAAAGAAGGACTAGCCACTCCCCTATGCCCACACCAAATCCAGATTTGAGGAATACATGCACTAGTTGTAGTTATAGTTGGTGTATCCCCCTTCATCCCCTCTACACTTGTTCATCCTCCTTATCTATTTATTCCATTCCTTCGTTCTCTCTCGTGTCTCATTATACTTGTAAATCTATAATGCTGCTCATTATCATGAGTGGATAAACATATTTCTTAGATTGGGAGTAACCACTAAGGCTCTCCCAATATGTATATACTTACATCCAATTGAATATATATGTTGTTAGCAATAGTTATCTCCATACATTTGTTCTTATTTCTTCACTTACATGATTAGCTACCAATTTTGTGATGTTTGATTTTTAGTGCCTCAAAATAGTAGTAGTAATCCTATCTAAGTGTTATGGAGTTGCATGAATGCATGAGAATGTTGGAATGCTTAAGTTTTTGATCATATGGTTATTTTTGTGATTGTTTGTTTGCCATCTCAAGAGAGAGATAACCCTATAATTTAGATCTATCCTAAGCTCAAGAGAGGAGGGAATAGACATATATGATGATTGCTTGTAATCTTTCTAAGGGTATACAATGGGTGTGAATATTGCATGTTGGTGGGGAGATCTTAGTTGGTGAAATCCAATCCAAGTTCCATCCATATTTGTTACAACTCTCCTTGTTTGTTCTTATTTCCTTACTTTGTTTTCTTACTTTATTTTACTTCTTTTGCTTAGTTGTTGGTTGAAGTATCACTGTTCCATAAGGAACACAAATTTTAATCCACCCTCTTGATTGGTGTAATTAACCCGAGATTCTATGTTCTTAGCACTTACCACCCTTGTCCTTGTGGATCGACCCCAATTACTACATCGGACCCCATATAATAGTTGTGGGGGCCTGAGTGTTGGGTTACAAATTTAAGAGTCTGACTACTCTAGATCCACTCCTTTTTGGATGTGTGATTTAGGCTGATCAACTTTTTAGCACCGTTGTTGGGGACAAAGTAAACAGTACTGTTAAGAACCCAAATCTACTCACTATACACCCGTGGTTCAAGTCTAGCAATAGACTTGACCACACATAATTTTATCCACTATATCTAACTGCCTTGAATACTACATTTCACATGTCTAGTTTTCTAACTCGACTTGTGAACTATTTAGGTAGCTTGGAGAGAAGCGGATTGTGAACACCACCTCCCACTTCCATCAACATGTCGCCTCATAGGAGAGTACATATTGGAAGTGATCAAAATGTAAGAGTTCAGCAAGCTTGACCTCCACTAGAGACTATATCTGAGCATGAAGAGCACAACTCTGATGAAGTAGAACATGAGAACATACCTCACAAAATACCCATACCATCTCATGATGAGTAATGTGAGGAATGACATCACAATGAAGGACATCATGCATATGCAAGAAGGAATAGGAGAAACAACTATGAGAACAAAAATAATAACAACAACAACAATGAAGATGACGACGATGATGGAGGACCTTCTCTCCATGAGCTAGTTGCTACCAAGGCCAACTAGTCAAGCTACCCCATTGTCATCCCAAGGTTTTATGCAATGAATTTTGAAGTAAAACCCCTGATGAATGGGATGATTCAAAACAAGTCTTTTAGAGGCAATTCCAGAGATGAGAACCCTTATCATCATCTAGACGCTTACAAAAACATCAATGAAGATGTTAAGATGAGGGGAGTGCCATAAAAGGTAATATATTTCAAGGAGTTTAACTTCTCTTTGAGAGGCAAATGCCTTGTCTTGGTACCTTTCCTTACTTGATAAGAAGATTAATGGATGGGCACCCTTGGATGATGCTTTTATCACCAAGTTCTACCCAATGGAGAAGACCCTAAAAAAAGCATAAATAGTTAGATTTATGCAAAAGTCTGGAGAAAATATATATGAGGCATGGGAATGTTTTCAATAAATCTAATGGATTGTCCTCACTAGAATTATGAAAAGGGATTTCTAGTCATGACATTATACAATGGTATCACCCCTTTCAAGATAACTTCACATAATGCAGCAACACATAGTGATTTCTTGGGCAAGAATCCAAATAAGACGATGGTAATAATAGACAATATGGGTGCACTTCAAGTAGGACTAGAGTATGAAAGAGGACATGGCCAAAAGGGAACACCTGAAGATACATATGTAGAATCAAAGGCTTTGGAAACCATTACCGCCCAAAAATGTATTACATGTGGTGAAGGAGGTCATAGAGTCGACAATTGCATCTACACATAGCCAGAGGAAGAAAGCAATGAGGAAGAGACATAGAATGTTTCTTATGTTAACTTTAAGAGACTAGATCACCCTGGAATTAATTACGGAAATAAAGAATCTACTGAGTTTAACCACCATCTAAGAAGTTCGTCTAAAGCGTCACCATGATTTAGAAGAGGCAGAGGGCATACCTCGTTCACCCAAACCTCAAATTACCACAAGAATAGAAAAAACTATCAAGGCCAAGGACAAGGTCAAAGTCAAAATAGAAATTCAAACATACCAAGCCAAGATCTAGGTCAGAATAAGAGTAGCAACCAACCTGACATGATGACTGGGCTCTTTGAATTCACAAAGAGTCAAGAAATAATGAATGAGAAATTGACTGAGAGTGCCATCACAATACATGTGTTTTAAGCACAATGCAGACTCAAATGGTCGATACAAAGACACACCAAAGGTAAATTGATCAACAAATAGCACAATTGTTTGAACTAATCAATAATCATCAAGGAAAGATCACTTCTAACAGTGAGAATGCAAAGATGGCTACTCTTCAATTGGGAAAGATTCTAGAAAACCAACAAGATGAGGTTAATAAAGAAGGTAATTCTATTACCGAGTCACAACCTAAACCAACCATGGTGTAGGAAATGCCTAGTGAGGGACAATCTTCTAAGAAGGATAAGGATAGAGAAAAAGGGAAAGGAGATAAAACTAAAAAATCAAATAAGCATGGCCCCACTAAAGAAGCATTTGTCAAACGAGATCATTACTCCCCAAGGGTTCCTTTCCCTTAAAAGTTGATCATGGCCCATATAAAGAAAAGGTATGAGAAGATCAAGGAAGTTGTCAAGAAGCTACACCTAGATGTCCCATTTTTGGATACTATCGAAGAAATGCCAACATATGTCAAGTTCTTCAAGGACCTAATTACAAAAGAAGAAGAGGAGATCACATGCAGACAGTGCAACATAATAATATCTCCAATGCTTATATACAAGAAAAAATCCCATAAAGAAGAAGAATCTTGGGGCGTTCAATATCCCTTTCAACACCAAATACAATGAAGTAAGACAAGGACTTGCAGCTTTGGGTGCAAGCATCAGTCTCACACATCTCACTATAGCTTAGAGGTTGGGACTCACTGACATGATGAAAATTGGGATGAGGATATAGTTGGTTGACCATACATTCATAAAGCTAGTAGGAGTCATGGAAGATGTCTCGATCTGTGTGGGATGATTCTTCATTCCATGTGATATAGTTGTAATCGACACTGTAGAGGACCCAATGTGCCCCATGATATTTGGGAGACCTTTCCTCACCACTGCTAGAGCTTTGATTGATGTAGATATAGGAATGATCACTTTACGAGTAGGAAATGATCACATCGATTTTTACGTCCAGGATGTTGTGAGAAGACCCTCTCTGTTTGAGTTAGTCTACTTTATGGACAACTAAAACCAATTCTATGAGGAAGTACAAGAGGATAGAGCAATGGTTGATCCTGTCATGCGAGCTCTCAAAAACCTTGATCTAAGTGTTGAAGATCCTGAAGTCATAGAGATTATGGATTATTTGAACCAGTCAGAGGAGGAATACATTAGTGATGAGGAGGAAACCATAGAAACCACAAAGTATGCTTCACTGGAACAAACACAAGAAGAAAAGGAGGCACCCAAGCCAAAGGCAGAATTGAAGCAACTGCTTTAAGGTTTGAAGTATGAGTTTTTAGATGATGAGGAACGAAATATTGTGACCATAAATTCCACTTTGATAGAGGATAAAGAAGAGAAGCTGATAAACAATCTTAACCAACATTGAAAGGATATAAGTTACTCAGTGGAAGAAATCAAAGGTTTGATCCAGCTCTATGTATGCACTGAATAAACTTAGAAGAAACAACCAAACCCTTAGCCCAACCACAACAGAAGTTAAATCAAATGCTCAAGGAGGTAGTCAAGAAAGAAGTAATAAAGCTACATGACTCAAGAATCATATATCCTATAAGTGATAGAAATTGGGTTAGCCCTATACATGTTGTGCCTTACAAAGGGGGTATGACGATCGTCAAGGGAGAAAATGGAGATGAGGTTGCAACCCAAACTATGACATGATGGCGCATGTGCATTGATAATAGGAAACTAAATGCTACCACTAAGAAGGACCATTTTCCTTTGTCGTTCATAGATCAGGTGTTGGAACGTCTATCTCACCTACATACTTCTATTTACTTGATGGATACTTGGGATTCTATCAAGCCCAATTCACTTGGATTGTTATTAAAAGATGTATTTCACTTGTGTGTACGGTACTTATGCCTTTAGGGGAATGCCTTTTGGACTCAACAACACACCAACAACACTTCAAAGATGCATGATCTCCATTTTTTAGACTTCCTAGAGGATATCATGGAAGTCTTCATGGATGATTTCTTCATCTATGGAGATGATTTTGAAAGCTATTTGAAGAACTTATCTAGAGTATTTGAACGTTGTGAAGAAAAAACAATTAGTCCTAAACTAGGAGAAATGCCATTTTATGGTCCTAGATGGGATAGTTTTGGGACATGAATGTTTCTGAGAAGGGGATTGAAATAGATGTGAGTAAAGTGGAAACCATATCAAATCTTCCACCTCCTAAGTCCATGACAGGAGTGAGGATCTCCTTGGTAATGCATGATACTATAGGAGACTTTTCCAATATAACGAAGCCTCTTTCTAGTCTACTCATGAAGGATGCAATTTTTGAATTCTCGGATGAATGTCACAAAGCTTTTGAAACCCTAAGTGAGACACTCACCACAACACCTATACTCCAAGCTCCAGAATGGGGATTTCTATTTGAAATAATGTGTGATGCCAGTGACTTCACCATTGAAGCTATGTTGGGACATAAGAAAGACAAGAAACATCATGTGATATACTATGCCAACAAAACTCTGGACAAAAGCACAAGTAAAGTACACAATGATAGAAAAGGAAATGCTAGCGATAGTAATTGCCTTCGACAAGTTCAGATCCTATCTGGTAGGGTTTAAAGTTAAAGATTACATAGACCTTGGAGAAATAAAGTATCTAATGCAAAAGAAAGACATGAAACACAGACTCTTGCGGTGGGCCCTACTACTTCAAGAATTCGATCATGAAATACTAGATAAGAAAAGAACTAAAAATGTAGTAGCAGACAATCTATCAAAGATTGTTGTAGGCAATAAGGACCACCTACCAGTCAATGATAACTACCTCGATGAGGCACTTATGATGGTCAAGGTTGTGGAACCCAAGGTACCATGGTTTGATGATATATGCAACTACCTGGCTTGCCGTCAATTACCAGAGATAACATATAATGAGAAGAAGAAGTTATTCTCTGATCAAAAGAATTACTACTGGTATGACGCCCTCTCATTCAAGATATGCACCAAGAATTTGAATCGACGGTGCATAACAGAGGAGGAGGTGTCACTGATTCTTAAGGGATGCCACTCTTTACAATATGGAGGACACCTAGGCGAAGACATGACCGCAACAAAAATCCTACAAGTTGGATAGAAGTAGATGCCTACTATGTTTAAAGATGCCCAAGCCTTCGTGAAAACTTGTAAGGAATGCCAACTCACGGGGAACATTTCAAGAAGAAATGAGATGACAATGTCTGATTGGATAGAAGTAGAAATCTTTGATGTATGAAGGATAGGCTACACGACACCAGTTCCATCTTCTAGAGGTAATCTCATATATTCTAGAGGATGTCGACTATGTATCAAAATGTTTAGAAGTGATAGCCACTCCCTCCTGTGATACTAAGCCTGTAATCAAGATGTTCGAAAAGATCATCTTCACAAGGTTTGGGGTCCCACACACCGTCATCAGTGACGAGGGATCCCATTTATCTAAAAGACAATTTGTAGCCTTGCTCATGAAGTATGGAGTGACGCACAAGGTAACCACTGCCTACCACCCTCAGACATCTAGCCAAGTGGAGGTATCCAACAAATCAATAAAGTTAATTTTAGAGAAAATAGTCGGGCATACTAAAAAAGATTGTTTATGAAGTTGGATGATGCCCTGTGGACATATCTCCCAGCTTACAAGACCCCAATAGGAACCATCTCGTATAGAGTTACATACAGAAAGTCATGTCATCTACCTGTTGAATTGGAACATAAGGCATTCTGGGCAATCAAGTTTTTAAACATGGACCCAGAGTTAGCATGGAAGAAAAGATTCTTGTAGCTATAGGAACTAGAGGAGCTTCAGCTTCATGCATATTAAAATGCAAGTATCTACAAACAAAGGACTATGGTGTGGTATGACACCCACCGAAAGAGAAAAGATGTCTCTAAAGGGGATAAAGTTATTCTCTTTAACTCAAGGGTTAGATTGTGTCCTGGAAAGTTGAAGTTAAGGTGATCTGGGCCCTTTACAGTAGTCAAGATATATCCAAGGTGAATGGTGGAAATAAGTAGTGAAATGAGTGGAATCAAGGTGAACGATCATGGGGTAAAAAGGTATTATGAATATGAAGCCTTTATCCAAAGTTTAGAACTCCAATTGGAAGAACCTCAATATGCACCATCAGGAGAATTCTGAAGCCACATCAAGAGAGTCAAGCTAAGGACTATATATTAGTACTTCTTGGGATGCAACCCAAGTATTTATCAGCTTTCTTTAACTTTCAAGTCTTTCTCTTATGTTTTTGGACACTTGATAATCTTTAATTTCTAACCTTAGATTTAGTGATCAAATTTTCAATATTCAGAATTTACTAATTTTTATTCAATTCCTATCTTATATTTTAGCAATTTCTACCTTATTTGGTAATTGTAGTGTGCATAGAAACTAATACAAATTTTCTTTAGATTTTCCCCTTAAAATTATCAAGTATCTTTTATCCTCTAGACTTTTACTCTCATGTGTTTAGAAATTTTACTTTTTGCCATTTATTTAGTGTATATAGAATAAAAATGAGAAAATATGTGATCCTGACTCAGCTTGATAAAGGCATTTTTGAAATCCATCAACCGCTGAGGATTAATTTCTATAGCGACCGCTGAGACTCTTGGAATCTTAGTGACCATTTAATGTACTAGAAATTTTAGCGATCACTGAGGATTTGAAAACTTTAGCGACCACTTAAATAGTTGGAGCCTTAGCAACCAACGAATGCTTCAAGATTTTGGCGATTGTTGAGAACATTCTCAGCGGTTTCTAACCCAAGGAGTATAAAACCCCTCGACATAGTTTGTTCCACACAACTCCAACTTCAAGCGGCAAAGCCTTGGCAAAATCCAAAGAGGACTGAAGTGCTACCTCGATGCGAAGACAAAGCTCTAACTAACGGAGAACCTGCAATCACCAGTGATGTTGTTCAAGTCAACAACAAAACCAAAAACTGCCACCAAACCCCCAATTCCTTTTCACCCTCTCTCTTCAGATCGGATGGTAAACCCTTTACCCCTTTTCTTCATCTCTCGTGTTGTCATTCTCCTTGATATTGGAAAACCCTCGCCAATTTTAATTTTCTATTGACAACCGCATTTAGGGTTTCAAACCTGACTTCACAACTGTGAAGTTAGGGGGTATCCATGTTTTGCAGATTCCTACACTAGTATAGAAACTATCTATGGCCTCAGTTAAAGCAACCCTTTCACATCAGTTTACAACCAACACCTAAGTGGGTGACACTATAGCCATAAACCTAAGATGTCAGTTCTTTGGGGAAGACAAAATCGACACTAGAGATCCAGTCATCGGTTGTATGGATAAAAGAAATCGACACCTATCGTTATGTACTAGGTTACGTTTATAACTGGTAAAGGACCCTAAATTGTCAATTCGATACAAATCGAAACCTATCATGATTTACAGTGTCAGTTGCAACCCAAACAACTGACGACTTTTATGTAAAGTGACAGTTATATCTAACAAACTGACATCTATGACATGCTACCCAATGAGGCAGTGTTGTCCAACACGACCATTTTGGTTTTGTCCTTTAATCTTGGTTATTTTACTAAAATTGACGATTCAGGCCTATAGAGTCAATTTTTTTTATACAACCGATGACTAAGTTTTTTTTAAATGGAAAGCCTTCTACCTACTGCCAGGCTGGTTAGCAGGATGCAGAACCTACAATTTAGTTTTGAAATTCAGTTCTGAACTGCAAGTTAACAACATCCTATGAGTTCAACTGAACAACAGGCCACCAAACCTGCAATAACAAACATAATATGCACATAATACACATCACATTCCATATTCCTCTCAAACTCTTCCAAAAAATCATATGGCATTTCTTCAATTCACATTTCAAATACAGACACATGTGCAACTTTTCTAAAAATTTAACATAATTATAGTAGACTTACATAACATTGCAAGTAGTAAAACGATGTCTAATTCTATTACATAATTGCAGTAAACCTTATAATATTACAAAAAACCTTAGTGCAGGGGGTTGTATGAGCCAGGGACACTCTGTTCAAAGATCTAATGGCTATACTTTAGGATATAGTCATCTCTTATGATGGTACTATCAGACACATGCACAACAATTCTATTGTGCAATTTGAATATGTTGCAAATGTCGCATATATGTGTATAACTATGAATCTTCTTGAACACAATTCAACAAGATTCATAGTTATGCACATAGATGTGGCATCTGTAGCATATTAAAATTACACAATAGAATTGTTGCACATGTGTCTGAGTACCATCATAAGAGATGACTATCTCGAAGTATAGCAATTAGATTTTTGAACAATGTCCCTGGCTCATACAACCCCCTGCATAAGTCATCATACTCTTCCCATAAGACTGTAAAGTCTTCTTTGGTGTCCTCTTCATGAGTACCATATGTGGCCTCTTCGATCTTGGATTATGACATCAACATATACAAAATAAAAATGTTTAACATAATAGATAAATACAAGTTTGAGCACTTGATACAGAAATTTTTGAAATACAAATTAATATCACTCACCATATCATTGTGGTCCACTATTTATGGAAGGATTGTCATGTCTTCCTTTAGATGTTGAAGGAGTGACTGTCTTTTTCTGCCTCTTTGGAATGGGTGTTACATGTTCAAAACCAGGTGGCAGTACAATATTTATGGTAGGATATGATGATTGTTGGTCTTCTGAATCCTCTGAGGAATTGTCTTTTGATCCTATGAGGGATCTTCATCCCATAGAAAGTCATGTGGCCATTTATCTCCAAAATAAAATTGGTACTCCCACACATACTCCTCATATTCTTCATTGGTAGAAAGCAAACTACAGTAGTAGCTATTACTTGAGGCAATTGAGGCGATAACAGTATGGAGATAACATGATGGTGCAATAGAGCATTGGCTCAAGAGTTTGATTATGGACCGCAACATCGACATCTACAAAATAAAGCCAGAGATCTTTGTCACTGAGGGAAAACGTAACCCAGGAGATGTGACCATGGCTAATTGTTGTGCAGTAGCTTTTCTAAAGAAAGGCATCTTGTGTATCAATCTGAATGAAAGATGGGCATTACTATATGATCATCGTGTAATCACCATCACGATGATGATGATGATGATGATGATGATGATGATGATGATGATGATGATGATGATGATGATGATGATGATGATGATGATGATGATGATGATGATGATGATGATGATGATGATGATGATGATGATGATGATGATGATGATGATGATGATGATGATGATGATGATGATGATGATGATGATGATGATGATGATGATGATGATGATGATGATGATGATGATGATGATGATGATGATGATGATGATGATGATGATGATGATGATGATGATGATGATGATGATGATGATGATGATGATGATGATGATGATGATGATGATGATGATGATGATGATGATGATGATGATGATGATGATGATGATGATGATGATGATGATGATGATGATGATGATGATGATGATGATGATGATGATGATGATGATGATGATGATGATGATTGATGATGATGATGATGATGATAATAATAGTTGATGATGATGATGATAATAATAATAGTTGATGATGAAGACGACGACAATGATGATGATGATTATGATTATGATTGATGATCCCCCTTTTATAGGTTTTTTCTAGATAGCACTCAATGCATGAATGTGATACAATTATTACTCTACATGCATGATCACATTTGAATCAAATAATGTTTTGACATGACTTAATTAATTAATATTGTTAATGGTGATTTACTAGTTATATTAATTAATTAATATTGCTTTCTTTCTCTTTTGTTAGTGATTGGTGTTCACAAATGGGATATTTGGTACACACATTCATTATTGAACCCTAAACCCTAATATGTAAATCATAAAACCTAATATTTAAACCCTGAACCCTAATCTGTAAATCATAAACCCTAATCTATAAATCATCATCATCATCATCATCATCATCATCTTCATTATCATCATCATCATCATCATCATCATCATCATCATAATAATAATAATAATAATAATAATAATAATAATAATAATAATAATAATAATAATATAAATAATAATAAATCATCATCATAAATCATCATCATCATCATCAATCAATCAATCATCATCATCATCATCATCATCATCATCAATCATCATCATCACCACCATCATGTATGATGGTGATGGTGATAATGATGATGATGGTGGTGGTGGTGGTGGTGATGATGATGATTGATGATGATGATCAATGATGATGTTGATGATAGTGATGATGATTATGATGATGATGATGATGATGATGATGATGATGATGATGATGATGATGATGATGATGATGATGATGATGATGATGATGATGATGATGATGATGATGATGATGATGATGATGATGATGATGATGATGATGATGATGATGATGATGATGATGATGATGATGATGATGATGATGATGATGATGATGATGATGATGATGATGATGATGATGATGATGATGATGATGATGATGATGATGATGATGATGATGATGATTAACATATTAGGGTTTATGATTTATAGATTAGGGTTTAGGGGTTAAAGATTAGGGTTTATGATTTACAAATTAGGGTTTAGGGTTCAGTAATGAATGTCTGCACCACCTATCCCATTCTTGAACACCAATCACTTAAAATAGAGGAAGAAAGCAATATTAATTAAGTAATATAACCAGTAATCACCATCATCATCATGATCATCAATCATCGTCAATCATCATTATCATCAATCATCACTGTCATTGTCATCATCAACAGTCATCATCATCATCAATCATCACTGTCATTGTCATCATCAACAATCATCATCATCATGATCACCATCATCATCATACATGATGATGGTGATCATGATTATTGATTATGATGGTGTTGATGATGGTGATCATGATGATGGTGATGATGATGATGACGATGATGATGGTGACGATGATGATAGTAACGATGATGATAGTGATGATGATGATGATGATGATGATGATGATGATGATGATGATGATGATGATGATGATGATGATGATGATGATGATGATGATGATGATGATGATGATGATGATGATGATGATGATGATGATGATGATGATGATGATGATGATGATGATGATGATGATGATGATGATGATGATGATGATGATGATGATGACCACGACGACGATGACGACGAGGACGATGATGATGACGATGACGATGACGATGACGATGACGATGACGATGACGATGACGATGAAGATGACGATGACGATGACGATGACGATGACGATGACGATGACGATGACGATGACGATGACGATGACGATGACGATGACGATGACGATGACGATGACGATGACGATGACGATGACGATGACGATGACGATGACGATGACGATGATGATGATGATGATGGTGATGGTGATGGTGATGGTGATGATGATGATGATGATGATGATGATGATAACGATGATGAGATGATGATTTACATATTGGGGTTTATGATTTACAGATTAGGGTTCAGGGTTTAAATATTAGGGTTTATGATTTATAGGTTAGGTTTTAGGGTTCAGTAATGAATGTGTGTACCACCTATCCCATTCTTGAACACCAATCACTAATGAGAGAAAGAAAGCAATAAATTAAGTACAGTAAATCACCATTAACAATACTAATTAATTAAGTTAGGTCAAAACATTATTTGATTCAAATGTGACCATGCATATAGAGTAAAATCATGCATAGAGTGTTGTCTACAAATTATCGAGAAAAAGGAGTGATGACTTTTATGCCAAATAGGGAAACAAATTTACTAAATTTAGGTTTACAATGAGGCTTGATGTCAAATAAGAGTAAGATTACAACACATAAATGTACAAACAACAGTAGCACAGCCAAAAAAACAAAATGTTCTTACCTTCACTGATCCCACTATTAACGGCGGAGACTGGAGATGATAGTAGTGACTGAAGGCTGGAGGAAGAGCACCTGGTGAGACAAGAGCGGTGGCGAGCTCAGCAGTAGCGGCGATAGAGAGCTCAACAAAAACAATAGAAGTGGTGGAGGCAGCAACGAGGATTGTAAACAGGCAGAGGCAATGGCAACATCTAGCAACAGCAGAAATGTTGAGCTCAGTAGTAGCAGTGTTAGTGAAGGTGGGGGAGAAGTAGCAACAACATTGGTGGTGGCGGCGACAACGGCGGTGGGGATCGCAAATCGCTAGAGAGAAGCAGGTTAGTCACGATGAAATAGATAATGGGGAGAAAGTTTGTATCGCGCGGGGGCTATTAAGTTATCCATAGTCTTCAGTTGTATAGAAACACTGACAACTAAGTACATAGTCGTCGGTTCGAACAAAAAACTCATCGTTTAACTCCTAAACCAAACAAAAAAGACACCGGTTTAGGGCCACATTTGTCAGTTTTGTCCGTAAAAACCAACGAATAACTACATATCCAAACAAAAAAATGACTCTCGGGTTGGGGATATAGTTGTCGGTTTAGCAAGAAAAAATGATGACTAAGAAGCAATTTGGGGGTGGATATTTTCATGGGGACATGGTGAAAAAACACCAAGTTGTCAGTTTCTTCTAAGAAATCAACGATTTAGACCCATCTCCAAAAAAACATTATGACTCACTGAGGGTTCTAAATTGTCGCTTGTTTGGTAGAATCGACGACTAATGGGGGGATATTTTTTTTGTGGGGACATGACATGAATATTTTGTCATCAGTTGCTTAAAAATTGAAGCCTAATTGAAAATTTTGGAGGCAAATCTTTTTCCCTGAAAATTTGTATTTTGTAGGCAATTTTAGATGTCTGTTTCTATGAACAAAGTGGTACCCGTGTCTTTTCTAAATCAGCATGACTTCACATATGGTGACGGTTGGCATGAGGAACCAACGTTGTTGGTAGATTGGTGTCAGTTTTTTAAGGAATCGACATCACTAAAAGTGACATTAAATGCCAGATCTGTACTAGTGCTAATAATCATCATTCATGTCGAATCCCATAAAAGCATATACCTTCTCGCCTCGACCTCTTTGTGACCGTTGCTGACCCTACCATTTTGAATGAAGTTTCGAGTTCTTGACAATCGCCAACTTGGGCAAATGCCAATTTTAGCGATCACAGAGACTTCTTGATGGCAGCTGAGATCCTCTCGTGATCATTGTGCACCATTCTCTCTACAGTCGATGAAATTTTTAGTGATCACAAGGAAAGTGATGCTTGGTGACTTTAATTTTCATTAGGAATGTTTCTAGTTCTTAGTGATTGCTACTCTTAATGACCAGTAATTCTTCGTCGGCTACTATCTTTAGTGCCTGCATAGGATTTTGCAACCATCTTCGCCTTCTTATACATATATAACAATTGCTAATTCATTAATGCTCAACATATCTTAACCCACCTCCATAGAAATGATTAATGATCCTCCAAAATCTTTAGCTACCATTGTTATTTCAATAATCTTAGCGACCGAAAAGTAGCCTTGGATAGATATTATTCACATTAACCACTAAGATTGTTAAATTTTCAATGACCGCTATTTTAGTAAATACAATCAACATGCTCAGCAATTGCTGAGATGATTAAAATCTCATCGACCACTGAAGTCAATAAAACTTAAATGTTGTCTTCCTATCTCCATTAGAATTTTTCAGTTGATAATATCTAATTTTCCCTTTACCAATAATCTGAATTTCATTTATCTAGCAGACTGTCATCAACAACCTTAGACTCCCTACAAAAAAGAGAAACCTCTCTAGATGGGTTAGAGGAAGCAGTCACACTCATCAACAAATCCATCATCAAAGTCAAAGACATGCCTGAGGAGAAGAGACTGAGACTACATTTACAAAAGGAACATGATGAAACCATATTAGGGTACAAGTCACCTAAGTCTGAAGAAGAGTCACATGCATGTAAAGCAACAAACACATATGAATACCTACCATATGAAGAAGAAGCATAGACGAAAGGAAAGCGGAAAGGATTAGGATCATGATCAAGTCTGGATACACCAATAGCTAAGAAGAAAAGAGTGGCGGTGAAAGCAAGGCCGCATACTAGGGGAGCGGGAAAGGTGAACATGCCAGCCGACTCAGCATCGAGCAAGATTCCATATTCCACTAATGCAAGCAAGAATAAAGAGTCAACATATGAGGAACATGAGGTAGTGTTCAAACCTAGGGACCAGAGCCACCAAGAGAAGTACGACATGTTCATAAGAATCAAACTGAAAAGATATATGGGCAGACAAAACTTTAGAGAGTTGGGGTTTTACGAATGAGATGTATAATTCCTAAGAGGTGCAAACTTGTATGTCCTTTGCATGGCGGTCCAACACTCTTATACCAAACTCACGGGAGAGTTTATGTCTTCGGAGATGAATCTAGAACTAGTATGGCAGAAAGAAGTGATAAAGACACAATTGGATTCAGGAGACACAAGATGTGGGAAAGACTGACCAGAGAACACAAGCACAGCCCGGGTAAATCCAAAGTGACCCATATAAACTCTTGTTTTGACATGGCCTTTCAGAAAACCGTCGCTAACATAGTGTTAGCATGTTCTGAAATGGGAAGCGTGTCTAAAGAGGACCTTTTCCTAATTTGGTCCATGTTGGAGAAAAGACCCATAAACATTGGAAGGTTTCTCATTGACAGACTATCTGCATTCGCAAACCAGGAAAAAAATAGAAAATGAAAGACTACTACATGGGAGGTCAAATCATGCTCATTGCAGCCTAATTCATGGATCTGGAGGAGTTGGGATGGTATGAGTTGACTGAGGGATACACCACGACATACTACGAATACCTAGTGATAGCTAGAATACTTATAAAAAAGGGTGGAAAGTTTTACTATAAGCATGATAAATCTATCATGCTACTCCCTCTACCTGAAATGGCCTATTATGACACTAGTAAGTTGACGCCCATCATAGACAAAATTGACAAGAAGAATTCTAGCGCTATCAAGAGAGATATAGACCCATACTCAGCTTTCTCATCCTATGAGAAGAAGAAGAGCCGGAACAAGCAACAAAATCGATGAGGTCAGAGAAGAGGAAGAAACTACCAGTCAAGGTCCACAAGGTTGTTCCCAAGACACATATGTCATCTCTCCAACTGATTCAACCACAACCAAGTGGGGCAAGAGGCAGAACAACCAATCTCAACATATCAAGATTCTCTTCATGAAGAAGGATTTTATGTTGACACCATCATCCCATCATCCCTACTAGTAGATAAAGCAATGCCAGAAGTACTTTTCGTAAGGAAAAATGACCAGAAAAAGACTTCAGACAATGTATAGGAGAAAGAAAAAGAGGTCGAGAAGATACAGATGGACCCTACACTACCGATACATCCAGAGGAGGAACCAACAGGCTGAACAGTGGAGCCAAAGCAATTAGCTCCACCTCAACAAGAAGCTAGAGAGGCACCAACACCAGCAGCTATTAAGGCGTCAGTCGTAGCAATAAGAGACTCACATGAACAAAGGATGAGGACAAGTCTAGGGGAATATCTAGGGTGTTAGTTTGATTCCATTTGTAAGCAAGTGCAACATTCTTCTTCCACTTATCATCTTATCTCTTCTATCTTGCAAAACCTAACCATGTATGTAGAGCGCATAGACAAGAGGACAACAACACTTCCCAAGTTCATGCATGATGATCTACTCAACCAATGTGCATTGTCACAAGCAATAAAGGAGACGATGAAGGAGATGGAGGAGATTAGAAAAGAGAGGGACACAATGTGCATGGAATGAGAAATCATGCACAAGGAGCACGAAGAGGTCCTCAAAGGGATAGAAGAGGAGCACAAACGTATGGAGGAGTGGTAGGATAGAAGAAGGTCAAGGCCAATGGCCAGCTCTTCACCTTCACATGCATCCTCAAGCACTTTGAATCATGATGACAATGGAGAAGAAGAAGTTTCCAGCTTACCTGTAAAGCCAAGACTAGAACCAGCCCCGTAAGATGAACACCAACATCATGAAGAATCATCTTTAGCTAATGCCAATGCACACCCACAAAGAACACACCAGTCCTATAAGACCAGCCTGAGGAAGAACAACCAGCCGAGAAGAGACAAGAATAAGAACTCAATAAGGGGGAAGCTAGCACAAGAAAGTCAATATCTCGTGATGACACAACACTTACCCTCTATATGGATGAGATGAATATTGACATCTCATCTCTGATAGCTACCTGTAATACCCTAAACATAATGAGCAGAATGATGTAATGTACGACAGCAAAATGGCATCTACCCTTGCGGCATTAGATGTAGCGATACTTAAGTCGACGGAAGAATCGTCTCCATCCATAGATGTCGCAAAAACAACAATAGTGCTATGTGAACCAGAAATCTTGATGACACAACCTCAAGACAAGGTGTCGATAATAACACGAATGACAGTAGGAGAGGGGAAGTCAGACAAAGACAAAGGTGGTCTTCCCTCTTTCTTCAAGGGGGCAACACCAACAGAGTTGAGGGAACCATTTGAAGTAGGACCGAGAGGGTCGATGCCTCCCCGGTTGCCCTACAAACTAAGAGGAATGGACATGTCAGCAGTGTCACACATTTCTTACAGGGATGTTTGTGTGTTGGCAGACATCCTGGATGACAATCTACCTGGGATGGATGTCATATACAGCAACTGGGGAGTACATTGACCAGAGAGTATTTTAGAGGAATATTCCTACACATAGCACATGTACATAGAATTCTATTGAAGGTGCTCTGAGCAATATTACTAGAGAAATTCCTCCACGCTAACAAGGTGCAACCTATTGCCAACAGCACAACCACCCTGATAAGAGGGTTGTATGAAGAGATATATGCTTCAAATTTTTTCAAGGACTGCAATGTGTTGTTATAAGGGTAGAAACCCAAATTGTCACTTTACCTATCAGAATTGTCAAGCATTGGGCATTGATAGGCGTAAATCTCTAAGATGGACATATTACCATCTACAACTTTTGTAGTGTTGAGCTTCCCAACACATCGTTGATATTCAAGAACAAGGAGGTGTGAGACATTATGAAAGTATTAATTTGTCTCCAACATGCCATCTAAAAGGCAGGATCCGACCACAATTCATGCTGGAAGAATTCCACTATCAACACAAAGGTCCCACAATAAGAAATAAGATTGGGAGACTACACATTCATCGTGTTGTGTCTGATCGAGACAGTAAATAAAGGCGTCCCCTTTGAAGATCTTTTTCATGAAGACTTGCATGGATTCCCCGATGTCTACAGAGGTCATCTATGACCATCAGTTCTTCATTGACTCGAAAATGGCCCCTGATACCTCATAGAGTACATACGGGGTGCCTCTACTTGAAAATTAGACATGGTGGGAGTAGTTGAAAACCTTGTGGAAAGACCCCACTGAAGTCGAACGAGTGGCAAAGTGGAAGGTCGGATGGCAAACAAAAGAACATGCTCAACAAAGGGGAAACATCAAAGATCAAACAAGCGAATAAAATGCAACCCATCCCCAATCAACACCTATAAACCCAGTCCTTGTGACCATTCCAGATAGAGATGAACATCCAGATACACCAACATGAGAGGAGGAGGAGATCGACAAGGAAGACTTACAAGAAGCTAGGCTTGAAGGGCCAGTCTGGAAAATAGAAGCCAGCTTCCCATAGTTTGACATATGGTTGTGTGAAGACCTATCTTTAGAGTCACTACAGCTGATAATGCAACACTTGAAAGCAGATGACAAGCTGGGAGAAGTAGTTTTTGAAAGAGAAGGGATATGTATCCTGAAGGATGACTTTCGTGACACGCTACGGCCAAATGGATATATGACTGTAAGTGTTATGACAACATACCACTCCATTCCTAGAGATGGCATGCCAAATGCATACATGGCCTATTTCATGCTAGTGGAGGACATTATTCATAACAAGGACTCTGGAAAGAAAGAGTGACTACTACGCCGCTTATAAGTTTGCTGCCAGAATTCATATTCCTTCCCATTTTGCACAAAATTCACAATACGCTCCTTGTAGTAAATGTTAAGGCCAAGACTAGAATCCTTTACAACAATTCTGATGTAGAATTCACCCTAACAAAGTATACTCCTACAAAAAAATAAAGGAGTGTCACTGAACATGAAGTTCAAGCATGTGCAGAAATGATAACAACGATGATACAAACTCATGATAGAGGTACAACTACAACCCAACTAAGGACTTTAGGAAACCACAGTTCTACCACATAATTCCTCAACATATACAATAGTCAAACATCTACGGTTTCCATTGCCTCTACTAGATGACATTAGCAAAATGAGGAGTGAAGATATAAAGTATGCCGCATGAGCAGTACTACATGCTCTGGGGAATCTACACTAACATGTTGCTACGTTCTAAATGAGCAACTATAGAGCAAAGATATGAGAGCAATTTTAGCCCATTTATTTCTAACATTTATCTTTGACACTCCGGGATGAAGTGCATGATAAGTTTGGGGGGAGTCATAAAGAGGCGTGAAAGGTACCTCTCTCATATCCTCTTTTCATCGAATACATCCACTTACTTTGCAATGCAGATAAATGTCACTTTGAACATATCATTTTCGTAGAACAAATTTTCTTGAACTCCCTCACCCTTGTGAGGAAAATTTTGAAAAACAGGCACAATTTTGGGATCCAATTTTCCTGGATGTAATTATGACTGCCATTCTTAGACTTACTTTGTCTTCAGGCTAACTCCTAGCATAATCACTTCAAGAATGACAGACTTGGGCTACTTAATTTGCCTAAAAAGTTAAATTTGATAATATTTTTAACACCAGCCTTACCTCAAGATAATGCAAAATGCAAGGAGATGATTGTTACCCCATGATAAACTCTCAAGGCAAGGAGGGCTCAACCTAACACACTCTTATTTGATCATACTGACTCTAAGTATAGGTAGAAAAGTACTTAACCCTGGAAAAGAGGAAACGACTATCCTTTCTAGTTCAAAATCACCGCTTTGGGATCTAATGAGGAATGACAGCCTAAAACTTCCTTAAGTTCCTATACTCCCCAAATCATGTGATCAAGAATAAAATTCGAGCGAACAAAATAATGAGAGTTGGGCATGGGAAGATGTGGAAGGAATTTGCTTGGCTAATGTATATCTGCATGGAAGAATGCAGATATGTCGTGCCTGGTAGTGGAGTCTAGAAGCTAGACTTTTACACACTAGCCTTCTGAAGGGGACTTCACTGAACCACCTGACTTTACATCAAGACCCAATCAGGTAACACTATCATTACAATAGTAAACATTACTGGGCGAACCTGAGAAAAGTAGGATACATAGAAGCTTCAACCTACCCTAGCATAATAGATAGGATATCCAAAAGAATAGAAGTCAGGTGTGAAAGCTACCTCACTCGGAACTTTGTGCATGTACAACTCAGAAAAGGGTCATTGGTGTATCAAACAGATAAATCCTTCCTTAGAAGTTCATAGTAGGCAAAACGAGTACCACAACTCTGAATTGGAGAGAAAGAGTCTTAGGATTGACAACACCTAGTCACAATGCATATGTCTTGATCTAAGGAAAATATAATTGTAACTTGGATTTTAGCCTCCATAGTTAGCTCCAAATCATGG
This sequence comes from Alisma plantago-aquatica, assembly GCA_963693085.1. NCBI lineage: Eukaryota > Viridiplantae > Streptophyta > Magnoliopsida > Alismatales > Alismataceae > Alisma > Alisma plantago-aquatica. The sequence goes on along the minus strand of OY856411.1, from coordinate 1,467,270,218 downwards.
AGGTTAAAACCAAAGGCGTTATGGAAGAAACATCAATCAATAGATAGCAACCACAACACTTTATTTACATCTTTGAATGTTGTATTACATGAAATGAATTACATCAATGTTTTAAATATTACATTCACTGGATTGGCATTTAAACATCTGAACATCAACTAAGCATTCGATCACATTAGCCTGATGTTGCTCCTGCCAGGATCTAGTCAGAAAAGCCACACGATGAAATTGAATCCTTTTGTAACCTACAGTGGGAGGGGAACAAAAACAGTAGCAAGAGGAGTTAGACAAATGTCTAAGTATGGAGAGGCATAAAAATATAAGATGAACATGTAAATTTTGAAATATTTGGTAACATGAGACAAATGTTTATACATTGAAAAGACATAAAAATGAGCATATGGTATGAAAGTTGGAGTATGTGAATATGAAGTAAAACACATAATAAGAGAGTAAATAATATATCAATTGTTTTATTGTATCATTCCTCACTCAGTCCAGAGGGATTGTTAACCAGTCCTAGATCTAGCTCGTGGCCTGCAACCATAGCTAAGGTCACATGGATCATGAGTAGAAGCAATATATATATATATATATATATATATATATATATATATATATCACACACCGTCATTAGACATGTCACATAGACACCGACATTATACATGTGTTAATTCTACCCTCACAGCTTCCTTTGTCCCACTGCACATAGCTAGTGTGGTTTTTAGGCCCCTGGTTCGATGCCTACTCGAAGGGTAGTCTTGCAACACATCCTCTGCCCTCGAGGTGGGGTCAGTCTCCAACCATATCTCTCTATGGTTTGGCAGCCTAGTGCAGGTGTCGTCACCTCAGCGTTCATTATATACATCCTTTGATGATTTATCTCACAGACCAGCAACAATTCAACTGCCCTCAAGGTGGGGTAGGTGTAAGAAATAGGCTATTCTTCCTCCCTTAGCTTCAACCATCCCAAGGATACGACCAAATCAAAACGTAACATAAAGCATAACATGACATATAAATCTCGATCTTCCGGTCCTCACCGGATCTAGAACTGTATAGACAACTCTCCTGTGGTGGAATTTCAACAATTATTTTAATCATAGCTTAACCAAGAGTGTCACATGTCATGAAAAGAAACTCAGCAATTTAAACTTTTTATCATTCTCCAAACTGTAGATATTCAAAATTTTGACAAAAACATGAGGAAAACCATCGATATTCACAATACCCGTGATTTGTATGGTGTAAGTATAAGTTATATCAAAACTTCATTGAGATGAAAAGAAGAGAGAGACACATATTGGCATTTATTGCTCAAAAGGTATAGTTGTGAAGGAAAAGAGATTTGCAAATGAAACCCAATAAAAGATTTCTTTGTTAGGGACATTATATTGATAAAATCCATAAGTACTTTGAATGAAAACTCAACATTGTATGTGAATTAAATATATTTATTCAAAAGCTCTAGTGTAAGAAGGTTATTTGAGTGTGAACTCATAAGAAGATGTTTTACTCCCTACCTTGGCAAGGTTTGAATGAGCACACACCCGAATGTTGGTCTTGAGCTTAGTTAATTCTCTACCTTGAGCTCCTTTGCTGGTGGTAGAAGATGGAGGAGCGAGTGTCGTCGATGGTTTATTTGATGTGTATGATGAATATCTAAGTTGTAGATGGTATTATTACGTTTATGGATGATGGATATAGGGATGTGGTTGATGGCAGATCTTCGTCATTGCATGACAGGGTTGAGACAACATCCTGGGCGGTGGTAACGTGCAATACATGAGCTGACGAACTTGCCGATGTGGTTCCGTTCATTCCCGGCAGTATGGAGTTGTGAAGGTGGCAAGCTCGGAGTCGTTTGCATGGACGGCTGAGACTGGTTTTGTTGCGTACGCCATTTCGCTCTAGTTTCAACGTACCTTTCCCCGCCTGTTCAGGTGAAGTATGGGCGCTACAGTTCCATCTGTAGTGCACCAGCCGTAACAACCGGGCCGACGACGAGACTCGTCGGGGGAAGACAGCTGAAGAACGCTGCTCGGGAGAGGAAGACACTGTGGCTAATCATATGTTTTCGGTGGGCCCTACAGGATTTAGCCCATTTATTTCTAACATTTATCTTTGACACTCCGGGATGAAGTGCATGATAAGTTTGGGGGGAGTCATAAAGAGGCGTGAAAGGTACCTCTCTCATATCCTCTTTTCATCGAATACATCCACTTACTTTGCAATGCAGATAAATGTCACTTTGAACATATCATTTTTGTAGAACAAATTTTCTTGAACTCCCTCACCCTTGTGAGGAAAATTTTGAAAAACAGGCACAATTTTGGGATCCAATTTTCCTGGATGTAATTATGACTGCCATTCTTAGACTTACTTTGTCTTCAGGCTAACTCCTAGCATAATCACTTCAAGAATGACAGACTTGGGCTACTTAATTTGCCTAAAAAGTTAAATTTGATAATATTTTTAACACCAGCCTTACCTCAAGATAATGCAAAATGCAAGGAGATGATTGTTACCCCATGATAAACTCTCAAGGCAAGGAGGGCTCAACCTAACACACTCTTATTTGATCATACTGACTCTAAGTATAGGTAGAAAAGTACTTAACCCTGGCAAAGAGGAAACGACTATCCTTTCTAGTTCAAAATCACCGCTTTGGGATCTAATGAGGAATGACAGCCTAAAACTTCCTTAAGTTCCTATACTCCCCAAATCATGTGATCAAGAATAAAATTCGAGCGAACAAAATAATGAGAGTTGGGCATGGGAAGATGTGGAAGGAATTTGCTTGGCTAATGTATATCTGCATGGAAGAATGCAGATATGTCGTGCCTGGTAGTGGAGTCTAGAAGCTAGACTTTTACACACTAGCCTTCTGAAGGGGACTTCACTGAACCACCTGACTTTACATCAAGACCCAATCAGGTAACACTATCATTACAATAGTAAACATTACTGGGCGAACCTGAGAAAAGTAGGATACATAGAAGCTTCAACCTACCCTAGCATAATAGATAGGATATCCAAAAGAATAGAAGTCAGGTGTGAAAGCTACCTCACTCGGAACTTTGTGCATGTACAACTCAGAAAAGGGTCATTGGTGTATCAAACAGATAAATCCTTCCTTAGAAGTTCATAGTAGGCAAAACGAGTACCACAACTCTGAATTGGAGAGAAAGAGTCTTAGGATTGACAACACCTAGTCACAATGCATATGTCTTGATCTAAGGAAAATATAATTGTAACTTGGATTTTAGCCTCCATAGTTAGCTCCAAATCATGGAGGTTAAAACCAAAGGCGTTATGGAAGAAACATCAATCAATAGATAGCAACAACAACACTTTATTTACATCTTTGAATGTTGTATTACATGAAATGAATTACATCAATGTTTTAAATATTACATTCACTGGATTGGCATTTAAACATCTGAACATCAACTAAGCATTCGATCACATTAGCCTGATGTTGCTCCTGCCAGGATCTAGTCAGAAAAGCCACACGATGAAATTGAATCCTTTTGTAACCTACAGTGGGAGGGGAACAAAAATAGTAGCAAGAGGAGTTAGACAAATGTCTAAGTATGGAGAGGCATAAAAATATAAGATGAACATGTAAATTTTGAAATATTTGGTAACATGAGACAAATGTTTATACATTGAAAAGACATAAAAAATGAGCATATGGTATGAAAGTTGGAGTATGTGAATATGAAGTAAAACACATAATAAGAGAGTAAATAATATATCAATTGTTTTATTGTATCATTCCTCACTCAGTCCAGAGGGATTGTTAACCAGTCCTAGATCTAGCTCGTGGCCTGCAACCATAGCTAAGGTCACATGGATCATGAGTAGAAGCAATATATATATATATATATATATATATATATATATATATATATATATCACACACCGTCATTAGACATGTCACATAGACACCGACATTATACATGTGTTAATTCTACCCTCACAGCTTCCTTTGTCCCACTGCACATAGCTAGTGTGGTTTTTAGGCCCCTGGTTTGATGCCTACTCGAAGGGTAGTCTTGCAACACATCCTCTGCCCTCGAGGTGGGGTCAGTCTCCAACCATATCTCTCTATGGTTTGGCAGCCTAGTGCAGGTGTCGTCACCTCAGCGTTCATTATATACATCCTTTGATGATTTATCTCACAGACCAGCAACAATTCAACTGCCCTCAAGGTGGGGTAGGTGTAAGAAATAGGCTATTCTTCCTCCCTTAGCTTCAACCATCCCAAGGATACGACCAAATCAAAACGTAACATAAAGCATAACATGACATATAAATCTCGATCTTCCGGTCCTCACCGGATCTAGAACTGTATAGACAACTCTCCTGTGGTGGAATTTCAACAATTATTTTAATCATAGCTTAACCAAGAGTGTCACATGTCATGAAAAGAAACTCATCAATTTAAACTTTTTATCATTCTCCAAACTATAGATATTCAAAATTTTGACAAAAACATGAGGAAAACCATCGATATTCACAATACCCGTGATTTGTTTGGTGTAAGTATAAGTTATATCAAAACTTCATTGAGATGAAAAGAAGAGAGAGACACATATTGGCATTTATTGCTCAAAAGGTATAGTTGTGAAGGAAAAGAGATTTGCAAATGAAACCCAATAAAAGATTTCTTTGTTAGGGACATTATATTGATAAAATCCATAAGTACTTTGAATGAAAACTCAACATTGTATGTGAATTAAATATATTTATTCAAAAGCTCTAGTGTAAGAAGGTTATTTGAGTGTGAACTCATAAGAAGATGTTTTACTCCCTACCTTGGCAAGGTTTGAATGAGCACACACCCGAATGCTGGTCTTGAGCTTAGTTAATTCTCTACCTTGAGCTCCTTTGCTGGTGGTAGAAGATGGAGGAGCGAGTGTCGTCGATGGTTTATTTGATGTGTATGATGAATATCTAAGTTGTAGATGGTATTATTACGTTTATGGATGATGGATATAGGGATGTGGTTGATGGCAGATCTTCGTCATTGCATGACACGGTTGAGACGACGTCCTGGGCGGTGGTAACGTGCAATACATGAGCTGACGAACTTGCCGATGTGGTTCCGTTCATTCCCGGCAGTATGGAGTTGTGAAGGTGGCAAGCTCGGAGTCGTTTGCATGGACGGCTGAGACTGGTTTTGTTGCGTACGCCATTTCGCTCTAGTTTCAACGTACCTTTCCCCGCCTGTTCAGGTGAAGTATGGGCGCTACAGTTCCATCTGTAGTGCACCAGCCGTAACAACCGGGCCGACGACGAGACTCGTCGGGGGAAGACAGCTGAAGAACGCTGCTCGGGAGAGGAAGACACTGTGGCTAATCATATGTTTTCGGTGGGCCCTACAGGATTTAGCCCATTTATTTCTAACATTTATCTTTGACACTCCGGGATGAAGTGCATGATAAGTTTGGGGGGAGTCATAAAGAGGCGTGAAAGGTACCTCTCTCATATCCTCTTTTCATCGAATACATCCACTTACTTTGCAATGCAGATAAATGTCACTTTGAACATATCATTTTCGTAGAACAAATTTTCTTGAACTCCCTCACCCTTGTGAGGAAAATTTTGAAAAACAGGCACAATTTTGGGATCCAATTTTCCTGGATGTAATTATGACTGCCATTCTTAGACTTACTTTGTCTTCAGGCTAACTCCTAGCATAATCACTTCAAGAATGACAGACTTGGGCTACTTAATTTGCCTAAAAAGTTAAATTTGATAATATTTTTAACACCAGCCTTACCTCAAGATAATGCAAAATGCAAGGAGATGTTTGTTACCCCATGATAAACTCTCAAGGCAAGGAGGCCTCAACCTAACACACTCTTATTTGATCATACTGACTCTAAGTATAGGTAGAAAAGTACTTAACCCTGGCAAAGAGGAAACGACTATCCTTTCTAGTTCAAAATCACCGCTTTGGGATCTAATGAGGAATGACAGCCTAAAACTTCCTTAAGTTCCTATACTCCCCAAATCATGTGATCAAGAATAAAATTCGAGCGAACAAAATAATGAGAGTTGGGCATGGGAAGATGTGGAAGGAATTTGCTTGGCTAATGTATATCTGCATGGAAGAATGCAGATATGTCGTGCCTGGTAGTGGAGTCTAGAAGCTAGACTTTTACACACTAGCCTTCTGAAGGGGACTTCACTGAACCACCTGACTTTACATCAAGACCCAATCAGGTAACACTATCATTACAATAGTAAACATTACTGGGTGAACCTGAGAAAAGTAGGATACATAGAAGCTTCAACCTACCCTAGCATAATAGATAGGATATCCAAAAGAATAGAAGTCAGGTGTGAAAGCTACCTCACTCGGAACTTTGTGCATGTACAACTCAGAAAACGGTCATTGGTGTATCAAACAGATAAATCCTTCCTTAGAAGTTCATAGTAGGCAAAACGAGTACCACAACTCTAAATTGGAGAGAAAGAGTCTTAGGATTGACAACACCTAGTCACAATGCATATGTCTTGATCTAAGGAAAATATAATTGTAACTTGGATTTTAGCCTCCATAGTTAGATCCAAATCATGGAGGTTAAAACCAAAGGCGTTATGGAAGAAACATCAATCAATAGATAGCAACCACAACACTTTATTTACATCTTTGAATGTTGTATTACATGAAATGAATTACATCAATGTTTTAAATATTACATTCACTGGATTGGCATTTAAACATCTGAACATCAACTAAGCATTCGATCACATTAGCCTGATGTTGCTCCTGCCAGGATCTAGTCAGAAAAGCCACACGATGAAATTGAATCCTTTTGTAACCTACAGTGGGAGGGGAACAAAAACAGTAGCAAGAGGAGTTAGACAAATGTCTAAGTATGGAGAGGCATAAAAATATAAGATGAACATGTAAATTTTGAAATATTTGGTAACATGAGACAAATGTTTATACATTGAAAAGACATAAAAAATGAGCATATGGTATGAAAGTTGGAGTATGTGAATATGAAGTAAAACACATAATAAGAGAGTAAATAATATATCAATTGTTTTATTGTATCATTCCTCACTCAGTCCAGAGGGATTGTTAACCAGTCCTAGATCTAGCTCGTGGCCTGCAACCATAGCTAAGGTCACATGGATCATGAGTAGAAGCAATATATATATATATATATATATATATATATATATATATATATATATATATCACACACCGTCATTAGACATGTCACATAGACACCGACATTATACATGTGTTAATTCTACCCTCACAGCTTCCTTTGTCCCACTGCACATAGCTAGTGTGGTTTTTAGGCCCCTGGTTCGATGCCTACTCGAAGGGTAGTCTTGCAACACATCCTCTGCCCTCGAGGTGGGGTCAGTCTCCAACCATATCTCTCTATGGTTTGGCAGCCTAGTGCAGGTGTCGTCACCTCAGCGTTCATTATATACATCCTTTGATGATTTATCTCACAGACCAGCAACAATTCAACTGCCCTCAAGGTGGGGTAGGTGTAAGGGATAGGCTATTCTTCCTCCCTTAGCTTCAACCATCCCAAGGATACGACCAAATCAAAACGTAACATAAAGCATAACATGACATATAAATCTCGATCTTCCGGTCCTCACCGGATCTAGAACTGTATAGACAACTCTCCTGTGGTGGAATTTCAACAATTATTTTAATCATAGCTTAACCAAGAGTGTCACATGTCATGAAAAGAAACTCAGCAATTTAAACTTTTTATCATTCTCCAAACTGTAGATATTCAAAATTTTGAAAAAAACATGAGGAAAACCATCGATATTCACAATATCCGTGATTTGTATGGTGTAAGTATAAGTTATATCAAAACTTCATTGAGATGAAAAGAAGAGAGAGACACATATTGGCATTTATTGCTCAAAAGGTATAGTTGTGAAGGAAAAGAGATTTGCAAATGAAACCCAATAAAAGATTTCTTTGTTAGGGACATTATATTGATAAAATCCATAAGTACTTTGAATGAAAACTCAACATTGTATGTGAATTAAATATATTTATTCAAAAGCTCTAGTGTAAGAAGGTGATTTGAGTGTGAACTCATAAGAAGATGTTTTACTCCCTACCTTGGCAAGGTTTGAATGAGCACACACCCGAATGCTGGTCTTGAGCTTAGTTAATTCTCTACCTTGAGCTCCTTTGCTGGTGGTAGAAGATGGAGGAGCGAGTGTCGTCGATGGTTTATTTGATGTGTTTGATGAATATCTAAGTTGTAGATGGTATTATTACGTTTATGGATGATGGATATAGGGATGTGGTTGATGGCAGATCTTCGTCATTGCATGACAGGGTTGAGACGACGTCCTGGGCGGTGGTAACGTGCAATACATGAGCTGACGAACTTGCCGATGTGGTTCCGTTCATTCCCGGCAGTATGGAGTTGTGAAGGTGGCAAGCTCGGAGTCGTTTGCATGGACGGCTGAGACTGATTTTGTTGCGTACGCCATTTCGCTCTAGTTTCAACGCACCTTTCCCCGCCTGTTCAGGTGAAGTATGGGCGCTACAGTTCCATCTGTAGTGCACCAGCCGTAACAACCGGGCCGACGACGAGACTCGTCGGGGGAAGACAGCTGAAGAACGCTGCTCGGGAGAGGAAGACACTGTGGCTAATCATATGTTTTCGGTGGGCCCTCGAGCGTGAAGTTCTGTGGGCTGAAAAAGGGACGTGGAGAGAGAGAATAGGAGAAGCCAGGCGTGGCTGTGTTACACGTATAAAACCTCCACTTCATAGGGTATGGCCTCGTACCTGTAGAGCAGTATTAAATGCTAAAGATAATGCATACGAGGAGATAAAGCATCGTGAGGGGCTGACTATTTCAATGAAGAAGACTAAGGCTGCGTTTGTTGCTCCGGCAGAACACCGGCACGGCAAAGAAACTGTAAGCGGCATGCTAGCCTCTGTTTGTTGTGCAGTTTAATTTCCAAACAAGATGCCGTGAGGTTTACTTAACTAGAAAATCGGCAGATAACGTGTCGGGTGAAATCTTCACGGCAGAAAACTGGTTAATCTGCCGTGGATGTTTATTGTCCACGGAACCCCTCTAACAGATTCTTTAAAGCATTTTATGATATTTATGTTTAGGGCATAATAGACTTTGTATACATATAAAAAGATTACTTACCCGCGTATCAAACAAAAAATATTTTACCACCAAGTTTATTTGTCGTTGCTTCAAACACCAGTCATCTTACACAAAGTTAACATATTGTTGGTTAATTTATCCGTGGCAATTAAATGTACCCAACGGCATCCCAAACGCAGCCTAAAATATGGATGATAACGTTGGGAAGTGGTCAAGTAGGTTGGGTACCAATCAATGGCGTAGAGAGAGATCGTGATGGTTTTAAATAAAAGAGAATGAAAGGAGTGTATAGCGGAACGAGAAAGTTGGGCTACGTGAATGGATGGGTTTAGTTATTGGCGTTGACCAATGGGATTCAGAGAGTGTGTGTGTGAGTGGGAGAGGTGAGTGAAAAGGGGAACCGTGAAATCAAAAGATGTGTGGCTGATGTGGTTGAGTTGTGAAAATTGTGGAGAATATTATTGGGAAAATATCTTATTACTAATAGGTCCTTATAATTTTATTTAATATTTGTAAATGGGTCCTATTTTCGCATATTGACCCTTGTAGGTCTAATAAATTGGCCAAATAAATTCTTTAGTACATTAATATTTATGTAAGAGTTTTGTACAATCTCTTTAACCCCTATGTCAAGGTACTTCTATGTTATTTAATTAAAATCTCTGCCTTAAGGTTTATGTTGAGAATATGTTTTCTTTACAACTATTTTTTTGTGATATTAATTCTAGAGGATTTTTGTTAAGTAATCATGTTGGTACACCAAATATGTTAATTGTAAAAATTCAGGTTGTGACAGTAATGATATTCTTCACATTACAAAGAAAACATTAATCTAATAAAGCCCTCTGAATTACTCAATGCTTTAATTCTACTTGTCAACCTAAGAACATGCTAAACTCTAAGTTTTGGGGAGTTGATAACATCCAATTATGTGGATATTTGAGTGCCTATTTTATCCTTATTTTATCATCTTTATTATGCTTTATCTAGATAGTTCTAATTGTTTTTGGCAAGATTTGATTTAGCATCCTAAGCTAACCCCTCTTTCTATTTTGTACATATTATACCTATTAGCGATCGCTAACACCTAAAGTCAAGTGGCCACCGAAGTTCTGACACTTTGGCGAATGATGAAGATTGACACCAGTTAATGGTCATTGATCATTCTTAGCAATCATTGGACTTCCTCACGCTTAGAGACCGATGGAGTCTATGTCATCTCTACAGTCGCCATAAATTCTTTGTCTCGATGACCAGAGGATAATTCAATTTAGCGACCGATGAGGATCGCCTTTTCAGTGGCCATCCTCAGCAGCTGTCCTCTACGATCGATGAAGCTTCAAAACACCAGTGACCAAAGGACGAGTCTCCTTAACGACCGGTAAAGGCCACTTCTTCAACGGTCATTTTGAACGATCACAATATACCCAAACATCCTCTACGGTCAGTTGGCTTCAACAACCAATGAAGGCCCATAACCTCAGTGATTGATGAAGCACTTAAGTCAGTTACCAATGACTATAAATAGACCCCTACTTTGTACATGGGGGGTTCTCAACATTGAGGAGATGAAGAAGTGTTTCCGCACTCCAGATCCATCCATCGGTCGTTCCATTAGTCTTAGATTTCTGAAGATGAGAGTCAGAGGAGAGAGAAGATCTATGCCATCACCAATGCCATCGGCCTATCCTTCGAAGGACTAGACATTCTCCTGTACCTGCTCCAGATCCATATATGAGGAAGATGTGCACCGACGATGGTCGTTTGTAGTCATAGTTGGTGTATCCCCCTTCATCCCCTCTAGATCTATTCATCTGCCTTATCTATTTCATTCCATTTTGTTGTTCTCTCTCATGCCTCATTATATTTGTAAATCTGTAATGTTGCTCATTGCCATGAGTGGCTAAACATCTTGCTTGGATTGGGAGTATCCACCAAGACTCTTCTAACATGTATATACTTACATCCATATGAATATATATGCTCTTAGTAATGGTTATCTCCATACATTTTTTCTTATTTCTTCACTTACATAATTAGAAACCATCTCGTGATATTTGATTGTTAGTGCCTCAAAAGAGTAGTACTAATATTATCTAAGTGTTTTGGAGTTTCATGAATGCATGAGAATTTTGGAATGCTTAAGCTTATGATCATATTGTTATTTTTGTAATTGTTTATTTGCCATCGAGAGAGAGAGAGACAACCATATAATCTAGATCTATCCTGATCTCGAGAAAGGAGGGAATAGACATATATGATGATTGCATGTAATCTTTCTAAGGGTATACAATGGGTGTAAGTATTGCATGTTGGTGGGAGATCTTAGTTGGTGAAACCCAATCCAGATTCCATCCATATCTATTACGACTCTCCTTGTTTGTTCTTGTTACCTTATTTTGTTGTCTTACTTTGTTTTACTTCTTTTGCTTATTTGTTGGTTGAAGTATCACTATTCTATAAGGAACACAAATTTTAATCCACCCTCTTGATTGGTGTAACCGACCAGATATTTCACATTCTTAGCACTTCCATCCTTGTCCTATGGATTGACTGTGATTACTACAGCGAACCTCGTATAACATTTGCAGGGCCCTGAGTGTTGGGTCATAAATTTATGATCCCAACTACTCTAGATCTTCTCCTTTTTGGACATGTGATTTAGGTCGATTACTACTGCGTGTAGGTTAGTCCTATGGTGATCCCTAATAGGGTTGCATTTTATAGTACCTTGGTTTTCGTTTTGTCATATTTTGATATCATGGAATATTTCTAGAGATTTTGTATGGACTCTGAGAATAGGTTAGTGGTACCATATCTTTTTGGGCATTATATATATACATACATATATATATATGTGTGTGTGTATTGTATATATATATATATATATATATATATATATATATAGAGAGAGAGAGAGAGAGAGAGTCAGGCTAGAATACACTCAAGTGTACGGATCACACGAATACACTCAAGTGTGTTTGCATATCAAGACTATTTTTTGCAAAATGTAAACCGTTGATCTTCACCGTCATACTATAACTAGGCTACATACAAATTTTTATCCCATTTGGATGAGTGTAAGTCACTCATCCAAGGGCAACAAAATCGACACGTGAAACTAATTTGAAATGCATAATTTTTGCGGTCTTCATAACATGAGCTATACATATCCAAATGTTCTCAAATTTTGCGTATGAGATGTTCACGAGATGTTTAAGAAGATCAACGGATTAGATTTTCAAAAAAATATTGCATCATGAAAAACTACTTGAGTGTATTCCGCTCCGGATACACTCGAGTGTATTCTAGCCTGACTATATATATATATATATATATATATATATATATATATATATATATATATATATATATATATATATATATATATATATATATATATAGTCAGGCTAGTGTACACTCGAGTGTACCGGAGGCACCGTACACCTCAGTCATTTTTTAAGATGCAATAAATTTTTGAAAAATCTAAACAGTTGATCTTCTTAATTATCATAAGAACATACTATATAATAAATTTTAGCTCATTTGTACACTTATAGGTTGTACATCTAAAGGAGGCAAAAATCATGTATTTCACATTAGTTTTGTGCGTCGATTTTTTTGTCCTTGGATGAGTGACTTACACTCATCTAAATGTGTTCAAAATTTGTATGTGACCTATTATTATTGTAACCATGAAGATCAATGGATTATATTTTGGAAAAATATGGTCTAGTTAGGCAAACACCATTGGGGTGTACGGCATGATCTGTACACTCGAGTGTATTCTAGCCTGACTATATATATATATATATATATATATATATATATATATATATATATATATATATATATATTATATGTATATATATATATATATTGTTCCATATAGTTTGATCTATGGACAAACCCCATAGGTTGAGGGTGAGTCCATTTAGCGAGTGTAGTTTTGTTGATCCTAAGGATGAAATCTTTTGTATCTTGATCTAATGCAGGCTAATTTGACAATATGATGGATGTATGGATGATGGAAGATAGATCTAGGTTGTTGATGTCATCAATCATTTATGTTATCCTCATAAGGGATGTCGGTATGTCCTACCATTGACTTTGAATCTTAAAGGATATTGACATTTCAAGAAAGGAAATCTTATAGAGGTTGATATGTGGATGATATACTTGGATAAGACCTTTCGCATCTTGAATATAAAGAAGAAGATAATATATACCACATGATATATTAGTTCAAAGGAAACACTAGACATTGGGGGTAAATAGAGGAGGACAAAAGGTCAAGTGAATATGCGACCCATACAATCTTCAAGAGGGGTTTGAGTCTCTTTAATTTTTGACATTATTTATTATAGAGAAGATTAGATGATTTTAGAATATGAAGCAACAATATATGTTCTTTAGTGAATGAGGCACACTTTCTAAGTCTTCTTTGTTTTTGTCTCAATCTACATATAAGGACAATATCAAAAAAATTAAGGACAATTTTCAACTTAGGTATCTGAGACACGATATATTTGGTTGACTAGAATGAACTTTCTATTTTGTTGAAGTTGTCAAGAGAGCAAAGAAAGTTGTGTTGAATTGGAGGGATTCTAAATCTTAGAAGAAGATAATCAAGGAAGGTGGAGGAGTGGGTAGTACACACTACTTGGAGGGATTGAATCTTGGAAGAATGTAATCAAGTAAGCTAAAGTAGTGGATGGTAACACTTTAGTCAAGGTAAGCACGTATATTAAACTATCAGGAGTCATGGTAGGGTTGCATGTTAGGGAAGATGTTATGATAAGAAACTAGTATGTGTGTAGTGTTCAGTTAATAACTTGAGTAATAGTGATATATAGACAACAATGGCACAGTTAAAGATTATACACAAGGCATAGTGTTGGTAGATAACTTTGATGGTTGTTTCTTCTTTGGTTGATGGGGACATGTGATCATGGATTTCTAATAGAACTTTCTTTCTAAAAATAGGATGGGTGGGAATCTCTAGATCACAAATCAACTTTTTGGGACAAAATTTCTTATGTGGTGGAACTTTAGAATGACTAGTTTGAAGTTAGTATGCCAATTATTGTGCTTTATTTTTAAATATTAGTTAAGGTAAACCCTAATTCACAATGTTTCATGTTGATAATAAAAAACCAAGAAGTAAAAAATAATTGTAAGAAGAAGAAAGCATCTGACATTAATGAGGACTCAATTATGGTATTATTTCATTTTAGAGAAACATATCATGTTTAACAAGTAGCTAGTTTATTTCTTGTTTGAGAACACCAAACCCATTCAGGGAAACCCTACCTTATTTGTTGTCAAAATTGTTATTCTTTGGGAAAAAATGGAGCACATTGTGTTTTCTTTTGAAATTTTAGTCCTTATGGTAATGTAAACTATGGAGTCAACATCCTCTCCCTTTTTGAAGATCACAAACCATCCCAAATATACATAAAACAACATAATGACAAACTATTACCAAATATTCCATATTGGTAAATGGAACTTTGACAACATATGGTGTTACCAAGAGGCCATGCTTGTTACCTAGAAAGAAGATTGTAATTCTTCACAATATCCATTTTTGGTAGTTTGACACAATTATGATTCAGTATATATAGAATATAGGTCATTAATGCTTATATATGTTCATGTTATAACTTAATATGTAATAGATCGTTATATGACCCCAATGTCTAGAGCATGGTTTGATAAGTCTAGTACAATAACTATAATCATTGAGAATCAAGGTTGACTTGAAGTGGTAGTATGGGTTTTTTTCTAGTGAAATTTCTAGTTTTCTTAGAATTTAGGGTTTGGGGTGTAATGAGTTTTTATTGTTACCATTAATGATTGTACATGATACACGTATCGGTGTTAGTGTTAAAAAATTTCTAGGTATGTTATAAGGATAAATAACCCTAGATATGTTTGGGGATTTGAAATTATTTTGAGTTGAAGTGAGGTGAGTTTTGGAGTTGTTCCATGTTTTCCTAACAAATCTATTATCTTTTTGATAGGTTAAACTGCCTACTAAAAAATGATAGAGGAGATCATTGGGTGCTGGATTAACTTGTAAATAAGTATGTGTTACAACTCAGTCGACTTATAACCGACTTGGGATATGGCTTGTGGAATGGTCTTCTCTGAGAATTTGAACAACTTATGCAAATATGATTCTAGAAGGTTGAATGGCTTTTATTGACCTGGCATAAGTCAATGGGTAGTTGACCAACAAATGGAAGACTTCATAACTTGTTAGACAAGTTCGATGATTGTCGATGTCTGGTTTTAAAAGATACAAGGGGGTAGAATTATAATTCCTAAGATCCTATATTATTCCAAGTAAATATGGAACAAATATCTCATCTTACTTCTATCATTTCCACCCATGGGATTCAAATATGAAGATAACGAAGTAAAAAAATTAGGGTTTTGGTGGAATCAGTTATATTCAAATCTACATTTGGATATATCCTTTAAATTCTTGATTTTTTTGATAAGTTTTTGGTGTTTCATTTGTTTTTGGTTATTTTATGATACTCCAATACATTAATCTAACTTCTTAATCCAAACAACTGTTTTTTTTCTCTTTTATCTTCTTATTATTCTTTTTTGCTAGCTTGGACATATAATTGTTTGAAGCGGAGATGTTTTTAATATGTATAGGGGTTTTGGAGGTCCTTGGTGTGGGGATCTTGACCTTGGGGATTTTCTAGAAGCAAGCAGACCCTTCTTGTTACTTGGTATTCGTCCATCATATTTTGGATAACTATGATCATTAAAGCATAAATCTAGATGAAATAAAGTTATGTTATCTAACTTATTTAGGCTTGCTAAATGATAATTTTAAAATGTAGTGTATAATTATCTTATTGAATTCATTTTTCAAGTTATTCTTATGATTTAAGAAAATTATCTATCTTGAATGAACTTTTTGTGATGAATAGTTTATGGAAAATATTGAGAAGTTATCTTTAATTGTATTCATGCCTTATTGTAATTGATAAACAACAAGATTTAGTTCATTTAATTGACTAAATATTATTGTGATGAGAACTATTGGTAAGTCTCTTCTTAGTAACACTAAAGATTTGTTACACTTTATAAACAATTCTGATCATTTACTTTGAACCCGCATATAGTGATGCTTCTACTAATGGATAGAATAGATATGTGAATACGCATGACATATTAGGATATATTGGATATCGTACTTGTATGAAATTGATATTAACATGATCCTACTTACACATAATCCTATTTTCATGATCGAAAGATTCTTGACTTTTAAAAAAAAATGGCCATTCTATTCATCCCGTGGCCTGGGCTTGATCCTGGGACCTCTCGCTAACAAACGGAGTGTCTAACCATCTTGGTGTCTTCTGTTAGACAATGAGGATGTAATCAATTAATCATTTGCATGAGTTGAGATGTGAAGAACGGGAGTAATTTACCTAATTGAGTTAATGTTGTGAACATATACTATGGTCAATGAATTCTATGAAAAGCATAAATGATAAATGAATACATAAATAGTTGTCTGATTTGATGAATTATATAGAGAGATGTGTAATATGTGGTGTTTGTCATTTTGCTAGTGTTTTTGAGAGAGAGAGATGACGAGACATGATGATAGCTCTTTGTAGTATTAGTGATGCAGGAAAGAGATGATGGGCATTAGCCACCAATCATTACACTCTAGTTAGGATAAGTGAGGCCTTAAACATAGCTCCTAGCTATGTGGGGCTAAGTGTTGGGCCTTAGGCACAACTCCTGGTTAGTATTGGAAGCAATGATGGGTCTTAGTCACAACCCTTGTCTAGGTGTGGAGGTGTTAGAACTTGACCACGAATCTATTGTAACTTAAGCTATTGATGTTCTCGAGAGGATAAATGGCCCTTGTCTGCAATCCTTGCCCAAGTTATCAGATGAAGAGACAAGTAAAATTGGAGTTGCGTCTTTAATATAAGTTTTCTAACATGAATGATATAATAAAATATATTGAATAAATGGTAAGTCTAGGATACTTTGATGAGACATGTGTTGAATCGGATTTCTTATTACCATACTTAATAAATGATGTATGTTAAGCATAAAATGTTTAGATTGCAAAAAGTAGTTGCTCTATCTGAATTTTGTGATATACGTCTGGTCGAAAGTACCCACTCATTAAGACAACAAACTCGTTGAATTTGCGGAAACTTTCACATGCATTTGATGAGGATGTAAGAGCAATATTTGGTCTAAGGTGCAGTAGATTAGGTCTGGCTAGATAGTCTTTATATACTCAAGTCTCAGCGTCGTCTATTGAGATTATGTTTATCATATGTTTGATGTAGCCATGTGGACGTGCATACTCTTTATCTCCGTGCCCACAGGATATTAACTAAAGTTGGAAATTGACAATGTACTCAATATAAAAGCCTCGAATCTCAAAAGCCTTTTCAATTCCCTACTAGTATTATATTTAACATGCATATGGTGTCCCGTGACAGTCCTTTTCTCACTTTTATTGCCTAATATTTTTTGAGGAAAGGTAAAATCATATATTGAAAGCACATCAAGCAAGCGAAACCTGCTTATGTGAAACACTTACAGAATGTTTTGAAAAAGCAACAGAAATAAATCTAAAGGAAAAACATAAGCTGATAAAAGTAGTGATTTGATAGAGAGGGGGAGGCACCCCATAACAAGCCCCTTGGTGTTTTAAAAATTGAAGCGCCCTAGTTGTTTATAATGACCAAAGCCTGAAAGAGGAATCACAGTTGTTGCTGCACCAAACTAACACTAGTCTCGTCGTCAACCATTGCTTTGAGATCACAAAGAAAAGCAACTTATGATTCTCCTTCCTCAGAGTCTTCCTGCCTCCCATCTGCTAGATTACCTACAGTTTGTAAGGATGTGAAGATTGGCATCTATTTGAGTTATAATATTTTTGGCCAAATTTTTCTTGTTGCTGAAAATTCTATTGTTTCTTTCTTTCCAAAGATTCCAGCAGATTGTGGTGAATAGATCACTGCTTTTGAAATTCTTGTAAAGTCTTAATGGTGTTGTTTGGATGGGGAAAGTGGCTTCCTGGAGATCAGGAAGGAAATTTCGCATGAAGTGTGAAAGGATATTTTGGGAAAAAGTGCACTTAAAGATGTGGTCGACCGAGTCACTATTTTTTCACAAAGAGCACATCTAAAAGGGCCTATAAAACCTTTTTTTGTGATGTTTTCACCTGAAAGAAGTTTGTTGTGTAACAGAAGCCAAAGGAAAGTTTTGTATTTTTGTGGCCATTTCTATTTCCAAATCTTTGATGATGAAGGGGAGATACCTCTGTAGGAGAGGAAGTTGTAAGCAAGTTTAACTGAATATTTTTCCCCCATTTCCAAGTGATGGTATTTGAGGTGTTGTTTTCCAGGGAGAGAGTTTTATGTCTGAATTCATTTTGACTTACCTGGGATAGAATACATCTTTTAAGGAAATTTGATCTATTACTGGTGATTAGCGAGAGAGCTTTATCAATCCTTATGTTGAGGAGATTATTTGGAATATTCCAGGAAGGTCTGAGATTGAAGACAGAGTTGTTTTCATACCATGGATCAAACCAAAAGGAGATATTTTTGTGTGAGTGAGGTGGAGTGTTTATGATTTGTGTAATCATGTGGATGTTTTTATTGATGAATTTCTAAAGCGGGGAGGCTATTTTCAGATGGATATGGTTCCATGGTGGAGATATTTGATAATATTTGTGTTTGATGAGATTGGTCCATATTTTCTTTTTGTTTTGAATCAGACTGTCAATGATTTTGGCAATAAGGCAGAGAGAGTGTGTTTCAATGTTGATGATGCCCCAACCTCCTTGTTCATGAGGAGCTGAAATGGTTTTCCAGTTTACTAGATGGTAATGTTTCCCTGGTTTGTCCAGTTTGTGGAAGTTGTTCCATAAAAAATTTCTCTGAATTTTATCTAGAATGGATTTTGTTTTTTAGGGTAAGGGAATGTAGCTCAAGTAGTGGGTAGTTATTGGTGTGATGACGTTGTTTAATAGTGTGAGCCTACCCGAGAGGTTAAGGAAGTGATTTATCCAGGTTGTGAGTTTGGAGTTTATTTTTGATATTATGGGATCCCAGATAGCATTTGTGATGTTATATGGGGTGATGGGGAGTCCCAG
Source organism: Alisma plantago-aquatica (assembly GCA_963693085.1). Lineage (NCBI taxonomy): Eukaryota > Viridiplantae > Streptophyta > Magnoliopsida > Alismatales > Alismataceae > Alisma > Alisma plantago-aquatica. Next base: position 1,467,250,906 of record OY856411.1, on the reverse strand, counting down.
ATATTTGATAGGAAATTCTTCAGACTTGCAATTTAGGACGTCTTTAAGGTGCTCCAAAGAAGATTGATTAATGTTTACCCCAAAGATGGAAGATTTTTGTATATTTATTTTTAGCCCAGAGATGTATGAAAAGATGTCGATGATTCTAAAAATATTTTGAACGGAGGATTCTTCTGGGGAGGAGAAGATGATGGTATCATCTGCAAATTGAATGATATTTTCATTGCCTAATATAAACTTATCGGTGTTTTTGCATGTACTCTCCAGAATTCTATTTGATTGCTTGTCGTAATGCAGGATGGCGTGAAGCGGGACTCCTTGACAGGGTGATGCCTGGTTAAGTATAGGTCCAATAATTACAAGTATTGCGAGATTGCCATCTGATTCCGTTGTGTGCGCGGCCTGAACCTGGCGTGAAGGAGATATTATCGCTGAGTCTTGACAAGTCTTCCACCAGCAGCTATCAACGCGAATTAGACGGGTTCCAGCGTCAGTCGCCTTACCTCGCTCGAGCGTCATAGATCTGGGCCGGTCTCGTTCGTGGAGGGGTCGACGGACAAGGACGCGGACGCCAGCCATGAGCGCAGGCCTGCCATCGGGGAAGGACAAGTTGGATGAGAATGGCGATGAGGACAATGGGGGGCGCCGAGTTGTGGTCTGGTTGCCAAAAAGGGGACGGCGAGCTGCTAGTAGTGAAACACCACGGCGTCGATCGGAACCCTAGTAGCGAGATTGGTTATAAGAATGATCGAGAGACAGACAGAGAGGAGCAGTGATGGCGGCGGAGGGAGACGGTGGAGGAGGCGTTTGCGGGAGGAGACGTTGGACGGGGGAAAGAGTGGGCTTGGGAAAGAGGGATGTGTCGGGGAAAATTTAGGGGAGATCCGTTCTTCTGCAGTTGCAAATGTCGTCAATATCGATGTACTTTGGGATGGCCGCGGAATACATAGGGGTGTGAATGTTGTATTCTAAGTACGACAGTGTTAAAATCACATGGCACCGTCCAAACGACGTCGTGATAAATTTGGTGGTTAGAATACCGAATCTAAATGCAATACCACTCCTAATTACAACACCCAAACAGCTCCTAGGTGTCTGACTATCCAATTGCTCAACTTCTTAATATGATCGTAGTTATTATTAGAGAAACTAATTTTTTTGTGTGGATCATAATGACTCCTAAATATTTGCTCAAATCAGCGAATGGGGGACCTACAATATAACAAATTATATGTTTTGTTTATTCCTTGACATTTTCCAAAGAATTGTATCTAGATTTCAACTTGGCCATAATTTGCCCCAAGTACAAACCAAATACTTCCAAGTGCACTTTACTGCCTAGAAGACCTTGCTACTTACTACTTAAAAATATTACTGATAAAATTGGCAAAAAAACATCATATCATCAAAGAAGATGAAACCAGTTCCTCTAGCAAGACATGTTAGGTTTCAATCACTTTTGTCCAGCATGGGATCGACACATTGTATGAAACAATGCATGCGTAGCAAGAATATAGGACAATAGATGCCCTACATAATACCCATGTCTAGTGTGAATTGTGGGGCATCACTCCAAAGGGGCAGAGTAGACCCTTGACTCAAGGTGGACAAGATAAGATCAATTAGGGAGGAAGAGAAACCAATGTCTACCTTTTATAAGCCGATGGCTATAAAACCTTTGCCATTTCTTCCATTTCCATATGATAGTGTTGATGGCCATTAGCACTCAGTCCACATAGCCGACATTTTTTTTTGTTCAACATTGAAGTTGATACATTGTATGAAACAGTGCATACATAGCAAGAATATAGGATAATAGATGCCCTACATAATACCCATGTCTAGTATGAATTGTGAGGCATCACTCTAAAGGGGGAGAGTAGACCCTTGATTCAAAGTAGACAAGATAAGATCAACTAGAGAGGAAGAGAACCCAACGTCTACCTTCTATAAGCTGTCAATTGAGTTTGTTATTAGCACTATCAAAATCAACTTTGGTAGCTATTAAATTTTGGCCATTTCTTCCCTTTCCATATGATAGTGTTGACAGTCAGGAGCGCTCAATCCATATAGCCGATTTTTTTTTCCTATGATATGTAGGAACATCCACAGGCTGATGAGCAAAGTACTTGCAATACACGGGCTTCTTCTCTTCGGGAATAAAAATCACGAGGGCTTTCACCATGTTGGCGGTTACATATGACTTTTGGGAGGTCTGAACAAACAAAGTTAAAGAGAGTTCCTCAACATATCTCATTGAGATTGTTTGACTTTACGCATACTAATTGAACAAAACCCAACTTACTTACAATACTGGTTATCTACGCTCATTTCAGCTCAATCCATGGTCCGTGCCTAAAAATATAAGTTGGAACAGTTCACTTAGATATGAACACTATCTAATTTCTACACCTACAGATAGCAACGTAGTTAGAATCATCATTGTTTCCAATAGGATGTTAGTCAAAGGATAAAAGAGGTAAGAGTCCAGTAATGTTGATCATGTAATACCAACAAACATTACTTCGCAAAAACCTGATATAGATGAAAAGCAAACAGATTTAGCTTTGCAACCCGTAAATTTAAGTAAATAAATCTGATGTGTACAAAGATTTCAGATTTTTTTTTTCCAGATTATCTGTAGCACTCTTGGTACAAATTGGCACCGTAAGTAACAACACGTCTGGAAATTATCATGGCACGATGATCTACTTTAAGAGATATAAACTCCAATGTTAGGACTAAATGTTGATAACCGTTATTATACAACACAATTGCTTTACATCTGAATGATTTGTACATATTGTGATGGACGGTTTACCATCTGCACTCACTAAAGTGGAACAAATTTCCTATGACATGGTATCCTACAAAGAATTACACGCCCATGTGAAAGTAATGAAGACCACAATATGGGAGGGTGACCCATTGCTACCCCAACCCTTTCTCCCTTACCACCCTTGTATAAAATTACAAGCTAAGTGCAAAGAATAATTTTACAAAAATGATTGAAAAAACTCTAAAGCGAATTTACATAGGTCGGACATGATGACTATGAGACTTGGATCTCACTGAAGGAAATGGGGAAAATGACTAAACTACCCCCATCATTCATGTAAAAATTGGAATGACGGGTTTTCAAGAAGCTCATCTGCAACTTTCACATCTGAAAAGTCTTTCTCGTGCAGCGAGCTTGATATGTCATCAACGGAGAATGGAATACTGCAAAATAAACAATCATTTAATATCCACAATCACGTCTAACAAACTCTCAAGCACAATCCACCAAAAGTTCGACGGTCCTAATACACACACACGGGCGCACATTTATAGTTTTAAGATAACGGGAGTGTAAATAAGCTCGGGATCGTAACAACTTATCCTTCAAGGCTTTATTATGGATGCTGGCTTCAGATTTTAAGATCCGATATCCAATTGAGTCCCATATAAAAAAAAAAACACCTAAACAAAGAGGAAAAAAATTACCTGGAGTTATCATCAAGCAAGAATGAATTATTTACTGGATTGTTTGAATCTTCCGTCATCAATACCCTCATGCTGGACAGCACCTGTGAAATAAGAATAGGAAATTGAAAAGGTCAAGAACAAGGAGTAGATGGTTCTCTTCACATACTTAAGGTTCAATGAACAATTATTGTGATAGGTCTGTGTGCATATGATGAGTCCTTGAAGAAATTAAGAGACAGTAAATCCTGAATGACGTCTCCAAATATTAAATTCTTACATTGGAAGACACACTTTGAGTATTGTACTTGTCGTCCCAGTACTGAGTGCATATTCTATAAAGTTGTTGAACACTCAATACCTGCCAAAGAAAAAACAGTATTACAACTTGTAGGTTTTCTTGAATAAAAGAAACGAGTGGACATAGTAAAAAAATCCGAATTTGGCATTTTTAAAATAAAATCACGGATTGAGGTTTCGGGATGGTCGAAGAAATTTTTGAAGGGAAAAAAACAAACGTGGTGGGAGCTTAGAAAATTACAGTGGTTCTACGATAATTGTAACATTAAGAAACAAATCATAAGCATTTTAATTTTGGACTTTGCTGTACAGTACATGTTTTCTTTGAAAATTGCATGTTATACAGTTTTAGTGTTGCATGAAATTCAAGAAAAACCAGAGATTTTTCATTGGAGCAGGAAAAAGTTACATACAGGGCAGAGGTCATTGACAATTTCGTCGTAAGAAATCCTGTACTTCTGAAATATTACCTGCAGATCATTTTGAGAAATTGCATGAAGGCCAAATTCTAATATCGTTATAATAAAATGAAATACACCAGACGATACAGAATGCTAGTTCACAAGATTCTAGTTCCACCAAAACACATAGGCAGCAAGTACGCACATTGTAGTAACATATATGCATAGCGGACACCTTTACAAGAAAAATAGGAATAAAAGAATATTTTAAATATGTGGTGCCCGGTATAGCAGGTAAAATATGAAATGAGAACAATGTATAAATTACCAGTAACTTGTTGGCACAGTGAAAGCAAAAGCTGCTTCACTCTCAAGCACATAGTTATCAAGTCTCTAGGTGGTCCGCCTTAACCTGGGCACCTAGGTTTTTAAATTACTAAAACCGATGCCTAAGGCCCTTTGTGCACAAAAAAAGACACGTTAAGGCCAAATTCGTAAGAATTAGTTCTGAATTTGGTTAAACTAGATTAAATTTAGTTATTTTAGGGAAGAAATAGGTCTGATTTAGGCCAGCTCAGATCTAATATGGGAAAAGTAGATCTGATTTTGCCAAATTATGGCTCATTTAGGTCAATGTAGGACGAACTAGGGGAAGTGAGGTCTGATTAAGTCATTGTATGTCAAAATAGGCCTAGGGAAGACCAAGTTGAATTAGGTACAATTTAGATCAAGTTAGGTTGAATTAAGGCCGAATAGGGTCATGACAGGTGTGATGTAGGTGAAGTTATGATTGATTAAGCTTAAGAATAACCGACACGAATGTACATAGTAATGTATGTATTTGAAGATAGCTAAATATATATATATATATATATATATATATATATATATATATATGCAAAATCATTTATATAAATTTAAAACAGAAACAAATATGAAGAATGCCTAGAAACACCTAGGGTCCCCCCCCCCCCAGGCTACCCTTTGGTTGGAAGGACCGCCTAGACACGTATTACGTCTACCACATCAAATAAAGAGCATTGGGCTAAAGCAAGCCAAGAAACATATATCAACATTAGTTAATGCCAAAGCAAAGAAGAAAGTCTAGAGTTGATAGATTCAGTCAACACCCATGGAATGTACTTTGAAAGCGACATTATAGAACATTGCATGGATAATTAATAGCCGCGATGCAGCCTTAATTGGCTGTTGTCCCCAAGATGCCAGTACAGTGTCTCAATGGTTACATGAAATCCCACACATCTTTATACACACACAAAAGCATAAAAACAAATGAGAATAAAATAAATTATAAACAAATTAACATGAGATCCAGGTCCTTGGCAGAAGAACTACCTCGATGCTTGTACATCTGAGGGAAATAATAAGACCAAAGGTGGGGAGAGGAAAACAGTAATGGGGAAAATGCAGACTGAAGAAAAGAAATAGATGGAGCAAAATTAAGGGTTAGGTGGCTGAAAGAAGACAACACCAACTGTGTGTGCGCGTGTGAGAAGCACAACAAACATCGGGATTAGTGTTTGCTTGGTAGCATAGAGCGGGATGCAAAGTGACTCCACAGTGGGCTTTTGCATTGCAAAACCACACTTTGCACTGTACACTGCGCCCTACTAGGCAGCCATTTAACCTTCATCACAAAAGTATTAATAGATACACTCAAATTAGTAAAGGGAGAATCGTTAGATGAAGATTGAAGAGCGAAGTACTTCTGAGTAATGGGGCTTATCTCAGATGATACACCAAAGATGAAATTGTCCAATTTTAACACCAATGGTCCAGAAACAGAAATGTGACTAAACAAACTCAAAAATGAATGTTCTTTGACAAATTTAGTTACAAAGTGAAGGGATTAACCTACACTAATTTTCCAAACGATGTGTCGCGCCAACATACAATAATATTACATAGCGGATATGTTGGGGGAGTTTGTACATTTGTAAGCAAATGAAAGCGACGAGATTTCAATGCAAATATCAGTGGTGGAATGAAGCAAATAAATTAGGAAAATGATACTCGGGAGTCTGTTTTAAAACACGTGATTAGTGAGGGAGAGAAATAAAAGATATGATGGTGGGAGGAGGGGTAGTAGGACGAAATAGAAATATAGTAGCAGGAAAGAGAAGAATTGGAAAAATAGCACAGAGGGGGAGGGAAGTAGTGGGAAAAGAGAGAAATTGAAAAATAGGAGGGAGGGAGGAGGGTAGTTGTGGGAAGAGAGAAATAAAAAAGGAGGAAGGCAAGAGGGTAAAAAGAAAAATAGAAAAAGAGGAGGGAGGGAGAAGGTAGGGACAAGATCATACAATTTTATATTACATAAAACACATTTCAACTCACAAAATACAAAGTTAGCAATATTTTTGTGTAGTGCCCATCATGTGTTCCTTTTTTTGCTCTTCTAAGAGCAACTACATTCTTTTTGTGTGTAGTGTAAGCTAGACCTGGCCTTATCGAATATTTTCAGATATTCCTTCTTAGCTAGCTTGTATCTATTGAATGCATAATTGCATATAAAACAAATCTGGGATCAATAAGATTGACTAATGGTTAACAATCTTTAATAATGTGCATATGCCAATAACATACCAAGAAACCAACTGCCTGCCTGATATGCTTTAATTCATCCCAAGATGATCCAGCATACTGCATAGATAAATGAGAGAAATCTATCAACAAGATTCATAAAAACATAAGCACATAGCATCATAAACATCTGGCGAAATACCATATATAGATCACCAATTCAGCAAAAAATGTTTATAATCTAAATTAAAGTTTCAAACTGCCACCCCATTCAAATAATACAAGAAAGAGCACCTCCGGTTTTGTCCTGGCACACCAAAGCTCCAATTCCGCCAAGCCAGATTTGACGTACTCACCATTGCTAAAAGAGCAACACTCGCGACGCAAGAGAAGACTGCATTAACAGAAGCAACCAATTAGCTATATATCGTTATATATTCATGTATTAAACATCAATTATTTACCTGTTAAAAAGTTGCACATTAATGAATGAGAAAATCTGTGTGAATAATTTCTGAATAAGTATTGAAGGCACCTGTACAAAGACAACAAGGAAACACACAGTCAGCTGAGTCATCATATGCACTTGCACATAACAAATAGTTTAAGACCCGTCTCTTACAAAGTTATCTTGCAACGTATTCATAAGAGTGTTGAGGCAATCAATAATGCTCTGCCAGTGGCTATTTGATGAGTTACTGCCAAACGAACGCCCAGATCCACGCAACACATTGCCTCTTGTGGTTCTCGGTGCCTACAAGAACAAGCATTAGCACCAGTCAAGAGTGAAACTACTGATGGCAAACGAAAATGTCTGTTTTGAATATAAAAATGAAAGAATTGCAGCTTGATGGTAATCACATCTATAATTATACAAAGACGTAATACATTCTGTGTTTCTTAGTGCAAGCAAACACAAGTATAGTTTTTCTAGTTGTGCCAGTGATGGCAATTTACACGATGTACAGTCATACAAAATCTTAACTTTGTAGTCAGCTTACTAGCTAGCCACATAAAAATCTTAAAATAAAAAGTCAAAGCTCACTAGCTAGTCATATAAGAATCTTCAAATAACAGTCAAAGCTTACTAGCAAAGGCTCAGTAAAGGACAAGTGCAGATAATCATCCATACAGAAAACAGTAAGCTCTTATGTATTAAATTTGGATATAACTTCTTTCAAGAAATGGATGGAGTTTTCATTCAACGTGAAGTAAAGATCAGAATGAGAACGCCATTCGCTTACCTGAATACATGATGAGAGCAAAGAAGTCAATTCTTTCTTTACGTTGTCTCGAACAATGCCATATATTTTCTCAACATAAGCAGTCAACTGCTGCTTGAAAAGCAAAGCAGGGTATTTGGCCTCAACTTGGCGAACAACATCTAGTCCTTCTACCACAAGGTTAGCAGAGGACCTAAAGCCCTGGAAAGCATCAGTTCATAGGTTATGAAAACTATCAAAGCTACTGCAAGAATAAATAAACTCCCTAGTTCAAGCAGGCAATGTTATCTAGAATTAAAGAGTGATTTTGAGGTACCTATAGCAGACATTATCTGATTAACCGAATCACAACCCAAGTAGCTAAAACTCAGTTTAAATGATAATATGTTTTCTTCTTACTTGTGTCATTCTCCCGAACAATGATGTTGGAGGTGGAGGCTTGCGCTGAGGAACTGTACCAGAGGTACCTGTAGTTTTAAGACTTCTCTGGAGCAGGAACAGTAATCCAGATGTATTGGAAAGCCAGTAAGCCATCTGCTCATTGCTCTCTTCATTCTGTGGCAGAATAAGCATGTCATAACTGGTAAGCAGAGTCGAACAAGCCAAATACAGAGATGACATAAGATTGAATCCTCAAGCACACACATAAGTGTGGTTCTCTATGTGTTTTTAGATTTAGAAACATATGTGAACACACTAATGACTTTGTATTATAGCAAAGTGAACAAATACGGGAGCAAACAACTAAGTTATGCCAGTGGCTTAAATTTTCTTTAGTGTCCCACTACATTCTTATGTTCTTAACTAATCATATTGAAATGGGAGAAGGAGTCGGAAGTTTTTGTCTTCAAATTGTTGCACGCTCTTCTACTATAGTGTTGCTTTGCGAGTTGCGACCATAAACCAAACTGCAAAAGTAGTGTCGTGGCTCTGATCAATTGAGTCCCAGATGCAGGGCAGGTTCGGTTGGGAAATTTTCCAAACCGCTAGTATTACAATAGTCTATGATTTTGTTATAAAACAAAACAATGAGACCATGCTCGCCCTTATTTACAGGATATCTCAGCAGGGATTAAATTATATTTTCTGCAAGGTGTCCATATCAAGCAAATGCCAAAGACGACCTCAAGCTCCAAAGCATAGCTCACTCTGAGCAAATATGAAAGGATTGTAACCGAAAGGAAATTCTGTCCAGATCTTTTCTTCCTATTCATGGTACAATAAGGAAAAATTATGTACCGCCTACTCTTAAGATAAGGTGTTTAGATTCATGAGACACTCCCCATTCCATGTCCTATAATGCATATGGAAGGCTCGTACTTGAAAAATATAAAAGATCATACCACAAGGAGACTGTCCAGAATTTTCCTTTTACTGTGTGTGAGACCGTAAGGAAACCCACTCTTGACAGGTGTTTGGAGTCACCCGTTTTGCTTACCATTCATGAGTGCATAGGGAGTGTTTTTATGAAACCTCCACTTAGAATGAGGTGAGGAATAGGGAGGACTGCTATTGGGATTCTCAATAATTGTCTCTCAGGTGTATTAAGTAAATCCTTCTTGGATAGTTTTCTGAGTTACATTTTTTTTAACATCTTCCTGTGGCCGGGATAGGAAATATTGATCATCTTTTATGCAAATTCTTCCACTTATTAAGTATTCTTCAGATGTCAAAAGATGGAAGCATCGACATTCATGCATTTTCTTATCCCGTGTACTTTTAATTTCAGAAGATCTTCTTTAGCCTTTGTGTATCAAGTGTTGCAAGTCTTTTTGAGAAAGTGCATACAAATGTATCCCTCCACCCTACAGATCACTTGCTAATCACTGTCACATGAGCCTACATTGGCTGATAAAATGCATAATCTATAGCGTTGTGGTTATGCATTCGTAGTATTGACTGTATTACCAAATCATTACAGAAGGTGATAGTATAATCAGAATTCTTGATACAGACATACTAGTTATATTATAGCATAGTTGTTCATCATCATCATCATCATCATCATCTAAGCCTCAGTCCCAACTATGTATAGCATAGTTGTTCAATTTATATTATTAGTTTAATGCCCAAAAAAGGTTAGCAACTTTCATATTTTCAAAAATAAGGAGCAAAGAAAAATAAAAGCAAAAGGAAATTCAGTTCAAGTTCCATGTCATAATATGGGACAAACTTAGGCATAACATTAACCTAGTGTTAGCTTCATTCAACCGCTTGTTCTGTAGCAACTCATTACACGTGTCCCCCTACCCCAAATTTCTCTACTCATCATTGACTGTGTGGGAAGATCAAATGTGATACTTAAAAAACCATACGCTTGAAGACGATTGTCACATCTTCAAGGGCTACTACCACTACCAGTATTGTCACAGCTGGAAATCAATCGTTGTTGGGAAAAGCCATAAATTTTACCTTCCACTCAATCTATCATTGCCGGAAATAGCAATAAAAAGCACTTTGACACTATGGATCCGTTGGCATACATGTGATTGCTCACTCAATGCAAGGAGAATTATGAGTGAAAATAAAAGAAACACAAGGGACTGCCAGTGTAGAGCTCAGGATGTCGGTTGATAGGCGAGTCTAATGGTATAAAATCTAGTTTCATTTCACTAGTATTAGATTTTTTTCTTTCAATCCCTTTCCTACCTAAACGCTTTCTATTTCTTTTATAATGCTCTTCAATCCTTCCCTATTACTAATTACAAGTAGGTTTAAATGTTGGACTCACTTCTCATTAGCATAGGAGGGGGCAAAGGGATTCGGATGAAAAATCTCTGACCAATGGGGCCTCTTCTAATCAAAACAAGAAAAGGGGTAAGGGAGATAGCATTTGACTGTATCCCATACACAACTGCCACATATAGTATTCTTGTAACAGAGGTTGCTATTATGGACCTAGCTTCCCTTGCTTCAAAGACTGGTTTGACGGCCACAGACTTATCCCAATAGCTAATTAAACTACTTATAGACAGAAAAGAGTTCGAGTCAAAAGGGAGAGAGATAAAAAAAGAATGAGAACATGGGATGGGTGAACAACAAGAAAGAAGAATCGATATTCAAATCTGTCAAACGAAAACATACAAGATCAAGTATTTGCAAGAAATCCAAAAAATGGCAGAATAAGTACAAGATGTTACCTAATGGCAGAAGAAGTATTTGCATATAATATTGGAGAAATAAGAAATACAGTCAAAAGTAGAATAATTACATGATGTTACCTCAATGGCAGAACCAAACATCTGAATGAGACGGTCAAAGACACTAGTTTTTTCAGATTCAAAGGACTTCCAATTGAGGAGGCACTTATATATGGTAAATGCAGCAACTGGTTTCCCTTGGCTGAACCCAAGATTTTGAATGACGCAACGTATAAGAGCATCAACACTCTCCTGCACGAATTTCCACACGCACATATTGTAGTACTAAACATGAAACAAAAATGAGATATAGCGAGCACAAGTTTCCTGTGACATACATGCTGCCTCTCAATGTAAGATCTCCTCAGCCTAGGGTCAGCATAATCCTTAACTGTCGGAGGGGCACTCTGGGCCTCCTATAGCAACGTGTGAAACAAAATTTCAATGTACTGAAACTTCATTAAAGATGCATGGCTGCCAACAACACCCAGATAAGCAATTCTTACCTTGATATCTTCCATCTCATGATGACCATTAACCGCACTCTGCAGGAGTGTCAGGCATGAGAGACATCAACAACAAACTAAAAAAAAACACAAAAAGGATATATTACATTTTTCATTGGAGTTTTTGGAATGGACAAATGTTCAGACATGCGCTTGACAGGTGAATTCAATAGAGCTTGCTGGCGCAGAATTTTATCCTCAGATTCCATGTTGGCTAATTTCTCCTCAAGACTGTTTAAGACAAAGATGTTTAATAATATGTTGTTCTAAATACGTATCACTTGGCTTTATCCAGAAATGAAGAGGACCTTTGCATTGATTTTTGTAGTTGATTTATCTTCATTTCTGCTTCGGTGGCCTTCTTAAGTCTCTCTTCACTTATCTTGCTGGTTTCTTCGAATTTCTTCTCAGTTTCATCAATCTTTTTCTCCAGAGAACTTACCAAAGCCTATAATGGCAACAATACTCCAGATATTAATTAGAAAAAAAATAAAGATCGGTCAAACTGAAACTAAAACAAATAGAAATATCATGCAGTGACCTTAAGCTTCTCATTTTCAGCTGCAATACTATCCATCAAAGCAGTATCAACAACAGGTACTTCTTTAATGACAGGAGCAGCCTCGGCTGATCTTTTTGCATCCTCACGCTCCTTATGCAACAACGCTTTGGTTTCTTGAAACTGATGTTCCATCTCTTTCAATGCAGAAACTAATTTATTGTGTTCTTGATTTTTCGCTTCCTCCATGTCCGTCTACCAAATCAGAAAATAAAACTCATCTTAATTGCAATACCTTGCATGTGCACGGGACACAGATGATGTAAGTGTATATAATTAGTTTACTTGACCATAAATAACATTCCCTGGAAAGATAAACTTCTCCATATATCCTATATCCTATCATGTTCATCATGAATTCATAATCTTATAAATATCAATTCGCAGAATAATAAAAGTTACAAAACCCATAATGGATTGATGAGTTTGTCTTGTTTGTATCAATGTCCTGGAACAAATATCAAGCACGAGTTTGTATTAAATTACTGAAATTAGCAATATACATCCTATTATAAATTGTTAAACGATTTTAAAAGATTTCACAAAATAACTTGCTATCATGGATCTAAAAATCGGCAAAGTTGGGCAAAACTTTGCCGAAACTTACAAAATTTGACCCTTACCAAAGTTGACCTCCAATACTTCAACTTAGTATAAAGTTCTTGGCGAAGTTTGGGCGATGTCGACGAAGTCAAATTCAAACAAGAAGGATCGTTACAACTTCCATGACGTTGTAGCAAAGTCAGTCCGAGTTGGCGACAACATGGCAAAGTCTAGGCAGAGTTTGTACCTAATTCTGCTATATGTCAATTGTGAAGAACCCTATTGTTACACTCATTTTCTGGCATCATACTTGTGATTTTGCTCACATTTTCCATATAAATGGGGAATAACAAAGTACAAGGTTTGTGTTATTTCTATCAAAATGTTCATTTTGATGTTAAAAGAAACAACCACTAATGCAGCTCTATTTTAAGGCTTCATCATGTGTCTTTTTGCATCTTAATCACATCTAAACATTGCTAGATTGCAAGTTACTCCCTCAACATGTATTTTTTTGTCAAATGCACTTATGGACGTTCTTTGCATGTTTTTAGGTGCCTTGAACCACATTTGGATGGACGAGAGAGATAGAGGGGTCCAAAGAAGACCACAAAGTTCCCCCAACCTAACCCAAGCCAAGGGTCAAGATACAAGCGAAGGCGTCCATGGATCTCAAAGAATGGAGTACTAAGTGCCAATGAAGACCTCAGCACGGTCGTGGTGCCAAGGAACGGTCGTGCTGACACATGGAAGAATCATAGAGATGATCAGAAACTCAACAAGCTACAACAACATGCCCAGAATGGCCGTGCTAGCCAACACGGTCGTGCCACGAAGCCACCAGAACGGCCATCCCATGCAAAACTACCTCCACCCCATCTTGCCCACCACGGCCGTGCTACCCAGCATGGTCGTTCTACTTAGCTCTCAGCACGACCATGCTACCAGCCTTCATTTCATCACCTTCGAACCTGACCTTTACCTTCACCCAGCACGGTCGTTCCCTACCACCACGGTCGTGCTACCCTCTACCCAGCACGGTCGTGCTACCATCAAAGCCCTACAATTTTCTGCACGAAATTCCCAACTTACCCTAGTGCTTCCCCACCACCTATTTATACCATAGTGGCGGCCACATCACTAGGTTAGCTACCTCTAGCATTCATTTCCTTCCCTCTTTGCATTCAAGAGCTCCACCTACCTTCCTTCCTCCATTACTCCATATCCGCCCAAAAACCCTAGTTTTCTAGGGTTTTCACCACCAAACCTCACCCATTCATGCCATTTCCAACCTTCAAGAGAGGTGCTTCGTCTTCTACAACAAGGAGGTGAAGGAGGGTCTTCCACGAGCTATCATGGCATTCTACCTCTTTCTTCTCTCATTTTTACTCTTTTTCTTGATTATGTGTAGCTAAGCCCCCTTGGTGGGCTGTTTGGGGGATAAAATGTTACTTTGATACCATGTTGGGGGGAAATAACTTGTAATGAACATATTTCCATTCTATGATGATTGTCTCTTGCTTCTATCTCATTTCCCATTGTTTTACTTGTGATTTATGCTTCTAAACATGGAATGCTTGTTGTATGATGCTTGAAAACACCTAGCTCTAGGGGAAAACGGATTGTATGTGGCTATTTGAGGAATTGCTCCTAAGTTCAACTAGTGGATCTTTAACTACCCTCATTCCTACCCTTGGCTCTCAATTGCCCTAATACCTCTTACCCCTAGAAACCTAGACTTGCCTAGTCCTATTAGAATTACACATAGCCCTAGTTTTCAACTAGTAGCTTAGGGTAAGTTCAAATAGCACTTGTCTTGTTGTTTGGTTTGGCAATCTAGAACAAAAAATATAAGACTTGCATGCTATACTAACCCTCAACTTGGATTCTTGTGACAATTCCCCAAACGGCTCACTCTCCCCATTAATTGCTAAAACCCATCTAGTTTGCTTAACTTGCTTATGCTAGTTTAGTATTGCCTCTTAGTCAATTGCTTAGATTTGGATAGTTAGGCTTTGCTTGAGTAGTTAGTGCTCTTTTGAGCTTGCTAGTGTTGATATTGCTAGTTAGTGATAACCTAGGTATTGATTGCTCTAATGCTTCACTAGTTTCATTAGTGTAACTTAGTTGTAATCCTTTGCTCTTGCTTAGTTAATTGTCTTGTTTTGTTCATTAGAGTTAACTTGTTTAGGGTAACTTAGGGTTTCTGATAATCTAGTTTTTCTTCTTGCTTTTAATTGCTTGAATCACTAGTATAATCAACCAAATCACCAACACACCCTAAAAACCCTACACTCCACTTTAGGAACGTAGTTTACCCTAACTTAGCTCTAGCGCCCCCTCTCTCCCTGCGGATCGGCCCTTCTCTTGCCACTTGCCTATACTACAACACGACCCCGTGCGCTTGCGAGTAACATGTGATTGGCTTGAGTAAGTGTGTCGGACTAGGTCCTTTATAAATTTAAAAGATCCTCGTGTGTTTTCCTTGGGTGTGCATCCAATCAAAATTCAATTGATTTGGGTGTATGTTTGAGAATTGCACCAACCACCACAAATATATCATATATGACAATTGTTCCTCTATTTCTAAGCTAGATCTCAATTCCATCTATTCTAGATCATAGTGACAAATTCATGATCGGCAATTTTTTGTCTGGCTGAAAAAAATGTAAAATTCAGGAAAATGTAAAATTCAGGAAAACAAACTATGACTTTTGGTCAAAGCTCGGTCAACTATTCAGTAATAATCAGGATATATATATATATATATATACACACACACACACACACACATACATATATATGTGTGTGCGCATGTGCGTGCATCAGAAGAAGAATAGTAAGTCGAGGATGTGGACACAACATCAGAAGAAGGGGAGAAAGGGACAAAAGGACGATAAAGCAACATGGATTATCAGGAGAGTTGGGGTTTGGGTTTAGTGTTTATCAATTCTTTGTACATGGTTTTGTAAAAAAAGAGCAAGAGGCTTAAAAGAGAAAAATCATGAAGTGAAAAGTCACGAACAATCATGAAAATCGTATAAATCACAAAAAAGTGGGACAAGTCATGAAAATTCGTGAAAAATTGATTACCAACGTATTAATCGTGGTGAACATTCGGGAGCCTATCAAATCACAAAAAATTGCCATTTTTTTGTTTAAGTCGGAGATTTTTGTTACAAAGTTCTAGATCAAAGCTACATTTAACTTATATTACAATCCCCGCAAATATAGCTCATATAGTTGATACATCTTTGAATTTAGAATCCTACTTTATGATTGTGTGATGGTAAAGTGGTATTACATTTTGTAGGATTTCATTTCAAGTATCACTTTCAATTACTATGTATCTTATATATGTAGTTTGGGACTCGTTAATCATGTAAGCTAAGGTTTAGGTTATTTATGATTTTGTGCAATGAAAACATGTTAGATAGACATTTATAACATACTCAAATGTTTTCCATCAACATTCACAATTTTCTTACAGAAACGACATGAAGTTTTATCAAAATTTGCATCTAACCTTCTCGGGAACTTACTTGAAGTTACCTCAAACTTCCACTCGACACCCGGCGAAGTTGAAATGAATTCAATGTCAAGTATGATGGTTATGACAAAGCTGAAAAGTCAGGCAAGGCATTATTATTGAAGCTCTGCCAGAGTACTGTATCTTAGCCATATCATCATAGTGTACCCAATGTCAATAGGAGGTGTTAGGGAGAAGGGGGAGTCCCGGGAGAAAATGTGTGTTCTGCTCTATTTGTTATTATTTGTGCCCTGTTCTCTTTAGCAAATGAGAATGAGCACATCGGAAACTGCTGTTAAGGTACAAAAGATGCTGCAGAACCACAAAGGAACGCATTCCAAGATGACACATTAGTACCAAAGTGTGTAATCTGTTTGTTCCTTTATATCTAAAGTTAATGCATTTCTGGTTCTATCATTTGGTCCTTAATCACTTACATCCATCAATTTAATCACTTACCTCCATTAAATTAGAGATAGCGATAAGTAGACACAGTACAACTGTGGTCACCAACTGTCTTGTCATTGAATTTTTTGTTACATTAAAAGCAACACTTACCTTCAACTTCTAACACCAACCCTCCCATTCATCCACCTTTTGGCAGTCAATGCTGTTCGGCCGGTTCCCTCATCTTTTCCTCTACACACCTCCTTCATTCTCACCTCCTTCCAAAAATAGCAGTTGCACATTGGTGGTCGTTGCTCCAGTTTATTTTTTAACCAGATACTGTTTTCTTTAAAGATGTGTAATCTTTTTCTTCTATATTGAATATTGAGCACAATAAGTTAGAAGGGGCACATTGCACAAGAAATTGTACATGTGTGCACACAAACTGGTTTGATGTACTTATCATCAGCTCTTGCTTGCTGATTTCCAATTCCTGATTGTTGTGGCCTTGCAAATGTTCACCTTGTGCATGTTTTTTAATGCAACATAATTGCGTTAGAATCTTACATGGATACATTTTTGAACAATATAACAACTTTTGCTTGGGGCCATAAACTACCTTCTTAGTATCAAGTATCTACTGGACCTTTTTTAAAAAAGATTGACATGAATTCAGATCAATACAGGGCAATGACAATAGCCGATTGGTGAACATCGATGGTAGTGCATGTAGTTTTTAGTAATCTTGGATAAAGGAATGATCCAGTGATAAATTCACGAGCTCTTGCCACATAGATACCCTAGAAGAGAAGATAGTTATGAAATTCAAGAAAACTTCTTTAGAACTCTATAGATAGCATGGTCAATGAGGTGATAGGTGAATCTTGCAAACTGCTTTTAGTAATGGTGTGTAATACAAATTTTATAATAGTTCATGTTTAGGAAACAATCTTATAATAGCAGCTAATCACAAGGCTACATGTCCAGTATTATTCAATATCTTTTGTTTACCCCAAACTCTCCTAATATGGTGCATATCTGATACCCCATTCTAGCACTCAGTCTAGGTGTTAAGCTTCTTCAAACCAAGATCTGCTTGATATGTAATTAGCTGCCATTGTACCGATTAGAAAACTAGATCCAAGGCCACAAGGGTCAAGTTGCATATCAATAGATGTTAACGAAGTTATATTTGTGTGGATAGATTCATGACATTCGAAATTTATGACCTTCATCATTTTGGAATAGCTAGTTGGTAGATTGTGCTTCATCTAATTTAGATTGGTAAGCTTAGCATGCAACGGTATTAATTGGGTTGTTTGCATTTATGAGCGGGCAGGAAACCAAACTAGACTTGGCCACACCACCCAGTTAGGCTGATCTAGACAGGTAGTGCAATCAACTTGATTAGCCATATATGATATTTCAGTTGATATATATGAGTGTGTTATAAAGAATTGTTCTGAAAAGCGATAATCTGTGTACGTGTGGACGGGGTACCGAATAGAGTATATACGGATGCAGGAGTATAAGCAGGAGAACAATCAGTTTTAAAAAATATTAATAAATTAATTATATATTTACATAAATTCATATATGGACCATACATAATGTATAAAATCACATCAAACCAAACACACACAAGACAAAAAGACTACAAAGTACAACAATATATGCTAACGTGTGAAAGAATAGTAACACATTGTTGCATATAATTGGTTGAACAACAAATAAGAACATATACATGCTGATATGAAAGAAAAATAAATGACTTATTAGTTATTACTACTGACTTATAATAGATAATAAAAAATATATTGCTAATATGAAATTGCAACAGTAGTTTGAAATGATGGAAGGAAAACAGGACGGTAATAAAGGACAAGGTTAGTCTTAGATTAATAGCTGGTTAGGGGGCATCTATTCGCATCGAATAAGTAATTAGAAGCAGTGACAATATTTGAGAAGGGAAAATCAATAATAAGAAGCAATTCAATGAGCATTAGAGTATGTACTTATCGAGAAAATAGGGAGAGAAGACCAAATATGTGAAGAGGAGGAAGGGATTGTAACTATAATGACCAACAATAGGCTTAAGAAAAAACTACTGTAAAAAATATTGCAGCAATGGGATTTCAAAAAGCGCCGATTATACACCCGACTGGCCGATTAACCGGTCATGGTCCGATTTGCTATACTCGGAGCGGTACATCTACCAAACCGCTTATTCGGCCGATTAGGCCGATTTTCTGAACATTGTTATAAAGATAATTATATGTATGATTATAAAATTGTATAAATTAGATAATAAACAGAGTTAGGTAAATATATTTCTATCCCCCCCCAAAGAAAAAAATAGGGGTCAAAGAAAATGATGCTTACGGAATAAAGGAACCCAAGACTCAACTTTATGTCCTACTGACATCCTCTCTAGCTCTCGCTGATTTAGAAATTTTGATGGCTATGCACTCTTCATAAATTTGACAAATATGTTATATGCATGTATGTTTCGATACATAGCTCTATTGAGACATGTAACAAAATAGCATTGCAATATATATTCTTATAAGATCTTATTAATTGTATAGCAAGAAACTTAATATATGGGCACTAATTTCCAAAGACTGAACGAGACTACAAGCCATTTTGACCATATGAGAATTCAGAAATTAGCGGGTCTCAATTGCCAAGTTGTTTATATATAATTTATATAACATCATTTTTTTGTCATTTTTATGCATTATCACGTAGAAAAACTGCTATTATACTTTCATTATTTAAATTATGAATCCTGATTGTGTTGTGCATAACTCTTTATCTCAATTTTTAAACAGAGGAGCTGCATATAACTATTTAATTTCTAAACAATGTGTTTATTTGCATGTTGACATACACAAGATTGCTCAGTTATTTCCTTTCATGATCTTAAGCTAGAAAATTTGTATCAATATCAGCAATAGTTTGAAAATACAATTAGAGGTGATGCTTCAGTAGACA
Source organism: Alisma plantago-aquatica (assembly GCA_963693085.1). Lineage (NCBI taxonomy): Eukaryota > Viridiplantae > Streptophyta > Magnoliopsida > Alismatales > Alismataceae > Alisma > Alisma plantago-aquatica. Next base: position 1,467,231,315 of record OY856411.1, on the reverse strand, counting down.
TATTGTAATAATGAACTAAACTTCGCCAAATTGGGGCAAAATTTTGCCGAAACTTCAAAATTCAACCATGGGGGATGTTGAATCTTCAATTCAGCCTTGTATAAACTTCGAGATGAAGTTTCACAGTTGTCGACGAAGTTAACTTTTTTGTGTGTATTTTCATCCGAACATCTCCGATGTTGGTGAAGTTGTGGTGAGGTTGATACGGCCTAGAACAATAATCCTAAGTAGTGCCCTAAAGGCCATATAAGGCGTAAGTGTCACCTCCAACCCTCTTCACAACTTCTATTCTAATATCAACCCCTATGTTTGTTGGTTGTCACTCTTTCCTAGATTGGGTGTTGTAACTACTATTGAGTTGTATATTGTATAGAATACATGTGGTGAATTGTATGTGTATATATGTATTGCACATTTGACCTTTGCAAGCAACACATTGACATTATCAACCTACCTAGGGCTAGAAAGTCGTGAATCGTATTTTTTTGTTAAATTAACATATATAAGATAGAGGTAAACATAATTAGAAGTTTTCAAGCGAAGTTTTGTTCTAATTCACATCAATTTAGTCAAAAAAACAGCATCAAAGTTTATCGAAGTTTGAGTCTAAAATTCCTTAAAACTTCCTCGATGTGAAAAAATCCACTTCCAAACCTTGCTAAGTAATGTAAAACTACAGAATTAAAGAAGAAGTACGGCTAAAGACTAAAAGGAATAATTCTCATTCATCAACTATGTTAAAACAAAGACGCACTTCTAAAAGAAAGACTAAAAGGGTGGTAGCCAATGTGGGACTAAGCCAGGTGACTTTACAAAAGCCCAAAATAAAGAAAAGCCATAATAAAATAACGCAAGCTAGAAAAAAAAACCTAACTTATGACACGACGACGCCCGCGCTCGTAAGTGCGTAAAGGTGGAGCATGCCCTACACCACTAAATGGACACGAAGTCAAAGTCATACACCATGCATTGTACAAAACTGACCTACATTTAAGTGTGCTTGTAGTAAGTAACAAAAAAAACGATTTGTTTTGGATTGAACCAAGCCAAACTTGATCAAAATCGGTCTGGTTAAGTTCTTTCTAGACCGTGCCAATGATCAAATCTGGTTTGGACATTTTCCAGACGACTAGAGTTGGTTATTTAAAATTCAACCATACTTACCAAGTGTTAAAGTGTCTATATTAGTCTATTAGTTAAATAGGCTAGTTAGTTTAGTGGGCCTTTATATTCCGGCCCGTCTAGTTTAGATTACTTGGGACAAAAGTCTCAGGGTTTCTCCCTTGCTCCTATATATAGGACAGGGGTGTCCAGTCTTTGTATCAATCTATTCATATTCAATCAATCTTTTATATTTTAACACCAAGCTTATGTCCACGAGCATAATCCCTAGTCCCGGTTTGCTACAAGATATATTCAAACTATATCGTCCTCAACTACAAGTAGACTTGTTGCTAGCTTCACCTATAGGCAAGAGGAAAATATATCCATGAAAATGCCATGACATGAGCCATTCTTGTGTTGTATACTTCAAATGGAACTCCGGCTTTGATTTTAAACCACACACTTCTGCTCCTATCTCAAAAAAGAGGAAAGGTCAAAGATGTATATAACAGAGAATATATAAGGATATCAAGAGTAAGTATGGGAGCTTATTAACCTTAGAAATCATACAACACGATTAAATGTTGAAAAGGTTATATTGCATGTTATGGGAATAGTTCAAGCTACATGACCAAAGTTTGTCACAAATACCATGGGTCCATGGCTTATGCAGTTTAAAAAAAATTTGTGTGTGTGTGTGTGTGTGTGTGTGGGGGGGGGGGGGGGGGGGCTAGCAATCATGACATGCTTGACAGTGAACCAAGCCAATAAATGACTTTAAACTAGAATATTTGCAACTCCTTTATAGGGTTACTAAAAAATAGGAGTGGTGGAGGACGGTACGATCTACGTTGTCACTAGGTATAAGTTGAGAATGGATGTGCCCTCGGCATATCTTAAAAGTGTAATAGAAAATCTAGTCTAGTTATATGAATTAAGAAGAAGGAAAAAGGTAACAGCTGCATTACAACCATGGCATTAAAAATACTCGAATTTGGGCGAAATGTCAGCGATTTTGTTGATATCAATAGTTGGCAATGTAGAATCCACAAAAAGACCTCATTCACAACATGCTCAACATTTCAGGTCTTTCCATCGACATCAGCCCATTCGTCGACGAAGTTGACCCGGGTACATCAAAAATTCCACTATTTCCTCGACAACAGTCGAAGTTGGCAACATTCTTCTGGTGTTTTGTGGAGTTTTTGTGTGTGTGTGTGTGAGGGGGGGGGGGTAGTGTTGGAGCTTAAGGTACGATAATTTGAAGTTATTTTTATTATTCTAAGGTAATATTAGCAGATCTACCTCTCTACTAGATCTACTACGGATTTACACCATTTTTATGTAATTTGCATATTTTCATAAACTTTATACATCAAAGAACTTTGTAGTCCAAATATGATTGTATGCAACCGTGTGTTTTTCTACATATGTAAAGCTATATGAATGGTTATATGTATACATATATTGTGTTTTTACCTAGATTTGATGAAATCTATCAATTTTATCACAAAATCACTGATATTAGTTTCACTTTTGTCAAAGTTGAGTCAAAGGTTAGTTGTAAAAATCCTTGAAGTATCCTCGATGTTTCCACAAAATTCCACTTCCACACCTATCGAAGTCAACTCAAAGTCGACGTCTTGTTCCATGATTACAACATACTATAGTTGCATGATTTGCAATTTATCCAAAGAACTAGAGATGCAGCATACAAAAAAATGTAGAGAATGTTATACAAATTTTCAATAATTACCCTCATTCGTTTCTCCAATTGTAATCTCCAAGTGAGTTCCTCTACTTGCTTTTCCAATTTGTTTTTAGCAGCTTGAAGAGCACCTGTTTCCTTAGCAGCCTGGCAACAGTTTATGTTTTTCAGACGTCAGATATACTTATTTTTTCAACATCTAATATTACAATTACATTTCTGGTTTGCAAGGAATTTACAGTAACATAGTGCCAATATAAACCCTAAACTTTCTCTTACTAAATCAGAAATCAAAATCTAGTACTAAAACCACAAAAAATAGATGGATATTATAACATCATGCCTCTAAAAGCTGTTAGCTGACCATTCAAATGGAAGATGATATTGACATTTACTTTTCATGCAAAACTTTAATAAAATTTTGACAACCACCTGTCCTTATCTTAAACTTAGCATATGCCAAATAAATTCTCAAAAACCTCTGTCAGTTCTATATTTTTATTTCAAATATCTCATTGGACCCCGTGTCTTCAAATCAGGATGTCAAGGGAAGATAGCAAAGAAATGTAAAACAAGATACGATTTTAATTCCTATACTAAGTATTTCTTAAGTCATTGCTTCCAAGTCAGTATTTATTCAGATACAGATTCAGTTTACTTTAGTTGCTTCAACTTTCCGCAAACACTTATGCGAAAGACCTGCTGATTAGGTGACAATGTATTGCATTAGAAAGACACTAAGGACGCCATAAGGATACCATTCTACATTCTGGTTTCATGTGACTTTGGACATGACATTCCACCAATGAATCATACAAAATAAACAAAGGTACTGCAAAAAGTTTCAAAGACATTCTCCTTTTGTATGTTCCAAACTTGGTAAATCATGTTTGCTTTTGAAATTCAAGCTGTTTACTTCTCTGATTACTGGTGAAATGCCTGATTAAATCATTTAATCATAGAGGAGCTTACCATCTTAAGCTTCCGGAGCTCCTTCCTAGCAAGCCGTCCCCTCCAAGCACATTGAGTAGCGATTGCTGCCTTTTTTATTTTCAAGTAGCGGGTGCGTGCCAAATATTGGCGACAGTGACTCTAAAGTGCATGGTAAAAGAAAAGAGTCAAGCATCTATATTAAATACACAACCAGTCAAATAAAACTGCTAATAATTCTGGAAAGTTTGTCACACTTTCTGCTGTTAGAGAAATATAAATAAAAACAGCTCCTAATTCCCCAACATCTACAAACCATCAATACAGGAATCTTGACCAGAAGTTGAACATTAACCACACAAGCAAGACTAAAAACTTCAACTCAGAATCTAAAAACGCTTTGTATTGCACAAGAAAATCCCTGATGTTTCCGATTCAGTCTATTTTAACCTAAACTATCTTAAAGGCGTCTTTTCATTCCATGGCCTTCAAAATCTGCCTCAGAAAATTTTTGCCAGCCATTACTCAATTGAGACTCTGTGATCCATCTACATCTCGCAATCCCAGCTCTCCACTTTCATATTTTGCATAATTTTGTAAGCCCAGGTAACATCTACATCCCGCCATTCTCATTAAACCTCGATGTTCTAGAAATGAATCAACGAGTATAGCATTTTACCCCTCCTTAGGCCTTGCTCCCTATGATTTTGAATCTCTAGATCTCAAGGCATCATGCCAGCTGATTTCGCTGGTCTCCTCGACCTTCAAATGCCCATAGCAAACAAAAATTTAGACCTGCAAATACATTTTGTAGTTCTCGCTATTTGCTAACACAGTGTTCTCTTTGCTCCCCAAGTCCAACTGCACCTGACCTGCCCCAGACCATCCATTTGACAGCACTTGACAAGCAGCAGGAGCAGCATCCTTTCTCACCCCTGATGCTGTAAGAAAGAATTCCATGACATCTGATTTTAGCATGGAGAATGTAATAGCATCCAACTAAACATTGTTGACTCAAGTCTTATCAAGGTGGCTAGGCGGTGGGTCTCACCCAATGGGCGCCTAGGCGGCATTTTTATTTTTTTTATTTTTAGTGTATATTTATACATATGATACATGCTATTTTGTAACTTTATGTTCATTAAATTGTGTTATATGCCTGATTTGCATTGATAACTTTTGGAGGATCAAGAGGAGCATTAAAAGAACAAAAAGAAAAGTAGTAGGAGGAAGATAATTAGAAATTGTATGTGAAAGAAAACAGGAAAAAAGAAAAAGAAAATTGCAAATGACATGCAAGAAGTCAAAAAAGGAAAAAAATCACAGCCGGAGAGGAGATATGAAGGAGAAAGAAGAAGCTAGAAAAATGAAGTTACAAACAGCAGTGTGGGAGGTATGGAAGAAGATCAGGAAATTATAATGCATACATGCAAACAGCAGTAGCTGTTACAGATGTAAGAGAGAGAAAAATCAGAGAAAGAAGAATATATGCAAATAAAACTTCTACATAAGACCCAAGTTTATTCTAATTTATCCTATATTGACCTAAATGAAACCCAACTTTGGCCAAATTTTACCTAATTTCCCCAAATCAAATGTATTTCCCTCAAATCAGACCTAAACTTCCCAAATTTGACCTGATTTCGCCTAAACTAGACCTAATTCTGCACAACATGACCTAATCAAACCTTATTTGCCCTAATTTATCCTATACTGACTTAAATGAGACCCGATTTGGCTACATCAGACCTAGCTTCCTCAAATCAGAAGTATTTCCCTCAAATCAGACCTGTTTTCCCCAACTCAGACCGAATTTCCCAACGTTTGACCTGATTTTGCCTAGATCAGACTTATTTCAAGTATAAAATGACTCAAGGAGATCTAATTTGACATAATTCAGGCGCAATTCATGCTAATTTAGCCTTAAAGAGGCTTAATTTCGGCTTGAAAGGCCTTAGATGCCCACTTAATACACTTAATAGGTTGGGCACCTAGTTTGAGGTGCCTTGCCTAGTGCCTAGGCGAGCGCCTTGATAACAAAGCTCGAGTGTCTAAATTGCCTAATCCCTTGTTTTAATGATGACTAACTCATTCTCTTATTTGGGTCTAATGCTTCTACTTGAGTAATTTGAGATAGACACACTCCAAATACCTAAACTTGCAAACCAATGTTTGGAGAAATCAAGTCATACATGCACAAAGATCAAGATTGAAGAATAGATAGATTTCTCCTTAAACATGTGTTGTAAATCATTTGTAATGATTGTGTAACGTGCAATTGAACTCAACAGTATAATAGAATTAATTTGATCAATTAATATTGCACTTAGCACTAATTGAGATTTTTCAAACAACCATTTTTATCGGTCGAGATTGTCCTGGACTAAACTCGGCCGACGATCTTGTTTGTTTGCCCAATTGATGGCATAGGTTGAGATTTAACTGTCATGAAATCGGGCAATGAGCTGAAGGCAGATTTCCAAGCAAGTTCACCGGCCGAGATTTCAAGGGAGAAATCCGGCCGAGACATCTATTTGGGCCTAGTTTTTTGTGCATCAACCAAGTTTTGGCAACACAATCTCGGCCGAAGGCACTGTAGTTGTAAGTTGCAATATAGTCGTTTGAGGGGTATTATAGAGACACCATTGGAACCCCCTCCGCACCAAAATAGATAAAATTCATTCTAAAGTGATTCTGACGGCTAAGAGACATCATCAACTATAAATAGGACTCCTTAGGTTTAAACCCACGGTTAGTCAAGCATTAAAAAGCCCCCTATACTATACGTGAGAGAGTTGTGCCTCAAAGAGCCCCCTATCCATTCTCATGAGCTTAATCACTTGGTTCATTCAGTAGAGTTAGTGATTTGTAAGAGAGTTGGTCCTACATATATATCTTGTGAGGCTCACTTCTCTACCTCCCAATTTTTTTCTCTCTCCCTAAAAATGTGATTCTCTTTCTTGGAAAAGAGAAGAATGCAAGGTGGCCCTTGATAAAGGTAGGCAATCCTTGGCAAAGAGGAACTGCAAGGTGATGGCCTAGGAGCAAGGGAAGGGATCCTTTGGTGGACAAAGCTTTACCTTGGTGAAGGTGAAGTCAAAGGCAGAAGATCCCTTGTCAAGAGTAGATAAATCCTTGGTGAAGACCGAAGACTCTTGGTCAATGAATAACGAAATCCTTTGTAAGGTAGTTGGCTCCCTTGCCCTAAAAGGAAAGCTAGTTTAATCTTTGATCTTGAAAAAGGTGGTCTTTTGGTGTAATCAAAGTTGAAAATACTATGGGTTGACATCTCTAAATAGTGGAGCTACATCCTTCCTTCCTTTGAGATGGAACCACTATAAATATAACCTTTCTCATCATCATCATCATCATCATCTAAGCCTCAGTCCCAAATATAACCTTTCTCTTCCTTTTTTTAATACTTGCATATTTATATTGGGAAATAATTTGAAGGTTTAATGAATTTTGTTTAAGTGGTCTTGGCTCCATCCCCCCCCCCTTTGAGCCTACATGGCCTTTGAGAAAAGAGTCCAGAGAACCAAAAACATATTAAACAAATATATTGTCGGCAAGTAGAACAAATTAAACAATCAAGTTGATTGTAGACGCCAATATAATATTATCAATTCAAATGAGATGTAAATGAAAGTTTAAGATGTTGCATATGGCAAAAGGCTATATAGTTCAAGAGATGTCAATTAGTTTAAGAGATGTCAATTAAACAATCAAGTAAACTGTAGACGTCAATATAATATTATCATTTCAAATGAGATATAAATGCAAGTTTAAGATGTTGCATATGGCAAAAAGGTACATATCTCACATATAGTTTACTTGTGTTTTCAGTGATCATGATTTTTTCAAAGTTAATTCTACAAATAGAGACCCAGATAATGCCCTGAATAACACATTCCAACATGTCAAAAGTAACATGATACCTATAGCACAGTCATTGAGTGAGCCCAATTCTGTCTGTTTGAATCCAAGAGAAAGCAAGATCTTCGTCCCCAACCCAACCCATTGTTTTCCCTTTTCATTAAATGTGAGTTGCAGCTAACAGCTGCCAGCTGGCACCCCACACCACCAACTATCAGAACTGTCATCACAGACAGCCACCAGCATCATGCACTGCTACCATCAATCTAGTCACCACATGTCATCAATGTGCTCCTTTGCCACCTCCAGTATGACTTACATACCCCCTCCACTCTGTCCCTAACCTTCCCCCTTGCTCCTCAATTCCCGAGCATGCTGCTGCCAGCTGTAACAGCAGTGAAAATATGTGCTTCCTGCTGGTGTTGCTATCAGCAACATGGAGGGAGACTGGGGGGAAAGGGGGATCACAGAGGGGGAACTGGCACCTGTGGTGGAGGAAGGGGCGATGGCAGCACAGGATGGGTCATGGTCATGGGTGGGGTGCAATTGTGGTTTTCCATGGCCAGCCACCCCAAAATAACATGTGATTTCAAACTGGTTGGGATAGATAAGTTATTTGGCAGAATTCTGGTACTTAAAATTAAACCAATTATCAGGAACAAATAGTAGGCTGATACCTGAATAATAATAGCAGCTGTAGTTTCCCGTCTGAATTGTAATTCCTTACGAGCTGACATCCCTCGTAAACCAGCTTGAATAACAACAGAAGAAAAGTACAATGCATTGTATGCTTTTTTGGCAATATGCATGCGCAAAAAAGTCTGGATCTTCATACATGCAGCTTCTCGCCTCATGGTTTCATAAGCACGGCGTGTGCGATCACCTGCATAAATTAGGAGCACATAATTCAGATTTGAGTATATTACCTCAAGAAAAGTTTGAACTTGGCATCTAGGGGGCTTCAGCTGTAACGGGTATCTAATGCATATCTGAGATTATTCTGATTAAACATATGCTGTAGGGCTGGAAGGATATTTCATCATTATCTGTGTCATAACATTCGGACATACTGCAATCTTATAGCTGATTTGCACCAAAAGTACCGCTAAGCAGGATAAATGGCTCTTTTGCTTAGGGGCCGCCATTACTTGGCAGATATGGCAGGAGAAGAACAGACACTTTTAAAGGTACATGATCTGCTTATCGTCAAAAAGATCTTTGCAAACAAGTTTCATGGAACAGGCATTAAAAAAAGAAATTTTATGCAAAGAGGTATGTTTGTCATTCTGTTTGCATGCTCATCTAGCTTTCTCATTTCCTCTTGTGCGTTTTTTTTTCAAATAGACCACAAGAAAGTGTAGTTTAAGCAATATGGAAATTATTAAGCAGAGTGCTCTTAGTTTTCTGATTTTCAATGGTTAAATATTTCCACTGGTGTACTAAAACATCAAGCTACATATGAATCGAAAGACATCCTGATTTAAACTATAGCTGCTCACCTCTACATATCGATTGAATGGTTATGGATGCTCTTTTCAGTGATATAAACCATTTGTTTCCTAGGTACGACCTCACTTTTCTCTGAATAATGCTAGCAGATCTTCCCAATACCTCATTCCTTTGAGTATCAAGTTCAGCCATCTGACCAGCCCGAAGAAACACCTTTGTTTTTCCAATCTGCGTTATATTTGAAGAAACAACTCATAAGGGAGTTTCAAGTTGAGACTTAGGAATGCACAAATGGCCTATTGATTATGCTCCACATTTAGAATAGGCCGCTCCTTTCAAATTATAAATATAGTGAGAATGTTAAAGCATCAAGAAAAGATTGAAGAAAACATGTACACGTACGTACACAGAATATCAAACTAAAGCATTAGTACAAACAAGTCTGCCTAAAAACTACTACATAAAAAGCAGCACTTGGATGCCAGACTTGGTGGAGCTACCAACCATGACCTGGCCGGAAATAGTACAAGAAACAAGGAGAAATAAATAAAAGAAGTAGCAAACTGATATAGAAAGAATCCTACAGGGCCAAAGTACACCCCAAAAAATAAAAGCGAAGGCAAATGTTTGTTTCTGTACACTGTCATTAAAGCTAAAAGCAACGCGATAAAAGGTTATATTGTAGTTACATGAAAGCCGGACCTCTAAACAGGACATGAGGCCAACATCTGTTTCTAACATGTAACAGCTGTCCTATTAGAGTGTAATATGCACTTAAAGAGAAGTAAAACAGATCTAAACCTACAAAAAGACATTTCAGCTTGCCAAGGTTGCAAAAATTAATGTATATTTGGTTATTTACAAGTCGCTAATTATAATGTATGTAGTCCCTGACATTAGAGGCAAGATGAACATATGAAGACAGTCTACCGTGCCTATTACATGGTATGAAGGACATGATTCAAGAGAGAAGTAAATTATTCCCTTTGTCATGAAAGAATTGCTATAAGAGAAGAAAAAAAATGCACAAGGAGATGAAGTATCAATAAGAGAAACGTCACCAAGACAAAATGAAGTTTAATGAAAAAAGAGAGAACTTCTAATGATAGTATGAATTGACGTATCCAAGTATTTTGACTTATCATGGTGACCAATTGAAAGAAATGTTACTGGAAACCATGTCTTGTCTAATCTTGGTAAGACCACCTTTTTTTCATCACCCTCTATTCATTTTGAATAGACATACACTTCCGGCCAAAATCCTCTAATCATTCCACTTAGTCATAGAAAGAGTGACAAAGTTTTTATAGGCTGGCTGTCAACCTACCACCAACCCTCCTCCTTTACCCGAGCTTGGGACCGGCTCTAATCATTCCACTTCTTTTCCTTAATTCGTCTTAATTAAGTTAGGAAAGGTTTATACCTAAGGCTTACATGTTGGATCTCATTTTTTGTGCAATTTGATTGTGATTTTTTTTTAGTGTAGGGGGAACCAAAAATGACTGTAAGCAAACACAGGCACCTCCAGAAAAACACAAAAATGATTTCCCAAGAAAGAATAGCTCGGATTCAAAACTTTGTTAAGGAATGCGAGGCTATTGGTGTATTGTTATTCAAACCCCTTGGAGAAACATCTACACAGGAAGGATGTGGATTTCAGAAAGGCCCTTTGCAATCATAGAAGAGCTAGGGGCCGTTCGGCCCCCTTCTTCTCAAATCCCGATGGTTGCAGATAAGAGTTTGTACAATTCTGGGACCACTTGCGCTTTGGCCGACCAATTTTGTGCAGAAGGACAGTAAAGAGACTACCCGAAAAGCTGAACACTGGGCAGAGTGCGCCAGTTCTCATCACCGCCGTGCATGGAGGGATTGCAGGAATCACGCATCTATTAGAACGAAATACCGAACCAAATACCAAATGATATTATGGCCACTAGTCCAATGAATTATTTACATATAACTGCAGTATTCTAGATGATTGCGGCCAAACGACCCCCTAGAGTTATTAGCATAGGCCTCATCTGATAAAAAGGAAAGGATGTAGAAAAGAGCAAATTACAGAAATTCAAAAAAATGAAACAGCTAGTCAACCGTCAGCATTTACTAAAACCTCCATATCTATGAGTTTGGTCACCTCATCAAAAGTAAACAAAATGGAAACTAATGGCAGAATTACTACTATTCGGCTACTAAACTTCCAAATCCATCAGGCTGTCAGAACTGAAAGACATTTTGGCATATTCAATACCTTCTTCAATGGTGTCCACAAAGTCGAAACAGCAAAAAGATCCATATCACTAGAGTTGAACCCTTTGGTATGCAGCCACTTTCTGTTTAATTAAGTCAAGAGGCATCTGTATTCATCCCGCCCTCATCATGCAGGCCAACCAAAAAACGGATTTACAGGCCTTCACTAAAACCAGGGGGAAACAGAAAAACAATAAACCCAGCACGGGACAGAACAAACAGCAAAACACCATATACAAATTGTTAGAGAGTTTGTTTATTAGTTATTTATATTGTCCTTGTAATATGGGTCTCACTGTGTCTTGGCCCATTAGGGTTTAGTTAAGTCTGTATGCTTCCCTGTTCTCCTATTTATAGGAGCAGGGTTTCTCCTATCTAATACCACGATTTGCCTTCTTTTATTATCTGACACGGTATTAGAGCAGCGATCCTAAGCTCAAGAGAGAGAGAAAGAAAAGAGTGTCTCCCTCCCTTACGGGCGGCCTCCGCCCCTGGTGCTGCTTGGCTGCCCGCAAGGACTTCCTATGCTCATCCTTTCCTAATTGATGTCGGCCCCTCTACACCACGTTATTCCTATTGCCTACATAATCCCAGCGTCCCGCACCTGTGCACTGCCCGCTACTCCAGCGTCGATCGTATTTTTGTTCCACTACCAAGCCACTGGTTATCGACGCCCCCCCTGCCACTGCCTGCCACCGCCGGCCCTTGGTTCCTTCTCCCCCCGCCGGCCCCCATTCCGCCCTTCCCCTATATAGCTGGCCGCCTTGGTTTCTGCCTATCGGCGTGCTGTTGTCCACGTGTGGTCTTGCTGCTCGTCTTACCACCGACCCTAAAGGCCTTGCCTTTGGGCTATAGAGTGTCTGGCGGCTGCTTCCTTGACGCATTTGGCAGGATTGTCCCTTCCTCCCATCCTCGGCGGATCCGCTTCACCTTGTGGGTTGCGTTCCTTGCTGCTGGGTTCTGTGCGAACTTGGGCCTTGACCCTTGGCTGCCTCGTGGCCCGACGATGGGGATCTGCTGCTCCCTCTGCCGCAACGGCTAGATTTTGATGAGTTCTTGCATCTTTGAGTCGGCGGCTTCATCTGGTTAGAGATAACGTTGGGTTCTTCTCCGCCTTGGGGTTGGCTCAGTGCGCTTCCCTTGACCACGCCGTCGCCCTTGTCGGCTTGTGGCATCTCCGAGTGTCGGCCTGATGATGCCTGTTGGCCCAGCCGGCCCTGCCCCATCCACGGATGCTTGCTCCCAGCGGCTGCGCTGAGCAAGCCTCATGTCGTAGCCTCCCCCGTCGTTGCTTCTATGTTGCTACTGCCTGCCGCCAAGGCCCCACTACTGTCTGCCGCTCTGTTGGCCATTGATACGCAGCCACCCCACGGTACTGTTGTTGCCTAGTTGTTGTTCGCTGCCATGTCCACTTCTATCACCGTTACAGCCCCTTGTCGCCGCCATCAACCTGCTGTCGTTGTTGCTGCTAAGTAGCTACGTTGCTGCCCACCACCTTACAAACTTCCCGGCATGCTACTGCCTGATCTAGGCCAACAGAGCATCTCTTCGGTTTCATTGAGACTTCTTATGACTAACTAGAGAAAATTTTGATGGATTTTATCCGTAATATTATTAATCTTTATGAAGATTCGTGCTTGATTTCTCTTCAAAAATCATTGTAGACCTTTTTTCCCGATGGCGCTGCCCCCGAGCCCCCGCGAGGGGCGGCCTCCCCTCGACTCCCGCCAGCTGAGGGGCAGCGGGACCCCCTAATTGGGGGGTCGCGCCCCCCAAACCCCCCGGCAATTCTGTGAATTGTTTTTCTGGGGTGTTCCTTTATCATTATCCACCCCAACCACTCTCGATTCTTTCCGTGGTTGGTGTGAGGGGGAGAAATAGAGAAGAGATGAGATGAAGAAGAAGAATTTCATTCTATTATTCTATGGATCTTCGTGCTACATTTACTACTGATATATGGAGTCTTCTGCTGCTATTTGGTATATTTTGCTGCTAGATTGTTTATTCATCATCTACCTCGATTGCTGCTGTGAAGTTGCATACTTAGACGTCATCTTTGCTACTTGTGCTATGATTAGCACACTTTACCTGTTGTTTTGTGCTTTTGCACTTTCTGCTGTCCGTGCTTTATTTGCATGTTGACTTTCTACTTTGTGGACCAGCACTCTCTGGATTTATGACGTCTGCTACTGTGATGGATGCTTTATGAAGAGGGAAGATGATAAAGACATTTGTTACTGACTTTACATGGAGCTTCGTCGACTGGAGTTATGTATTTTCTTGTTACTCTGCGATAGGGGTGAGCAAATAATGGTCCAAACCGCAAAACCGGACCGGACTGCTCAATTCGGTCCGGTCCGGTCCGGTCCGCGGTCCGGGAATTTCGATGAGTTCGGTCTTCGGTCCGGTCTGGTCCGGACCGCAAATTGACTTTTATATAAAATTCAAGTATATTTGAAGGTGTATTCTATAATAATTATAAATAAAGTACATATATAATCACTACTAGTATAAATGTTTGATACTAAAGTTATATAATTGTTAGAAGTGACTAAGATTATCAACTTTGTACAATTAAATAAGTTGTAAAATATGTAAAAAAGGCTGATTACGGTCCAAACGGTCCGGTCCTAGCACAAAACGGTCCGGTCCCGGTCCGGTCCTACCTCGAAACGGTCCGATCTGCGGTCCATATATTTGTTCAAATTCGGTCCGCGGTCCGGTCCGGTTCTAGACCGATGCTCAGCCCTACTCTGCGATACTGGTCTTCTATCTGCCTACGTCATCTACTGGAGTTATGTATTTTCTTGCTACTCTGCGATACTGGTCTTCTATCTGCCTATGTCGTCTACTGTTGTGCGCCAGCACTCTCTGGCATGTCTGTGTCTTGTTTGCACGTCGACTCTCTACTACTGTGTACCAGCACTCTCTGGCTTGTCCGTGCTCTGTTTCGCACGTTGACACGTCCGTACTTTATTTGTACGTTGACCTCTACTGCCTGTGATCCAGCACTCTCTGGACTTTGTTGCATGTGACCCAGCACTCTCTGGCTACTACGACGACGACGTTGATGAAGACCTTGGTGCCTATCATCTATTATATCTTTTGCTCCAGATGATTGTGTTGCTGCTTATTTCTGCTCCATATGATCGAGAAGCTTCTGTGACCTGCTTGTCTGCTTGCTTGGAGTATCTACTTGAGGGGGAGTGTATGAGTATTTGTGTGTTTTATTGTAATATTGAGGGGGAGCAATTTCTTGTATGGGCTTGGTTTATCCTTTTATTTCTGTCTATTTGTTTTCTAGTTTGACTCTCTATCTGCAAGCTGATTTGGGATTCTCCCAACTTCAGCTTGAGGGGGAGTGTTAGAGAGTCTGTTTATTAGTTATTTATATTGTCCTTGTAATATGGGCCTCACTGTGTCTTGGCCCATTAGGGTTTAGTTAAGTATGTATGCTTCCCTGTTCTCCTATTTATAGGAGCAGGGTTTCTCCTATCTAATACAACGATTTGCCTTCTTTTATTATCTGACACAAATAAACCCCTGAACAAGTATACCCCCTATATCTTTGTCTGCATCTTTCAAATATCCCTTTCCTATCCAAAATAGTCGTACCTCCAAACCTGTAGAAGGATCAGATTCTGTATCAAAATCGGGTTCTTAGATCCAGTTCTCAACCTCCCAACCCCCTCTAGCCACCGCATTACCCTCATAGGGAATGAGGTTGCCTATAATGTCTCTCTCTTCCACTGATGCGTTTGCCTTAACATCTATATAGAGATCTCACAAGTCACAACCTCCATGGAGGGATGGATGTTCCCCAAAACAGATCGAACCCCAATCTCTTATCCCCTTCTAAGCAGGTAATATACTTGCAGGTACCATCCGTAGTCTTCTTC
Organism: Alisma plantago-aquatica; assembly: GCA_963693085.1. Lineage (NCBI taxonomy): Eukaryota > Viridiplantae > Streptophyta > Magnoliopsida > Alismatales > Alismataceae > Alisma > Alisma plantago-aquatica. The sequence continues at coordinate 1,467,216,102 of OY856411.1, read as the reverse complement.
AGCACTACTATCACCACCTGGACTATCGCTTCCTCAAAGTGGGAACTGATAACCACGTCCTAACAGCCAAATTTATAAGGCCTCTATTGTTTCTAACCACTCACTGTCATCCAGTACTTTATTTTTGCCATTCTCCTCTCCTCTATATATTACTTCAATGTTCTTCCTCAAATAAGGAGCAGCAGAAAGGAAGGGGTTCAACCCCTTAGGCCTTAGCAGCACACAAAAGAAGGGGGGTCGACAGCCACCCCAGGCACTGCTAGATGAGAGGGAGTGGGCACCATCTCATTACACGGCATGTACACATGGTGACAATCGCTAATAAGGAGCGTTACAGCCCTAAGATAGGTCAATGAGTCAATGCTGAAGGAAAAGCTTCAAGCAGAAAGGTAGTATAGATAGGAGTTAAAGAAGAATCCTCAAAGCTACGAGGCAAATGTGTGTGTCCGGGACAACTGTGCACCTAAGTATATGGGCTTGTATGCACCCATATATGTAAAACGTTTGCAATACTCTACTGAGAATTCAACCGCATAGATTTTATGCACCCCTTAATTTACACGTGTTTCAAAAAATATCTCAATTTGATGTTTGTGGGTCTACCAATGAGAGATGCATAATTTCTAATGTGTGTGCGCGCATACACGTGTGTGCGTGTGACTAAACGTTTTGGAAAGTGGGAAGCAAGTGACCAGTCTTGTGTGTGAAAGCGTGAAGCGGTGCTTGTAGCGAAATAATACATATATTCCCATTTCAGAAATTATCGATTATTAAAATTTTAAAAAGTCAATCAATAACCAAGCCAGAGGAATAATATCTAATTAGATCCGTGAAGGTAAAAGTAAGTATGTTTATTAAGGCCTGTTATCGTTTAAAGACTCGTAGATAAAACAAATTGTATTACCAACTTGTTGTTAACCGTTAAACAACAATTACAGTAGTATATACTCATCCGATTAAATTAGGGCATATTCATCGCATACAATATAGACAATTTTTATACCTTTATAATTGTTTGCTCCATTAAACAACAGTTATAGTAGTATATACTCATCCGATTAAACTAGGACATATCACATTACATTATGCTAAGCAAACAATTAAATATGTACAAAATTGTCTATATTGTATACAATAGATGAGTATGATATACACATATCACATACCACAGTACTTTTGTTGCATTACTTTCAAAGAACTTTTGCAATACTAAGATCTTAACATAATACTCCGTACCGTGAAATCAATATTGTATTTGTAGGATATCATCAATTAGGTTTAAAGTAATACATTAGTTTGGCATAGGTGGGATAAGAGCACTATATTATCAAAGTTCTTGTATGTTTAATTGTTTATACCTTGTATATGTGCAGAATATCAAATAATCATTCTTATATATATATATATATATATATATATATATATATTGGTGTTGGGACCTACCAGACCTTGTTTTAATGAAGTGTAAGCACTCGACTAACAGGGTCATGTGAAGCAGGATACAGTGGGCTGAAGTGGAAAAAGGCACCTCCTTAACAACAAAAGGCTTCGGCAGCCGCTTCAGCCAAGATTCCTCGGGTGCATGGGCCAAACTGCTTAAGTGGGCGCCCAAGCAGCTTCTTTTGTATATAACTAATATATATAATATATTGGGAAAATTTTGATTCCATGATCTAATCGGTTTTGCTGGCATGTTGGATCTAACAAGAGAAGAAATCCATCACAAGAAGATTCAATGTGGTTTGAGAACATCCCGAAATTGGATCTTCATTCTTGAGAAGAAAGCCATGTTGGCTCCTTAGGCTACAAAGTGTCTACACACAAAAGAACAAACAGAGCTTCACATCAAGGTTGTCTAGGCGGCTAGGCAGCCAGGTGTTCCTGTTCCCCAGGGGCACCCAGCTCTGCCTAGGCGTTTTTTTATGTTACATTTATAGATGTATTTATATATTACTCTATGTGCACTTTAGTATGAATATAGTGCCTAAATACATTTATAAACATGATATAGAAATGAGGGAGTAAGGACAATGAATATGCAAGCAAGGAATATGCTGCTTGGTAGAGCCAATAAGGGGATTAATGAAATAATGTGATGGTGAAGAAGCAGCGTCGTGAATTGATAAAACAACTAGGAAAAACAAAGAGATCATGTGATGGTGGAGCAGCAGTGTTGTTGCTTGGTAGAGCAATTAGGGGAAACAGAACTATATGATGGTGGAGCAGCAGTAAGTTGAAACTCAAAAGTTCATTAACATGGCAGCATCTTGCTGCTTGGTTGAGCTGAGGATTAAAAAAAAAAAAGATGCTGAAAAGTGGAGGAGCATGCAACAACAAAGTTCTGCTTGGTGAACCATGAGTAAAAGGAAAAACAAGATTGTAATTAAAGAATGACGGCACATAACAAATAGAGAAATGGGGAAATGAGAACAAAGAATAAACAAAAAAGAGCCCAATATAGGCCCAGCAGCCGCCTAGGCAGCAGCTTGGACCACCCAAACGCCTAATAGGCTGGACACCGAGGATCAGCAGCTCAAGTGTCTGCCTAGGCGGCATGCACACAATCATGCTTCACATATAGAAGATTACACAAAAAAATGTCCCCGATAGGGTCATTTATGTTGGTTCATCATTAGCATCTAAGCCTCAATAGTCAATACCAACCATGTTGGGTCGACTCCATTGATCCTTCTTTTCTGCCCAGCTATGTTGTGGGTCCTTCAAATTAATCTTTTTTAAATATTTGAACATGCGACTGAGTTAACCCGTTTAAGTGGTAAACCATAATATGAAATTTCCAAACAACATGGCATATTGAATAATCAGAAATGGTCCTTTATCAGAAAATAATTATTACCACGTTACAATCGATCTACACATTGGAATCCCATATTAGAATTTACACTACAATGTCGACCAATGAACATCTATAATAATGACTAGCATTCATGCTTTAGATTGTACAGCTTCCGTCATAGTTCAATTTGGCAATCTTAACGATATAATTGCAATCAATTAGGCATTTCTATTTTTATATTCAAGAAATATAACAATCCAGATTCTGATTATGTCAAGTAATAGTTCAAACTAGCTTACAACTTCAGCTCTATAAAATATCTAAATGCTTTGATTTATTCTCTTTCAAAGGAATCTAAAAATAAACCCACTATACATTACATGAAGTTCATTCACCTAACTTCCGCTTGGAACAAGTGAAAAGACCTGTTATATTTTAAGACAGCCAACCCTGCAGACTACAACTGGCTTCCATGTGGTCTGCATTTTCTTAAGTTTTAAAATGGTGTCGTGAGATGGAAAGGAACCCACAAAAACATAGAAGATATCCAAATTGGTGAAGATTTTTAAATCTATAACTAAGTTGAAGCAATAAATGACAAAAAAAATGCAGCAAGAGGTACTAATGTGTACCTGGTATCCCTTTAAATTCACCTTCTCCAGTATCTTTCTCGATGCAGTAACCTCATCACAACTGCAAAATATAGATAATTCAATACCATGCAAATTACAACTCATGTGGAATCTAATGCAGGCACTCAGCTACCTTCCATCTATGGCCTCAGGAGCAAGGAGACCAAAACGGTCAACAAATTCATAAAAGGTTCGCCTTGTGGGGAATCCCGCGCAGCTAATTCTGATTGCTTCCATCACCCCCTGTAAGGAGAGACTGTTCACTAATTGTTTCTACAATACGATAGGACTCAAAAAATGCCAACAAGAATGTACATCTCATCAGAGGAAAGAAATTACCCCGCATCTAAGTTGTTGGAGGACATTAGAATTCTCAAAAATAGCTGGTTTTAGAAGATTATTTGGTTTAACACATCGAATATAGTGTGGCTCAGTGGAGCTCAACGTTTCCAGCAAGGACTGAAGTTGTTGCTGCAAGTAAAGGAAAAGTTAGTGAAAAAAGACAACATTGTACCAGTACCAAATGAAGAAGAAAAGAGACAATACCTTGAACCTCGCACCAATGGATGAAAACTTTGACGACTTGGATGAATCTTCAACAGGTGGGAAAAGACCAGATACAAATGGACATGATGAAGCATTCAAAAGAGCCTGGTGCTCAGCAACAACGTAGTCCTTGTTCTTGTCTAGGAACAACTCCGCCTGGTAAGTGACCTGTAATTCTCATAATGTTAAAAATACTAGTACTCTACATTACACAAACTTTGTGTTTTCAATATACAAATAATGGTATGCTTTATTTCCTTTTCAAAGACAAAATTTAAACAAGACAAATGTTACCCACATCTCCAGCATAATGACAAATAGTGAAGTCAGAACGAGCTAGTTTCGGTTTACTGAAGCGCTTGTGTTTTTGGAAAGTCTGGTATAGCTTCTGGGCAAATGTCTCATGGGTTGATCTTGGAAACATACTGCAGATAACAGGTTCAAGGTACCTCTAAAGTCAGAGGAGGTTCAAAAGAAGAAGAAAAACTGCAGAGCAGTCTTGGGGAAGAACAAAATGAAAGGAAAAAAATGTACCAAGCCTCATCCAATAGAGCAATTATTCCACCTGGTTTCTGTTCAAAAAAATATCAAAAAGAATTGGAAATCAAATATATCAGAGGCAATTGCATATACTCAATCAGGACATATTTGTAGAACTGTAACATATGAAAAAGCATAAAGAAGAAGAGCCAAAGAGCATGGAAATACAAAATAAATTTAGACTGAAACATGCAAATTAAAAGCGCCCCCCCCCCCACACACACAAACACATAAAGTTAGACTCTTCCTTAGGTCCTTCCTATTATGTCTGCATGCCATATTCTATAACCTAAACATATTTTATGTGCATCAGCTTGTAATAAATTGGTTTGCTGATAATTTTCGATGAGATATTTATCAAATTCATGAAAATACTAGCCAAACAATCTCGCCTTCAGGATAATACAACTACACTACTGCAATATCCTCATGTGAAAACTGTCACTTCTATCATTCATTAAGCATTCAATTACCCACTAAAAATCAGTTCAATTAGGATACTTGACAGACCAAAACTATTGTGGACATCAGCTGTGTGGAGCTGAATACGACGAGCATGGAAAATAAGGGTCAGTGGCCCCAGTTTTAAGAAATAACAATTTGATATTTATTACTTCTCATCAACAACTAAGCCTCAATCCCAACAATGTTGTGGTCGGCTACATGGATCCTTCGTTTCCATTCAGCTCTATCATGAGTCACATTTTGGTCTAGATGTAAAGATTCAAAATCTTTCTTTATTAGTTTTTCCCAGTGAAGAAAATCGCTTTGATAAGGAGAAAGTAGTTGATAAGGAGATCTTAAATGGGAAATTGTGACTTGGTTATCGCTTTGATTTCGGGCCAATCTTTCTTAATAAAGGAGATCTTAATATTCAAAGAGATATGTCAAAATTCAAAATCTTTCCATTCAGCTCTATCATGAGTCACATTTTGCCAAAGACCATTCAATTACATTATGTTCTCCAGTGAAGAAAATCACCCACCGCTGGAGTGAAAAAATATAGCACCAGAAGCATGCTACAATGGAACTTTTGGACTCCATTGAAAATGAACAGTTAATTTGTGCAATTCAGGAGCAAAAGAAGGGGAGATAACTATGTCAGGGCTTCATTTTATTACCAATGAAAAATCATCTAACCCTTAAAATCTACTTCTAAGCGAAGTTTTTTTACTACCAAATATAGTACTTGACATTATCACATCAGCGTGGATGAATGTTAATATTGACTGAACTACAAACAAAACTTCATCAAAGAAAATAAGATTTCAATTCTCATGATCTACACGGGCAAAATGGCAATTTACTAGAAACATGTAAAGTAAATTTGGAGACAAACCTTTTCAATCAGGTCAAGAACATCCTGATTGTCAACAAATTCAATGTAACTCCAATCAATTTCTTCCTTGGTATATTCCTCCTGTTCCATCTTAAACACATGCTGTGGAGGGTTGACAATAAAGTAATGGTACAATAAGCAATTGTTCGCCGTTACGATTTACAATGAACTCAGATTTCTAATACATGTACCATATCCAGAAGCAGAATCAGAAAGAAAATATTCAAACCTGGTTAAAGTGCTGCTGCAGTTTCTCATTTGTCAAGTTGATACAAAATTGTTCAAAGCTGGAAGGTAAATAAAATGGAAATAACAAGGTTAAGCAATAGCTCACAAAATAACAAATAAAAATACAGGCAAGAAAATCTAGACGAGAGTTAAGACAGCAACATGAATACAGCACTAAACTCAAGCAAAAGTACGAGACAGACCGCGGCACATTAAATAAAAGATACAAATAAACTTTACATACAGTAGAGTAGTATTTGCACGTGTTTAGGTCTGGAAAATAAAATCAGCTGCAACTCAGATAAATCCAATATATCTTACATTATGTCACACTTACTTAAGTACAATTTACAACTAATCCTTCAGAGAGGAAAAGGAAACTTGAACAAACGCAACATCAATAGATTTGGGGAAATGAGGGAAGACAGGTAGAATGTAGAAATGACAACAGGTGGCAAGAACAAAGATATTAATAAAATGGATGTGAAATTAACACGACTTAGTAATGGCAGAATATGTAAAATCTGATAGTTTGCCCTAGGAGCATATCTTGTGAAACAGGTAGAAGTTAATTTGTGAAACGGTTTGAAGTTGACTTGTGAAATAAGTTAACCATTACTGAAAAAGAGTATTCAACCAAGTTTTCTGGGCAGAGGTACAACAATAGTGGCATACATTCTGTGGGTATTATTGATTACTGCATTGGGCCCACGAAATATTGCCTTAAAGTGAGTGGCATATGATGCAAAAGTGAGAATTGGTTATGGTGCCAAATTCACTAGTTATTATAGCTACTAACAATGCAAGCTAGTGTTCATATGGTAGTGACCATGGAACAAGACTTCGACTTCAAGCCGACTTCGACAGGTGTGGACATGGAAGTTTGTGGAAATGTCGAGGAAATTTAGAGGATTTTTACAACCAAACTTCGACGCAACTTCGACAAAAATTAAGCTAAAAATAGTCATTTTGTGATGAAAATCAATAAATTTCATCAAATCTAGCTAAAAAAAAATTATATGCTTGCATATAGCCATCCATATAGGTTTACATATGCAGAAAAATACATGATTACATACAGTCTTCTCCAGACTACAGAGTTCTTCCATATATAAAGTTTGAGAGTAAACAAACTACATAGAAATGGTGTTAATCTATGGTTGATCTAGCAGAGAGGGTGTCGATCCATTAATAATAGCTTAGAATAACAAAACAAACATCAAATTGTCTTACCTCAAGCTCCAACACTTTCCCCCTCACACAGCAAACTCTACAAAACATCAGAAGAATGTCGCCATCTTCGACTGATGTCGAGGACATTGTGGAAATTCTGAACGGACATGGGCCAACTTCATCGACATATAGGGAAATGTCGAGGATATTGTGGAATGAAGATGTTTACGTGGATTCAAGATCGATAAAATCAGCTAAATTTCGCCCAATGTCGACGACATTTATTATCATTTAGTGACAGTATCTCATGAAATTAGATGCTAAATACAACAGTCCTAAAGACTATTGTGAGTTTACACGCACAGCCAAACACTATAAACATCCTGCATAGGTGTTCTAGTTTACTGGAAAGTGAATACCCTCCTAGGCAACCGGAGGTTTATAATCAATGCGAGCAAGTATCCTTGGGCCAATTCATGCAGAAGCTAACTAGAAAGACATGGCTCAAAGGGAGATTATCATAACTCCTAGCAGGGACATTGATACTGCCAGGGACACCCACACAAAAAAATTATCAATATTGATCAACTATTCTTTCTATTCTAAAGGCATAGATTGTTACAAGCTTGTGTTTTCAAAATTGTTTCCTTCTTCCAATTTAATGTAAAATGTGTTAAGTGGAAATAATGGATAGACTATATAGACAATGTGTTTGATAGAAGAGAAACTCGGAGGGTGGATACGGTCCCGGACTTGACTAAGCACTATTGCACTCACTGAAATATTGGGCTCTCATTGGGCCTATAGACTCTGACCCAACTACACATGGCATAATAACTCTAACAAAATGTAATGAAAATCCAGATATCTTTGAGTTCTTAATATAGGTAGATTAACTAAGAGCACGTTCAGTCATCCTCCCTGTTGTTTGTTCTCCACAAGACCATAGCCATCGTTGCATTACTATATGGCCAAGCTTTTATGTGTCAATACTTGGCATCATCCATGTGATAAGGTTCATGATGATAAGGGTGTCAATTGTCAAAGGCCAAGCATCGAGTCGCCCAACTTCAACAAGTATGGGCATCTGTATCCTGCCAAGATGATTTGGGGCCTCTACTTGCTTTCTGTGTATGTGTACACACACACGCTGACACGCATGTGTATCCTCTGTGTGTAGAAAGAGAATGGGGGTAGTCTGAATAGACTACACCCCAAGTCTATTGAGATTTGTAATTGATTACCTAGCAATTTTTCATTACATTGAGTCTGTGTTGTTTGTAATCATGTATATAACATAGTTTTTTTAAAACTGAACCGGTGATCTTTCTGAATAGCAAATGATTACCCTTACATAAAAATTTAATCAACTTAATACTTTTATGTTATGCATGTAAGGAATACAATGATGACATAAGATATGTTTATGTGGTCCTTAAATGGATGACCTAAATCTGATGGATCATATCTAGTACCTAACACATTCAAATAGTATTTAACAAGTTACAAAACCGATGGTGTGGGATTCTATAGGATGATAATACTAAGCAAAAAGATGAAACAGATATCAATAAAATACAGAAGTGCAAGCTAGAATATATTCAAGTGTATTATGTCAAATGTTACATAGAATTGTCCTTGAAAAGTCTTAATTGTGATCTTGTCGAATGTTAGCTAGTTACCCAATATACAAATTTTGAGCCCAATTGCATACTTTTTAGGTAAGTTGTCTCGGGGCCACAAAAATGACATCCATAAGTTTTCACAATGTTATTTTAGTAGCATTTAAATGTATAATTGCAAGGAAACTAGGTGTTTTCTAAACCGGCATATGTAGAAATATAGTACATATATATGAGGTATATAGCAATGTCTATGGACGGATTAGGGGTATAGTGAACTGTTGGGGTTGGTGTAAGCATATAACCAATTGACTGTGTACAGCGATTTTATCAGCAAGGTGCTTGTTCTCATTGGGAAAGGGCTTTCATTTTTTTTTTCTTGCATTTGCATGCTTGGTATTCTTACAAGACGGCTGGATAGAAAAGTATGTAAGGATTGTAAAGTGATCCATGGGGATCACCACCCAACATAGGTTGGTGGTTTTGGATGTGAACATGAAGATCAACAAACGTAAGCATAACAGAAGCTAAGATAGAAGGATCAAATGGTGTAATATTAAAATATAAAAGAAATTGCCATTTTATGATAAACTTATCAAGGAGAGAACTTAGAAATTGGAGTCTGATGTTAACTTTATGTGGCAAAGCATGAGCATATGCATAACAAAAATTGCCAAAGAGGTTTTGGGAGAGTCCCAAGGGTGTGGGCCTCCATAGAAAGAGACTTGCTGGTGGAATGATGAAGTACAAAAAGGCTATTAAACTCAAAAGGGAGATCTATAGGAACTTGCCCAAATCTAGAGATGATGCAACTTTTCAGAGATACAAATAAACAAACAAAGATGCTAAGAAGGCAGTTAAAGAGTTAAGGTCCAGACACTTTAATGAGATAAGAAGTTGGACACTAGAGAAGGGAAAATATATATATAAAATGCCTTGTATAAGAGGAAGGAAAGGAAGAGACTTGAGTCAAGTAAAATGCATCAAGAATAAAATGGCAGAGTGTTGGTGAAGGATGATGATATAAAGAACCAATGGAGCAACTACTTTCATAAGCTTTTCAATGGAGATAGTGTGAACAATTTAAGAGACTCAGGTGACATGAATGCAAGAAATATCACTTACGACAAGTTTCACTATCTAAGTTCAAGAATGTTTTGAAAAAGATGAAAATAAAAAAGGCATGTGGTCCAGACGGTATTCCTATTGATGTATGGAAGAGTATGGGGGATGAAGGAGTCGTGATTAACAAATTTCTTTCACAAGATTATGAAGACAAAGAAGATGTCGGAGAAATGAAGAAATAGTAATATAGTCCCAATCTACAAGAACAAGGAGATGTTCAGAGCTGCACAAACTACAGAGGAATCAAGTTGATGAGTCGCACTATGAAATTTTGGGAGAGGATTATTGAGTAAAGGCTAAGATTGATCACACTGATATCAAACAACCAATTTGGTTTTATGCAGGGAAGATCAACAACAGATGCTATGGAGAAATACAGAGAAAACAAAAGAGATCTTCATATGGTGTTTATTGATCTGGAAAAGGCCTATGATTGAGTACCTAGGGAAGTGTTATGGAGGGTTTTACATAAAAAGGGTGTGCCTATCCAATATATTGACCTAATCAAAGACATGTATGATGGCTCAATTGCAAGTGTTAGGACTCCTGGAGGAGATACAAACTTTTCCTATCATTGTTGGGTACATCAAGGATCGACACTCAGCCCTTATCTATTCGTTCTTGTTATGCATGAGTTGACAAAGCATGTTCACGATAATATCCCTTGGTGCATGCTATATGCTGATGATATTGTGTTGATTGAAGAAAAAAAAAGAAATATTGAATGATAAAGTTGAATTTTGGAGAAATGTTTTGGAACATAATGAACTTATAATCAGTAGAAGCAAAACTGAATATATGCATTGCAATTTTAGCCAATCTAGAATTGTGAATGGTGGGGCCAAGTTTGATGGAATAGATGTGATAAGTTTCGTCACTTGGGCTTTATTATTGCAAGGGAGGGTGAGGTTCAAGATGATGTTTGTCACTAGATGTGTAGATCACAGCAGGATGGTTGAAGTGGAGGAGTACAATTGTAGTATGTGATCAGAAGATCCCCTTTCAGATTAAAGAGCAAGTTTTACAGAACAACTATACGGCCAGCCATGCTATATGGGAGTGAATGTTGGGTAGTGAAGAAACAAGGTCTCAACAAGATGAATGTGGCTGAAATGCGTATGATGAGATGGATGTGCGGGATGACGAGAAAAGACCATTTGAGGAATGACAATATCAGAAACAAAGTGGGGGTGGTGAGCATCGAGGACAAGTTGTGTGAATGTTGTATAAATGGTATGAACATGTGCAACGCAGACCGACAAGTGCACTTATTCAAAGCAAGGTTATTGAGTCAAGCACAACTAAAAGAAAAAAAGGCAGGCCTAAATTAACTTGGGCAGAGCTTATAAAGCGAGATTTTGAATCTTTACATCTCGATCAAAGTATGACCCATACCAAAGTTGATTGGAAATGAAGGATCAATGTAGTCGACCCCAATATGGTCGGGATTGAGGCTTAGATGATGATGATGATGATGATGATGATGATGATGATGATGATTCTCAGGCTTTGTATAGCAACAAAGCAGAGGGAGAATGTCATTTCTACTAGAATTTGTCAATAGTCTTCCTTGACCGCTTCATCCTATATGGTCTATACAATGATTAGCCAATGTACAATTTGGATGTATTCCCATGGGCAAAGATTTAAAGAGGGGCACAAAAGCCATACCACTGAATACTCACATAGCTAGACAATATGCCAGGGAAGCCAACTAGCTAATACCATTATATAAGCTCAGATTAATCTCAGGTAATTGGATGCCTAGATTCATGTCACAATAACTAAACAAATAAGGTAAGCATTCAGATATACACTTAGACACACACACATCAATTCCTTAGGGGTGTTTGCAATCAACAATTTAATGGAAGAACCATCGACGTAAACATTTTGGGGCATAGTCGCATAGAACAATAAAATAAGATCATGTCAAGACAAATATTTGGGTATAAAGATTTGACTTCATTGCATTTCTTACAACTTAATCAGTAGGTCACTTAAGTACTCAGTAAACATAGCAAACCTGGGGCACATTTTTTTTTAATGAAAGCAAAGCACAGTCCAAACTTTCAGAAACTATTACATATGGAGTTGGTATTTTTCCTTAGACAATTTTCATCATCATATGATAAACACAAAAGCATACCACTTAAGCACCTGTTTGTTTTAAAACTTTCAAATCCATAGATATCAAGCACGCCAATCAAAACCTTTGCATCTGGATCTTGACCGATTGAGTTGTTTATTCTGTTCACAAGCCTGCAATATAATTACAGGATAGTTTAACTGACATATTCTGAATTCACAAATCATAGAGAAACAGCATCTGCAAATGCATAACTTTCCAGAAGTTACAGTAGATTTCAGATGGAAATAGTAGAATATAGTAGTTACCAGTCAAACAAACGAGAATAGACGATCTTCGCCAAAGCATCTCTAGTGAGTGCTGCTGCGGCTGGATCGAGATTCTTAGTAATAGCCTCATCGCGGGTTACAATGATACGTTTGCACAAAGAATCTTCAAGAGACTTAGCATTGCACCTGCATAAATAATGTGACAAAGTTTATAAGTCTCATATCATATGCCTAAAGTTAACCAGAAGATATCAAAAGAGGGTTCTCATAACCAAATTACATAAGCAGCTCGGCAGCAGTAGTCAAATGGAACCGAGATTTTTCATCTTTAGGTACAGATGAATCTGCATCTGTTCCCTTAGTAAATTCAATATTTCCCAAGTGAAGGATTGCAGCAACTACACGGAATATTGCATCCTGTGTATCAAAGGAAGTTTAAGTAGCGAATGGAAGAAAATATCGTTCAACTCAGTGTTAAATGTGTTGAGAAAGATGCATGCTTTTCGAGATTGAAGAAAATGCTGCTCGGTTTACCTGTTCTTCGCATGTGATGCCAACTATATCCATTGCCCTTCTAGTATCTAAGTACTCCTTTGCATCATCTAAGCTCTCAAGCCTGATGCAGTTTGACTGGTTGAGATAATGAAAAGTTTGGGGATCCCCTAGCTTGTACCTTGCAAGATCCTGATATCAAGACAGAGAAGGTCAATGTTGAGTGGCAATTTAGGGTGAAAGAAATGGTTTGTGATTTGTGAAACAATAAATAGAATTTCGTATAGTTATCACTGGGTGAAACCAACAATAAAGCATGTGTGACTATGATTGGATATTGTGAAGGATGCGATAGAAGGAAGAGAGTATGTAAATAACTTGGTTTGATGTTCGGTAAATCCTGCCTCCTTATACATAGGATGAGTGAATTTACAGCATTATAAATTGAAGAACCTGAATAGAGGAGAAGGATCTTGGAAGAAGCTAGGTGATATCCAAGCCTAAGCGGCCTCCAGCGGCGGCATGGCTTCCAAGTTCCAACCTCCTTCCTCCATATTTTAGTTTACATTTTCTTTCTCACACTATATTCCTCGTTCTTCCTACCATTATTTTTGTCATTCCTATCATCCATTCCATTTTCCATCCTTCCAGTGAGCAGAAGAAAAACATACTTGGCGTGCATCATCTTCACGTCTAAAATTGTGCAACCATCCATTCATCTACATCATTGCTTCGGCATCAGTAAAAAAAGGTTCTTCTGAGTCAGAAGTACTGCAGCTTTAGATGTGAAAGTTTGAAACATCCGGACAGCTACTGCTACCCACTAGAATACAAACTCCAAGTAGCAGTACAACTAAGAAGCAAACCAAGGCCAGTAATAGGTCAGAATCCTTTACTGCTAGGAGCTCAAGTGGTAACACAAATTAGACCTATATGTTGTCATCAGGATCCACTTAAGGCAAAAGTCACTCTCTCGCCCGGGCTACTGATTACAATCCCAAACCGCACATCCAAGTACCATACCTCCACATCATCGACATTGTTATGGACCTCGACTACAGGTGCGCAGTCTTCTTGGCTCCTTCCACCATGTGGTGTACCCATCATCCCTATTAGTGAATTCGCACTACCAAGCTGCTCCTATGGCCCACAGCTCACCAACAGTCACCATGAATCTCACTCTCATTGTTGTGCTGACCCACTGCAGCACTGTGGTAGAGAGGAGAGAGCAGTACCAACAACATTTAGAAGATGTGAATCTCCAAGAGATGATAAAGCACTCACCTTGCTGCCAAATTGCCCCTTCCAACAGTCATACAGCACCTCATCAGTGGGCCACCCTAGCAGCTTCTGCCTTCTGTGCTCTTGCCTCCCTGCAGCATCCACATTTGCCCCATCTGGAAACAGGGTAAGACCAGGGTATCATGGTACAAAGGAATGGCGGCTATGTCCTGCGTGCTCTTTTCCTGTCCTCTTTGAAAGATAGTTAGTGGACCTTGTTTCAGCCGGAACGTATATGAACCAAATGAAAAGGTCCAATTCTGGTGACATCAGTGCTTACAAATGTGACACAAAAGTGTTTTCTATTAAAGATTGCTCAAAATTCTCAAATCTAGAAAGGGACAAATTTATATATTTTCTGAGGAAATCGCAGAATTAAGATTGTAGTATTGTACCCACGTAATTTCATCATCATTTGGGTACTTGTTCAGCACTTCTTATCAATCATGTCACAAGTGAGAATGTCCAAGTGCAAATTGTTGAGGAAGATGCAACATTTGATCATCAAGATGCAACAATATAGGAGATCCATGATGAGGTGACATTATCACCCTTCATCAGCAACTTCTTGTCCTCAGAGCCAAGTTCAAGTCAGATTCACTGAATAAATCCAAACTCAACTATAAGGTGGAGATGTGCTTAAAGTTAAGCTGGAGGCAATCCATGATCCATGTTACAGCCTGATTACACACCTAACATTGCAAATGACGACATTCTTTCCAATACCATATTGATGTCAAAAATAGTCTGAGTAGTCACATGTCTCAAAGGTGTAAGGTTCTATCACCCACAATTTGGCAGATAAACATGGTTTATTGTGTACTCATAGCCGTATATAGTTATATACAGTATATAGTCGTCAATGGGGGCTTGTTCTGATAATATTTTGACCTTTTTTTTTGTTGGGGAGGTGGGGTGGGGGGTGGGGGGTTGTTGCATGTAATGGAGTGATTTGATATTAGAATAATTTGCATTTGAATGCTTGTTCTTGTAATATTTTGACCTAGAGAGGGGACTGCATGTAATGGGAGTGATTGAATATACATTTGCATTTGAATACGTGGATGCATTTCAGTTAGCATTCTTTTTCAAACTAGCATGGTGTAACGGAAAAAAAAAAACATGGTGTAACGAAATTGCTGAGAAAATAACATCAAATTCAAAATATTAGAAAAATAGCAAAATTCCGTAGTTATCACTAACTTAATGCAGGTTTTGGCTAAACCTTTAAGCAGTCATCATTAAATTACAACAGTTTTGCAAACTATACATGCTATTGTTGGTGCATGGTGACTTAGGCATGTCAAATCTGTCACTTCATGTTCATGTGGGAAATTGTACCAAACTCTATCTTTCCTAATATTTCCAACTCGGTGTTTTTCTCACAGTAAACAAAAAAATGGTAATGTGTGCTGCTATAGGCAAAGGGAGGGGGCTTAGAGTTTGTTGCATTTCAGTTAGCATTTTAATTTTCAAACTAGCATAGTCTAACGAAGTAATTATGGAAATAGCATCAAAACGTTGGCAAAGTAGAGGAGTTTAATAGATATTACAAATTAATGGTGGATTCGGCAAAAATATTAAGCAGTCATCATTAAAATAATACAGCTTTGCAAATTGGTGCATGGTGTGGTGACTTAGGCATGTCTTACTGAAGCGACTTCTACCAAACTCTACCATTTCCATATATTTTCAGTTCAGTAATTGTTTCCACAATGAAAAAAAGAAAAGGGTAGACTGTGACGCTTTTCTTTTCTTTAGTTCTGGGGTGCTTGGGATTCATATCTCACCATCATCGCCTTCAGTCAACCATGTTGGTTCGGCTACATGGATCCTTTTTGTTCACTCAGCTCTACTATCTTAATTCAAGTTCATTTCAAATAGCTATGTTGCTTAGCCATCAAGTCCAGGAGTCCAATGAAAACCAATGTTTTCATAACCGAACCGGTGGTCAGACCAGTATTGGCTCATATCGGATTGAGTCGGGTTCAACCGGAGTGGTTGAACCGGTTGGACTGGAAATGATGTCAGCAAGACATAAAAAAAATGAACCGGAAAAACCGAACCGGTAACCATGATAAAAGGCAATTATAGGACCGGTTGAACTGGGCATATTATATATATATATATATATATATATATATATATATATATCATCATCTAAGCCTCAGTCTGAACTATGTTGGGGTCGGCTACATGGATCCTTTGTTTCCATTCAGCTCTATCATGGGCCATATTCTGATTGAGATGTAGAGTCAAAATCTCTCTTTATAAGCTCATCCCATGTTAATTTAGGCCTTCCTCTTCTTCTATTTATAGTGTTTGGCTCAATAGCATTGCTTTGTATAGGAGCACTAGTAGGTATGTGTTGCACATGTCCGTACCATCTGAGTCGGCCCTCGCGCAGCTTGTCCTCAATGCCCGCCACCCCCACTTTATTCCTGATATAGTCATTTCTCAAGCGATCTTTTCTTGTCTTCCCACACATCCATCTCAGCATACGCATTTCAGCCACGTTCATCTTGTTCAGACCTTGTTTCTTCACCGCCCAACATTCACTCCCATACAGCATGGCTGGTCGTATAGCTGTTCTATAAAACTTACTTTTTAACCTGAGAGGGATCTTCTGATCGCATAATACTCCAGTTGCACTCCTCCATTTCAACCATCCTGTAGTGATCCGGTGACAAACATCATTTTGGACATCCCCGTCTATTTGAATAATAGAACCAAGTAACGGAATTTATCACATTTTGGTATATCTACTCCGTCCAACTTGGCTCCATCATTCCACTGCGAGATTGGCTGAAATTGCAATGCATATACTCAGTTTTGCTCCTGCTAATCATCAATCCATTTGATTCCAATGTCTTTCTCCAACATTCAACCTTATCATTCAATCAATCTTTAGTTTCGTCAATCAAAACAATATCATCAGCAAATAACATACACCAAGGAATATCATCCTGAACATTCTTTGTCAACTCATCCACAACAAGAACGAATAGATATGGGTTGAGTGTGGATCCTTGGTGCACCCTAACTGTGATAAGAAAAGTTGGTGTCTCTCCTCCAGGCTCCAGGAGTCTTGACACTTATAGTAGAGCTATCATACATGTCTTTGATCAAGTCAATGTATTGAATTGGCACACCCTTTTTCTTCAAAACCATCAACAACACTTCTTTGGATACTCGATCATAAGCCTTTTCTAGATCGATAAACACCATATGAAGATCTCTTTTGCTTTGTCTATACTTCTCCATAAGCCTCCTTATCAGAAAAATAGCATCTGTTGTTGATCTTCCAGGCATGAAACCAAATTGGTTGTTTGACACCTGCGTTATAGATCTTAACCTCTGCTCAATAATCCTCTCCCAAAGCTTCATTGTGTGACTCATCAGCTTGATACCTCTGTAGTTTGTACAGCTCTGAACGTCACTTTTGTTCTTGTAGATGGGGACTATAGTACTATTTCTCCACTCATCTGGCATCTTCTTGGTCTTCATGATCTTGTTAAAGAAATTTGTTAACCACGTAACTCTCTCATCCCCCATACTCTTCCATACATCAATGGGAATACACGTCTGGTCCGCATGCCTTTCTCATTTTCATTGAAAAGCTTATGGAAGTAATTTCTCCACTGGTTCTTGATATCATCGTCCTTCACCAATACTCTACCATCTTCATTCTTGATGCATTTTACTTGACTCAAGTCTCTTCCTTTCCTTTCTCTTATACGAGCCATTTTATATATATCTTTTTCCCCTTCTCTAGTGTCCAGCTTCTTATACATATTATCAAAGTATCTAGACCTTGCCTCCCGAACAAACTTTTTAGCTTCTTTCTTTGCTTGCTTGTATCTTTGGAACGTTGCATTATCTCCAGATTTGGGCAAGCTCCTATAGATCTCCCTTTTCAGTTTAATAGCCTTCTGTACTTCATCATTCCACCACCAAGTCTCCTTCTGTGGAGGCCCACAACCTTTAGACTCCCCCAAAACCTCTTTGAAAATTTTTGTTATGCAGGAGCTCATGTTATGCCACATAGTGTTCACATTAGACTCCAAATTCCAAGTTACCTCCTTGATGAGTTTATCATGAAAAGTCATTTTCTTTTCTCCTTTAAGATTCCACCACTTGATCCTACTATCTTGGTTTCTGTTATGCTTGCCTTTATTGATCTTCATGTTAATATCCAAAACCACCAACCAATGTTGGGTCATGAGTTCTTCGCCAGGAATCACTTTACAATCCTTGCATATGTTACAACCCACCCGCCTTGTAAGGAGGTAATCAATTTGGCTACAGTTGTACCCACTCTTAAAAGTAATCTTATGAGATTCTCTTTTCTTGAAATGGGTGTTTGCCAAAATCATATCATATGCAACTGCAAAATCTAATATCCTCTCTCCTTCTCCGTTCATGCTGCCATATCCAAAACCACCATGAACTCTCTCATATCCGACATTGCTACTCCCCACATGGCCATTTTAATCACTCCCAATTATAATCTTCTCCTCGATTGGTATTCCTTGCATCAATTCATCCATGTCATCCCAAAAATCCTTCTTCACATCCTGACTAAGGCCAACTTGGGGGGCATAAGCGCTAATAATGTGAAAAATATTTTCCCCAAGAACAACCTTGATAGCTATGATTCTATCACCCATCCTTGTAATCTTGACGACGTCATCCTTCAACATCTTATCAACAACAATACCTACGCCATTTCTATGTTTATCAATACTTGTATACCAGATTTTGTATCATGTGTCTCTAATCTCTCTACAACGTTCCCCTGTCCACTTGGTTTCCTACAAGCAAGCTATATTGACTTTTCTTCTCATCATGGTATCCACTATCTCCAAAGATTTCCCTGTCAAAGAGCCAATATTCCAAGACCCAACTCTAATCCTTTTTTGTTGAACTTGCTTCTTTACTTGCCTTCGTCGAAAATGTTGCCCTTGCACATTTTTCACTACATCTGGGCAATGATGCGGCGGGACTAGCTTCTTTACCCACACCCATCCAAGATGTGGAAACCCTTGCACATTTTTCACTACATCCGGGCGATGATGCAGCGGGACTAGCTTCTTTACCCACACCCGTCCAAGATATGGAAACCCTTGTTTGTCCTTCAACACAACCAGGCGTCGATGTGTCGAAACCCCTTGCATATTTATCACTGCACCCGGTTGCCGATGCGGCGCGTCGCTAGGTAGGGACGCTCTAACGATATTCTTATAAGGGTCCATGTCATAGAAAGAGTGACAAAGTTTTTATAGTCTGGCTATCAACCTACCACCAACCCTCCTCCTTTACCCGGGCTTGGGACCGAATACATTTACACAAAATATGAAAACATAGACGGAGTTATATATATATATATATAGAGAGAGAGAGAGAGAGTCAGGCTAGAATACACTCGAGTGTACAGATCACGTCGTACACCCCAATGGTGTTTGCCTATCTAGACCATGTTTTTCCAAAATCTAATCCATTGATCTTCATGGTTACAATAATAATAGGTCACATACAAAATTTGAACTCATTTGGATGAGTGTAAGTCACTCATCCAAGGACAACAAAATCGACGCACAAAACTAATTTGAAATACATGATTTTTGCCTCCTTTAGATGCACGACCTATAAGTGTCCAAATGAACTAAAATTTATTATATAGTATGTTCTTATGATAGTTAAGAAGGATCAACGGTTTAGATTTTTCAAAAATTTACTGCTTCTTCAAAAATGACTGAGGTGTACGGTGCTCCGGTACACTCGAGTGTACACTAGCCTGACTCTATATATATATATATGCTTCATAGTTCTTGAAAATTAGGATATGCCTACATGGTTTATTGAGTTGTCAATTACAACACTTGTAAAGTTACATATGATAAGGGATACATAATGTTCTATGTATATATATAGAGTCAGGCTAGAATACACTCGAGTGTATTCGGAGCAGAATACACTCAAGTAGTTTTTCATGATGCAATATTTTTTTCAAAAATATAATCCGTTGATCTTCTTAAACATGTTGTGAATAGCTCATACGCAAAATTTGAGCACATTTGGACATTTATAGGTCATGTTATAAAGACCGCAAAAATTATGCATTTCAAATTAGTTTCACGCGTCGATTTTGTTGCCCTTGGATGAGTGACTTACACTCATCCAAATGGGCTCAAAATTTGTATGTAGCCTAGTTATAGTATGACGGTGAAGATCACTGGTTTACATTTTGCAAAAAATAGTCTTGATATGCAAACACACTTGAGTGTATCCGTGCGATCTGTACACTCGAGTGTATTCTAGCCTGACTATATATATATATATATATATATATATATATAGTCAGGCTAGAATACATAGCCTGACTATATATATATATATATATATATAGTCAGGCTAGAATACACTCGATCGCACGGATACACTCAAGTGTGTTTGCATATCAAGACTATTTTTTGCAAAATGTAAACCAGTGATCTGTACACTCGAGTGTATTCTAGCCTGACTATATATATATATATATATATATATATATATATATATATATATATATAATACAAACAAACAATATTGTTTGTATATAATATTGTTTGTATATCCGCTCAGGGAAACCAGGAGGCCCCCAGCCTGTTCGACACAATGTTGATCATCCGGGCAATTCTGTTGACAAACAAGTGAAGCCAAGTAAATGTCAGGTGTCAATCGAGGAGCCGGATATGCATTGCGATCCAGTCTGCACTCTAGCAGTTGGATTAGACTTAGAATGGGAGCTTAACCTCTCTAATCTAAACCTAACTCCGCAAAGCAACAAGATCCTCCAGTTATTCGGCATTTCGCTTTAATTTTGCAAGGCTTGTGAACCAACGTCAGATGTTGAATCCACAAGTTCATATGAACCAGATCCGGAGTTTCCTGAGTTCAAACTCAGTGAGAGTCCAAAGCTAAGGAAGAAAAAGAAGAAGATAAGAAGGGTCAGGAATGATGAGATACCATGGATCGATGACTCTGCCTAATCCTCCTTGGCTTCCTCTTTATCGTTTCTTTGTCAATCTGGTGCAGTTAGTTGCCTTGATGATGTCCAGTGTTTTGGCACAAAAAAACAAGTTGCTTCTACCTCCCTGACGACAAAAACTATCTCTACTCCCTCTCTGCCACATCTTCAGAGAGTGGGTTAATGCTAGTTGGTCAGATTGGGTGTGGTTGGTTGCTATATGTCCACGGGTGAGTCCCCTGTTTTTCTTGTTTCTGAAATACAGCTCATCTGTGAAGGCATATGATCCTTTTTTTGACAGCTTTCTTCTAAGCTTAGGTTGTGAAGATTGTTGTTCCCTGAGGCAATGCTATTTCGAGCAGGCGGCTATTGAAGACTAAATGCAGACCGATCAGAAGTGCTTGTGATGTTTTTGATGGCGCCTGGAGCTCCCCTCAAGGAAGCATATATCTTTCAGGGATGTGGTTTTGACACATGTTTTCTTGTCGGGGTTTGGGTGCTTTGACATATGTCATCTGTAGTTTTGCTTGGGTTGTGTTTGGTCTTCTTGATCCTCCTGCTCCTGGATCTGAGTGGAAATGGTGCAACCGTTCATGGTTCGTTACCATTTTCCAATTTTTGTTTGTTAGCTTGTCTAGGGGTTCTGTCCTCATGTACATGTAACCCAAAGTTTTTGGTTTTATATAGCAACAGATTTTTAGCCGACCAAAAAAATATATTGTTTGTATATATATATAGAGAGAGAGAGAGAGTCAGGCTAGAATACACTCGAGTGTATCCGGAGCGGAATACACTCAAGTAGTTTTTCATGATGCAATATTTTTTTTTGAAAATCTAAACCATTGATCTTCTTAAACATCTCGTGAACAACTCATACGCAAAATTTGAGCACATTTGGATATGTATATCTCATGTTATGAAGACCGCAAAAATTATGCATTTCAAATTAGTTTCGTGCGTCGATTTTGTTGCCCTTGGATGAGTGACTTACACTCATCCAAATTGGCTCAAAATTTGTATGTAGCCTAGTTATAGTATGACGGTGAAGATCAACTGTTTACATTTTGTAAAAAATAGTCTTGATATGTAAACACACTTGAGTGTATTCATGCGATCCGTACACTCAAGTGTATTCTAGCCTAACTATATATATATATATATATATATATATATAGAGAGAGAGAGAGAGAGAGAGTCAGGCTAGTGTACACTCGAGTGTACCGGAGGCACCGTACACCTCAGTCATTTTTTAAGATGCAGTAAATTTTTGAAAAATCTAAACCGTTGATCTTCTTAATTATCATAAGAACATACTATATAATAAATTTTAGCTCATTTGGACACTTATAGGTCGTGCATATAAAGGAAGCAAAAATCATGTATTTCAAATTAGTTTTGTGCGTCGATTTTGTTGTCCTTGGATGAGTGACTTACACTCATCCAAATGAGTTCAAATTTTGTATGTCACCTATTATTATTGTAACCATGAAGATCAATGGATTAGATTTTGTAAAAACATGGTCTAGATAGGCAAACACCATTGGGGTGTACGACGTGATCTGTACACTCGAGTGTATTCTAGCCTGACTCTATATATATATATATATATATATACATTGTATATATATATATATATATGTATATAGTATATATATGTATATATATAAATATATATGTATACATATATATTGTTGTATAGATGTACACATTCATACATATGTATATATATTATATCAATATATATATACATTGTATATATATGTATATATATAAATATATATATGTATACATATATATTATTATGTAGATGTACACATACACACATACATATATATGCATATATACAAATAGACATATATTTTACATATATACATATATATATATATGCATTCTACCTTATATGTATATTTTCTATGTAAATACATACATACATACATATATATATATATATATGCCATATGTATATACATATATATACATATATGTAAATTATTATATGTATTCTACCTTCTGTTTTCTCTTTGAACCACTGGTTCAATCCGGTTTGGTCTGACTGGCTGGTTGGACCATATTTCTGACCGGTTGGACCGGAAAAAGACAACCGGTTTTTTAGGCTTCCGGACCTGTCAGCTACGGTTCACCGGTCTGACCGGCCGGTCCGGTTCGATTTTAAAAACACTGATGAAAACAGCTACACTGGGATTTTTCCACACAATAGATGAATATGATGAATTCATTATAATTTTGTAATGTTATGAAGGCTCGTATCTTTTCTCTTTCTTCTCCTATTCCCCTTCAAAATGAATGGTAAAACATCAATGTATAAAAAGTTTTTTCTTACTTCCCATTGATATAAAGAGACTTTTCACGGTTTTGGAAAAAAAAGAAAAGAGGAAATGTCTAGATCGCTACCTACCCCTAGAAAATTGATAAAACCTAATCCATTTTCGACGAAAAGCTCCAGATGCATCATAGGAACTAGAAAAATAAGGTTCTTTTTCTTTGGTATACTTATAGTTATTTTTGTCCACAATTTCATTTTGATAGTTTCTGAAATTCCGTGTATTATACCTATTTACACAAATACCTCGACGGTTCCCAGGCATTAATACATAAGAGTGCAATAAGCAAGAGTTGGTATGGAAATGGGATCCCCAATATCTGCATACAATATTATGAGCAAAGTATTGATAACAGATGTGTCAAACAACAAAAAGGATACAACTATGCAGTAAGGAGAAACAGGAGATTGTTCTGTTGAACATGCGAGCAGATTACCTCGGGCGGAGCGGAACACAGCATGTAAAAGCAGTGGTAATTTCTCTCAGGATCAGAAACTTGGCAAACACGAGATCTTTCGAGAAGGTATGTCCTGATGGCAGCTCCAGATATCCTTCCTCTCTGATCAAACTGAATTTCAACGAACTTACCAAAGCGACTGTTTCATATCAGTTGTTCAAGAAATATTAGCATGCAAGCGGAACATACGATGCTTGAGAGAACAAAACGAAACGAGAAAATTGCCATCACCTGGAGTTATTATTTCTGACTGTCTTTGCATTGCCAAACGCCTCAAGAACTGGATTTGACTGTCATGTAAAAAAAATTTAGTATAAAAGCTAATCTTAGGCAGCAAAGCTTAGCAACAGCATAATAGATACGAAAGTGGTTCTAAAAAATGAGAAATAAGTTCAGATATTATGCAGCTCGGAGTTGCATCCTGCCCTTTCAGATATTTCAATGTAGCATTCAGAAATGTGTTATGTTAATGTGCAAGGAGGTACTGCATTAAGTATATTAGGGAAACAGAGAGGGTTCTCAGAGGCTTCAAATTTTTCGTTAAACAGTCGATAATAGTTCAAATAACTAGAACATGTTCTAACAGCAACTATTCCGTTAAGCTATTTAATAACATTCGCTGTCAAATGTAACTTAAGTATCGCACAATGGTAGTAATATAATTGCATGCTTATGTTATACATGAGCAACAAGCTGCCTGTAGGGGTCAATGACTACATACAGGTTGCATATACATAAGGGCGAGTGTGATTTCACAAAAGTTCCAGAAAAACTGACAAGTGGAAGTGTTTGGGTATCCTACAATCTTTAGTATGATACATAGCAGATTTGCATTATTCTAAGAATTTGGGAATGTGTATCATTTGTAAGGAAATATGCCGACTAATCATAGTCTATTAGGGTGACATAATTTACAAAGTCAGACTAAAGTTTCAACACAAACGCTAAGACTGGTCATTTCCAAAAGCACATTCAGAATTCATAGCAACCGCAACATAACTGTCAACTTATGTTGCATAATCCTTCAAATCAAACATAGGACTTGGCAGAAAACGAATCAATATTCATACCTCTAACACTTGTTGCTCCACTGTCCTCCCTTCCGAATCAGATCTGCCTCCCATGTAAGCAAGATATCGCATGAGCAACTTAGTGCTCTCAGTTTTTCCCGCCCCACTTTCTCCGCTCACAAGGATGGCTTGGCTAACCCCTTCATTTATCATTTGTCTGTGTTTCAGGTCATGTTCATGTTAGTGGAAGGATGAATAATGGATACTTAAACATATTTTCGGAACAAAAGAATGTGAGCTTACCGATAAGCCGCATCGGCCACTGCAAAAGGATGGGGACTCAGCTCACCGAAACCAGCACCTTTGTATTGTTGCATCATGTGAGTGTCGTAGAGATGTGGCAGCCTCCGGAAAGGATTTACAGCAATCAAAATATTTCCCGTGTATGTCTGGAGGAGCGATTCAGCATAAGTACTCGTTTTGATGTGGCACAGATAAGTAAAGTTGGTGTGTATGTGTGTGTGTGCGTGGGCATGTCATCTTTCAATGCGAAACAACACTGACTGTCACAATTGGGCAAGAAAAACTAAACTAAGAGTGCCCATTGCAATAACAACATCGACAAGAATTCTGAAAGGCAATAGTTAGTTTAGAATTCTGAAGGTGGGTTCTCGTTACTACTTACATAGATTTCATTCATATCATATCTTGATTTCAAGTTCTGCAGCACTCCTGGTTCATGCAAATAAGCCAGCTTGGTCATGTCATCAACTCCGCAAGGGGAGGCTTCGAGGTCTTTGTGATACACATGGGAAGCATTAGTAGTAACCTGCACAGTACACTAGCACCAATATACATGAGAAATTTGCAGCATAGTATAGACAGTTATGGATGACACACATGCTTAGTAGTTAGTATGAAGGAAAAAGATTTAGTTAATGGGCTAATGGCAAAATCATTGCTGCAGTAGTCATGTGGTCATGCAGTTTGTCAGGCAGTTAAAAGACGGATGATGGGTTCATATTTTTGTTTCTAATAAAGCAGGTGATAGGATGCCATTGTGTAAACATCGCTTACCGTCTTTCCATTGGTACAGCTGATCTTGATGGATTCTCCCTTGACCTCCACCACTTCGCCATCAATCCAGGCCTCATCAGGGTCCTCCACCCACACATGAGAACCCACCACAACACTCGGCGCAGCCGCCTGTACCACAATGTAGTTGGACAGTGTGAGTTTAACAACAAGCTGTTACTGTCGTTCATTTCTAAAACTCAGCATGAAAGAAAGATAAACACGGATGGGGGCTATGGGGGCAAAGGGATTGGATTATTGAAACAGCAAGCACGATTAGCCGGGAAAGGAATGCCTGAAATCGATAACAGATGCATGGTAAAACATTCGTACCATTCCGGCGACCCAATTAAGTGAAGGGCCTTACGAGCCCGCGGGATTTTCCAGCTCAACGCCGACCAGAGACCGTCTGGCCCTTCCAAGAGAAAAGGTCAGTGAATTCCACCTAACCCCAGCTGTAACCAGAGTATCCCACAAAAGAAAAAGGGGGATTAAAAATAACCCCCAATCCCCGCTGGAAGAGCTGACGGTGACACCAGCAACGGGTTCCAAGCGAGGCAAATTCAGAATCCACCAAGATCCTCGGACCCTCGGCGCAGCAGCGGCTCCCTCAGTCGGGGCGGGGCGTTCACGCTCGCGCCCAATCGGCAATGAAGCAAGGCTCGCGCGCCGGTCACCGGACGATGCCAGACGGGATTATACCCACACCTAGAACCTCCTGGGACGGCGCCTAGATCGCCCTCCGCTTCCTCCCAGATCGGTACAGCCGCCGGGCCCTTCCCTGTATCCTCGTCAGCAAGCAGCGAGCAAGCCCTCCCCCGTCCCTCACTCCTCCCCCAACTTTCCGGGGATTGAAATCAGACGTATGTTTGCGGGGGAGGGAAAAGGCGGGAGTTGTGGCGGAAAAATGGCGCCGCCGGCGTGAAGGGATAGAGAAGGAGACGAGCAAGTCTGGACTTGTGAGTTGTTACTCGGTCCCCCGAGACCTCGCGTTCTCCTCCCCTGGATCTGCGACGCCGCTGCGGGGGTACGGTGGCGTGTAGGTAGAGAGGGAGTATAGAGAGAGAGAGAGAGAGGGACAGAGTAGAGATAGAGAGAGTGAGAGACCCCGACCAGCCGTTCCGCGTTTACTTCCAGGACAAAGAAAGAGAGGTTAGTAGTAGTAGGCTTGCTTGCCCAGGTGATACGCTGGAAGGGTAGGCAGGTTGCTGCTTCGGCTGGCTTGGTTGGGCTTTTTGCTTTGCAGCTGTTAACTTCCGAGTGGCTCTACACGCTGCTGTCGTAACGGAGGGGTATTTACGGAAAATCAAACGGCGGATGCATGCATTGCAGCTGGGTTGTGATCAATTGACACGGATATTGTCTCCCGCAGTCCCGCGTGGGTTTCGGTACGCCCTTTTCCGGACGGACGTTCCGGTCACCTCCCGCCTGTTCGGTCTTCCCAGTGATTCGGGTGTCATGATGGGAACAGTGATCGGTTGGTAACTAAAAAGGAATGAGCAGAGGGTAAAATGGGAAAGTCATTGTAGCGGGTAGGGTTGCTTTTGGCATGTAGCTGAATCCGGATCAAGATACATTTTATCTTCTTCTGTTACCAAGTAAAGTGACGTTATTTGGCAACATAAATAAAGAAAATTAATTTAGATTGATGAGTCTACTGTTTTGATCTCTTGCTAGAGGATACATTCCAAATCATGAAATATTATTTCCGAGCAGGATTATATTAACTGCCTTCTCTTTACTTGCATCGCTGTGACATAAAATTTGATCGGACTCGAATTTGAACTAGATTGTGTTTTTAAAATAAATAATATCTAAGACTTGTTTGTCGGGTGACAAAGTACAATTTTGTTGTGTATTTTGAAATTGTGAATTCATATTTTATAGTTTGACTTTACGAAACTGAACTAGTCCATTGAATTAAGACTACACATGTCTGAAACCACTAGACTAGCGCAAACGGATTTTAAAATCACAAATTGCTTCTAAATAGGGAGTAGGGCAACTGCTATAATTGGTGTAGGATGGGCATGGATCGTGTATACGTATGTCATCATTTGGGAATACAAAACCGGAGTTGGTTGAAATTTTAAAACCAATGTACATTGTCACTTTTTTTTCAAAAGCCCCTAGACCATTATTGAGCTTGACACTTCATTTTGGTTGTTCATGTGATTCACTAAAAGTATCGTCTAGGCTGCTCAACCGTCACGGCGAAAACCATTAAGTGATTGTTCATATGCATTTACTATTTGTGAACAAACTTGTGTGTGAGTCATAATGTGGGTTCATGAATTTCCCCTTTTGGTAAATGGGCTCACAAATTTCTCGTGTGAAAGTCATAATGCGGGTTCATGAATTTCCCTTTTCGGTAAATGGATTCATGAATTTCCCTTTTCGGTAAATCGGTATTGTAACATGGGGAATCAATCACTCACAACCTCAAAATAGATTAAGTTTGGGGACATAATTATCATTACATGTATGGTTGTAAGTTTTATGTGACATTTGGATCCCAAGGGAAACTCTAAGGTTTGAACAGCATGTCATTATGCTTGGTAGATGTAGACAAGCGGGTTCAAAGGCATAAGTGAAAGCAAGAACATAAAAAAGGACCTCAAATAGACATTAGTCATTGTAGGATCAAGAGACATATAAAGGCACGGTAAGAAACATAACTTTCAACAAATATACAAATAATGCATAAATGCAATTAGTCTGCAATGTTTACAACGAGAACAACTTAGTCAGATGCAAGACTAAATATAATGGTAATTGTATGCAAATTGTGGTACTTAGTGGGTTGGCGACAACACTAACAAAAAGATCTTCCCTCATTGAAATAGTCGATCCTTTATTGGTTTGCATTTCCATACTAGGTGTTTATGAACTAGTTTGGTTACCATAAAACCAAAGAATGAATAAGGAGAAACATGTAAGAAGTTTAATGATGTTAAAATTGTATATAAATCAAGCAACATCTCATAATTTACTCCTATAGTAAATTGGTTGTATTAAACATGTACTTCGTTGGAGTAGAGTGCGAGAGTCTTTGATACATGTCAAATGATTTATAATATTTATTGAATATGTAAATCTTAATTTAAAACTACTTAACCATATTAGTTGATAACGTTTATAAGGTACTTGTGACAAAGTGCTCCTTGAACCAATTATGATCAAATTGCTCATTTACCTTCAATTGATTTGAGTTTTTTCACTCCTAATAATTCCCCTTGACCAATGACAACATAATTGTTGGGAAATACGGGCACATAGTATAGCAGATGAAACAAAAAATTATCTATTTGTATTCCCATACTAGCAAGATCGCGTCAACTACTATAAAATATGAAGGATGGTTTAGCGAGTTATACCTGGTCCTGGAGCAAGTCCAGCGACAACAACTCGCTTCAATGCAACTATTTCCAGTTTCTTTAGGACGGTGGTGGTGCATATCATGGTCTTCACCAAGAACAATAAATAAGAACATCTTCTGCAACGACTCTTGTGGTCTCGCCACAGACTGCAGGTGTGGGCTCCGATCTCCAAAACCATGATATAAACTTAGCAGAAACATTCGATTAGTTGCGGAATATGAAAAATTACTGGAAATTAAAATTTTTGAGACAAGATCTGGAAATTATAAAATTCCTTTTTATAAGAAACCAAGTAAACCGTTTACATCTCTGTTAAACCACTTCTTGAGTAGTTATGTACAACATGATTCAAAATCCTCAGGAGCCAACACCAAAAACTCAAACAACTGATTCCTAGAACCTGAGAGTACAGAGACGCATAGGACTATCTAACTACATAACTCAGCAGCCAGTATCTCCACCTGAGATTCACTGCTGCCCCTGGTACTGTTGTTGTCGCTGTTGCTCATTCTTAAACGGTCTCCTTCGTCTTTGGCGACCACCTAAAAAGAGTTAAAATCTACGGAGTGAGACAATATACAAATTGTCCCAGCGAGAGTTATAACTCTCAACTAGAAGCTTTATTATAACATAAATCATACAACAGCATGTTTAATAACAAGTGAAGCAACTTCTACTTAAGCAGCCATGTCTTTAAAGCATATAAAGGACATGTATACAAAATATCTGAACAGATCATTAATGTAAACAATGTAACACCAAACATTGTTCCTCGTAGTTAAACCTAAGCAGATATACTAAGCGGTTGATTATGTTTTTCAAACATTATTATGCCCTGTGGAGATGAGGCATACCACTCATACTCCAACTGATCGCTAAGAAGTCACATCAGTATCATACATAGGTCATTAAAAGAGCCGGATTCTTATGACCTCATCTTCCTCAGTCAGTTAGAGGATTGTTTGCAGGACATCTGGCACGACGTCTGCTATTTATAGCTCACCAGGGTAAACTGGTCCTTCGCTATGTTTTTAGAGTTACAGTGGTGTTATGTACTCTCTTCGTCATCGGAAGATTTCTTGATTATCTTTCACTGATGCGGTGTTTATGTTTACTTTGGGAGAATAGTGATACATCTCACCTTTTGGGTTTGGTAGTGAAGGTTTGACGGACTATAAAAATCTACATCAATTCCTACACTAGGATGTAAGGTTCTACACATCCATATACCCCACATACTCAAAAGTATGTGATCCAGGAGTTCCCTTGGGAAAACCTGTTTCACCATCATTTAGACTCTGACAATGATGGATCTATGATCAGGGCTCTACATTACACTTGATTAGTTAGGTACATTCAGTATTCTTTTAACATCATACATTGTTCTTCAAACAATAACATTGGCATAACAGCTATAAAGTGAGAATACTAAATGTAACAAGCCTAACTCTTATCAATCATCATTTCTCAATACATTCATCACAAGTCATCTCTAAAGCATGACCTTGATGGTATTTATGGCTCTCACATCCCATTTAATTCATAGGTTGCCATTGACAAGGCAACAGGATATATCACTATTCATAAAGCTAAAGCATGCTTTCAATGAATATAGTTTCATAACCCATACCTGGATATGATCATCATCTCATAACAACCTGCATGGTTAATTCAATTGATAACAGTAAACAATTCATTCTAGAGGTTATACCTTCAAACTCATAGAAGAATCGGTTTCCCCAATTTTCATCAATTAGGGTTATTTATTTCCTTTACTTTTGATCAGGAATATTGTTTCCTCATCTCATACTTCAAACATGAGGATTCATGCTTAAAAGAACAACTGGAAATAGGGTTTCACCCTATACAAAATAAGGTTATAAACTCTTTTTCTTATATGACATCATATTTGTTAACTTGTTCTCAAAGTTCCATACCTAAAGGCATGACACAGGACTAAAGTTAACATACCCCATCCTTCATTGATAATATTTCCTTTTTGGATTATTAGTCCAATTCTAGTATGCAACTCTACCATCCTTGGAAGCATACCAGGGTATGGTGAGTATTTGCCTTAAATACAACATTTATTGAACATCATAATGATTATCAATTCAAGGTATGAATTCACTTCTCAATCTTATCATGGTGTGAACACATCATACTCATTGATTTGACTATACTTTATTTAAAGGTATTACCTTATAAACATCTCCATAAATTAGGGTTTACTAATCACATCATATGTCATTACCCTAAATTTAGGGTTTACTATTCACATCATGGTGAATTGAACTCATAACATCATCATGTATGAGAAACATCATAATTAAAGCTCTTAGATAAGATTAAGATTCACTAGACATCATAATTCGAGTTTCCATGATCTCACATAGGTGAATCACTCCCTAATCATGCACATTCATGTGTATTGAAGGTATCTTACTTGAGTTTCTACCATAAAAGGTACTTTCTCTCTCTTAGCACACTTTCTCTCTCCTCTTACTAGTAGATGGTGATAACACCACTCTAGATCAGGTTGGGTTAAGTCCCCATAGACTAACATAAGCCAGAACATCACTATCATGTGATTAGGGTTTGATTAAAACAGTGTATTACTCAATTAAACCCCTCAAGGGTATTTTGGTAATTTACCTCATGATCATCATCATGGGTCAACTCATTAATCACTTAGTCCCTTAATGACCTAGGTTACCATTAGGGTTTAGATTAGATCACCATTGAATCAATTACACCATCAATTGATTAAGTATAAACCACCTTAAACATCTTCAAACGGTTTCAACCTTCAACCACCAAACGGTCTTGAGACCGTTTGGTCTCAAACGGTCTTGAGACCGTTTGACCTCAAATGGTCTTGAGACCGTTTGACCTCAAACGGTCTTGAGACCGTTTGGATGTGTTGACCGTTTAGAAAGGTTGACTTTCCAAACCGATTGAATCTCATGTGGTTTGAAACCGTTTGATCAAATCAACTTGAGATCGATTGGTCCAAACGACCCTGAGATCGTTTGAGCCCAAACGGTCTTGAGACCGTTTGGCCCCAAACGGTCTTGAGACCGTTTGGCCTCAAACGGTCTTGAGACCGTTTGGACCTCCAAAGTGGTTCAAAAGTTACAATTGGTCATGGATATGTATGTTGAACCCCTCAATTAACCAAATCCATGATATCCACTTATAAATTGAGTTAACCAAGATTAGCCTTAATCAATTGGACATCAAATTGACCCTCAATTGAAAGCCAATTAGGGTTGATTCTAATTCAATTAGGGTTTCAAATCGGATGGTCATCAATATTCAACAATGTGAATCAATTCAAGGTTGAACCTATCAATTGACCTCCAATTGGGCCCAAACTTAGCCCAAACGGTATTGAGATCATTTGGACATCATCCAAACGGTCTTGAGACCGTTTGCCCAAAGTTTTACCAAGAACCAAGTCGTTTGGACTAGGGTTGAACTCCAATTAGGTCTAAAATCAGCATTTTTATCAATTCTTCAACTTATTGCAAATGGACCTTCAAACCATTAGATTATCTCAACCATAGACCTCCAAACGGTCTTGGGTTATGCCCAAACGGTCTTGAGACCGTTTGGAGGAACCCCCAAATGGTCTTGAGACCGTTTGGGTCCTTCAATCCAAAACTCAACAAGATCTATGCTTAAAAATAGCAATTTGATTATTTAATAACCCATTGTAATTGGGCCCTCAATTGATCAAATTACCTTAACCCTAGACCTCCAAACGGTCTTGGGTTGACACCAAACGGTCTTGAGACCGTTTGTATGAGTTACAAACGGTCTTGAGACCGTTTGCCCATCCATCCTTTGGACTCTAGTGAAAATTCATCAAGGTTTGGTCTATTAAGTTGATCATCACATCAATACTTAATTGCAATATGATTTGGTACCTTTGGACCTTAAATTGATCAACTATACTTGACCCCAGACCTCCAAACGGTCTTGGGGTGACCCCCAAACGGTCTTGAGACCGTTTGGGTGATTCCCAAACGGTCTTGAAATCGTTTGGGCTATTCAACCCAAAATCTCAACTTAACTCATTGGAGATTCAGCACTAATTTCAATTAGGGTTTGTCCTATTAATCATCCTTCAACTCATGACTCGTTTGGAATTAATCCCTCAAATTTGGTGAGTCGTTAATTAACATCATTATGAACAATAATCCCAAACGGTCAACGTTTGGTCAACCATCTTAAACGGTCTTGAGACCGTTTGCCCAAAAAGGGCAAATTAAACAGATTGAAAATCAGAAGTTAATTCAATTGGTTTTGCTAATTGATTTGCTTATATCTCACGATTCCTTTGGATTTAACCTCTCAAATTTTGTGGGTGATTAACATACATAATTATGAACAAGATTCCCATACGGTCTTTGCTTGGTCAATGGGACCAAACGGTTTTGAAGACCGTTTTCCCTCACACGACCCTGAAACCGTTTGCCCACCAAACGGTTTGAAACCGTTTGGGCAATTGGTGGAGGTCGTTTGATAAAGTGAAAATATGTGGATAAGCATAGGAATTAACGCCCTTATCTTCTACCTTAAGAACAGTAGCAGTTCTTCACGATTTTTCTTGCAAGGATGCAAGGGAAGATAGGGAAGAAGAAGAACTAGCAACTATATGCATAGAAAAGGATGTATAATCAAGCATAAAGTTTAGAGTTATAAAACCCGCCTAAAGCTTGCTCCTTGAGCTCCAAGCTTTCGAGCTCCAAGCCTTTAATGGCGTCCTAGAAGCTCCACAGGTCGGCCAAGGTGAATCCTCCAAGGAAAGTTGAGAAGAGATGGCTAGAAAGATAAAGCTAAGTGAGCTAGCCATGAATTTGACCTTGAATTCGAGTTTCATCCAAGAATTTAAGCAAAAGTAAGGATCCAAACCTACCTTGCACTCCCCTGGTCGTCCTCCTGAGCTCCAGAGCTCTCCTTAGTCGGTTTAAGCAAGGGGAAAAGAAATGAAAGGGAGAGGGTCGTTCCCTTGCTAAGTGGAAAAGTTGTATATATACTTAAGTGAATTTTCAACATAAGAACATATACTCTCCTCATTTCTCATCCAAGTCCTTCCTTTCTTTCTTGCACGTCCCCACCTCTTATTTATAAGGACAAACTCCTTCTAAGGTCAAGAATTGAAGGCAAAGAGGATCAATCCATCACTAAAGCATTCACATAAAAGGGCTATTATACATACACCTTGATTATTCAATCACAAAGGTGCTCTTTATTATACGATTATTCAAATGAAGTGACCTTTTCATCATTTCTCTTCTAAATGATGCCAAGAGTCATAAAAGATATTTTAGATGATGTATTTTACAAGTTACATCCCTCAAATTGGGTAAATTGCATTTTACACCAATTTAGGGTTTTTAAGTACAGGGGTTGCTTCCACAGCTGCACCTTGGTGCTCAAGCTTGGGAAATCCCTTAAACCTCATCATATTCATTCTTATGTTGTCTCAACATTAAAGGAACATATAGACATGTGAAATTTGCAGTTTAACCCCTCTGATTGGGCAAATTGCACATAGGTCCCTGTATTGCAACCAATATTTCAACATTGGTTTATAAGGGACAGAAATGGAAACATATGTTCCAAAGAAGCTTTAATCATATACTAAAGGATAATTACAACCATCTAATTTCATAATTAGGCAAAACACCTAGGGTTAGCTCATAACCCAGGTCAGGGGTGTTACAAATCATAAACCCCTAATAAGGATTTCGTCCCCGAAATCTCAGGAAGAAAGGGGGAAAGCATATATTGTTTCAGCATACACTTTGTTACATCCTTAGGTAACATACCATTTTCAGGAAGATGTTATAGAATTTTGATCAACATTCTTTAGGATCAAATTCAAGCCTTGATATTTATTCAAGACCATATAAGGGCCTTTTTACCCTGAGTCTATCATCACATCTGATAATCAGCATACTAACTTCCTTTATTATATGCATTAACTATCTCATCAGTTATACATTCTTATCATAAAGAAAAGTTTTCTTGTCAAACAAAGATTTACTTATCAGACATTCTAGAGAAGATATGTTTATTTTAAGAACATAAACCCCTAACAAGGGATGTTCTTAAAATTCTATCTTTATTTAAGAACATAAACCCCTAACAAGGGATGTTCTTAACATTCTTAATTTGGTATTAATTACTTGTGTTATCAAAACTTTATATCTCTTTCTTCCTTTTATCATGGAACATTGCTCATTACATATATTCTTTCAACCATTACTAATCATGGTTGACCTTCTATATTCTCATTTTTCTTATCTTATGATGCCCTTTAAGTTGTTTTAGATTGACTACTTGATCAGAGTAATCAAAAGATAACAACTTTAAAGTTTCCATATTTACTTCATCATCAGTAATTGTATACCTGGCCAGGGTATATGATTACTGAGGTAAGAAAATATGTACTTGTATATTACTATGTTCCTTCTCTTTTTCCATCCTTACAAACATAATTATTATCTTTACTGAATCCTACATCCAGATCAATTCTTTAATTTATTTTCTTCTTATAGAAGTAAACATGTAATATAAAGCATATATCTGATGCATCATAGAAAGCTTATGAGACCAATCAAGGAATATTTCAATCAACTACTCTTTCAACTTATCCAAAAGATCATAAAGAGATATATAAGAAGATACCATTTATCTTATCTAATCAATCATAGCTCGAAGATTCTATCAAATCCTTGCATATCAAGGTATTGGATCCACTCGAAAGCGATGATTAGAAAAGAAAAGGATGCAGGGAGATCATACCTCATGCATAACAGCAGACTTACTCAACGGAGTCTCCAACAACAACTTCCTGCCCTATGACTGAATGTCATATTGCAGTTACGGATCACTCTTCGAGTGATAAAAGAGTGTGTAGCACCCGAATCAAACAGAACAGATACTACACAGGAATTAGACATATCAGAATATAAAAGTTTCATCTGACCTGTCACAACCCGTGGATCGACCATTGCATCAGGTGGGTTCATAGCATAGAACCTCACTATTGTCTGTGGTTGATTTGGTGCAGATGATCCAGCTTGGGACGCTTGTCCACGTCCTTGAGCTGCTCCTTGAAATTGCCTTCTCTGTGATCCTTGTTGCCCTTGTCTCGGAGGCTGTGTCACATAGGAAAGCTTAGATCGACAGTCCTTCATCAAATGCCCCACCTTTCCACAATTGTAGCAGCGTCTCTCCGGTTGTAGTGGTTTAAAGGGTTCCTTACCCTTTCTGGATAACCACTGCCTTGATGTACTAGGTCCTGGTTGTGTTGGGGACATCAGAAACTTCTTCCTTTTGGGAATTCCCGGCCTTTGTTTCTGGATTTGAATAGGCCTTTTCTCAATTCTTCCTCTACATATCCTTTCTAGACCATTAGATCTGATATGTCCAGGCTTCTCACAGTTTTAACAGGTCCTGGTCTCTGACTGTATTCTAATTCCTACATTACTATGGACTGATTCATCAGTTTGAGGCTGAGCATAGGCTTGCTCTGAGTTCAAAGCTTTATCATTTAGTTCTGCCCCAACCTGCTGCTGAGGGTTACATATCCTATGGATATCCAAAACATCATTATTAGGAGCTGGTAATCTGGGTTGTACTGCTAGTGTTTGATCCACTAGGTACATCATGGTTGCCCTAAATTCTCCAACAGTGATTCCTAAGGAAGGATTCCTTATCATGGTTGGATTAACTAGGGGAACCTCAGGTAAGTGTCCCTCTACTGCTTGCTCCTCTACACTTCTTCTAGGTGTAGCATTGTTGCTTTCTGCAACAAACTCCTCATCCTTATATGTCTTCTTCTCCTGAGGAGCAGAAGATTCTATTAGATGAGGAAGAAACACTAAAGATAGACTCGACATCCTAAGTCCTATGTCTCTGTAGACTCGGCGAACCTAGAGCTCTGATACCACTTAATTGTGGGCTCCGATCTCCAAAACCACGATATAAACTTAGCGGAAACATTCGATTAGTTGCGGAATATGAAAAATTACTAGAAATCAAAAAATTTGAGACAAGATCTGGAAATTATAAAATTCCTTTTTATAAGAAACCAAGTAAACCGTTTACATCTCTGTTAAACCACTTCTTGAGTAGTTATGTACAACATGATTCAAAATCCTCAGGAGCCAACACAAAAAACTCAAACCACTGATTCCTAGAACCTGAGAGTACAGAGACGCATAGGACTATCTAACTACATAACTCAGCAGCCAGTATCTCCACCTGAGATTCACTGCTGCCCCTGGTACTGTTGTTGTCGTTGTTGCTCATTCTTAAACGGTCTCCTTCGTCTTTGGCGACCACCTAAAAAGAGTTAAAATCTACGAAGTGAGACAATATACAAATTGTCCCAGCGAGAGTTATAACTCTCAACTAGAAGCTTTATTATAACATAAATCATACAACAGCAGGTTTAATAACAAGTGAAGCAACTTCTACTTAAGCAGCCATGTCTTTAAAGCATATAAAGGACATGTATACAAAATATCTGAACATATCATTAATGTAAACAATGTAACACCAAACATTGTTCCTCGTAGTTAAACCTAAGCAGATATACTACACGGTTGATTATGTTTTTCAAACATTATTATGCCCTGTGGAGATGAGGCATACCACTCATACTCCAACTGATCGCTAAGAAGTCACATCAGTATCATACATAGGTCATTAAAAGAGCCGGATTCTTATGACCTCATCTTCCTCAGTCAGTTAGAGGATTGTTTGCAGGACATCTGGCAGGACGTCTGCTATTTATAGCTCACCAGGGTAAACTGGTCCTTCGCTATGTTTTTAGAGTTACAGTGGCATTCTGTACTCTCTTCGTCATCGGAAGATTTCTTGATTATCTTTCACTGATGCGGTGTTTATGTTTACTTTGGGAGAATAGTGATACATCTCACCTTTTGGGTTTGGTAGTGAAGGTTTGACGGACTATAAAAATCTACATCAATTCCTACACTAGGATGTAAGGTTCTACACATCCATATACCCCACATACTCAAAAGTATGTGATCCAGGAGTTCCCTTGGGAAAACCTGTTTCACCATCATTTAGACTCTGACAATGATGGATCTATGATCAGGGCTCTACATTACACTTGATTAGTTAGGTACATTCAGTATTCTTTTAACATCATACATTGTTCTTCAAATAATAACATTGGCATAACAAATATAAAGTGAGAATACTAAATGTAACAAGACTAACTCTTATCAATCATCATTTCTCAATACATTCATCACAAGTCATCTCTAAAGCATGACCTTGATGGTATTTATGGCTCTCACAGCCCATTTAATTCATAGGTTGCCATTGACAAGGCAACATGATATATCACTATTCATAAAGCTAAAGCATGCTTTCAATGAATATAGTTTCATAACCCATACCTGGATATGATCATCATCTCATAACAACCTGCATGGTTAATTCAACTGATAACAGTAAACAATTCATTCTAGAGGTTATACCTTCAAACTCATAGAAGAATCAGTTTCCCCAATTTTCATCAATTAGGGTTATTTATTTCCTTTACTTTTGATCAGGAATATTGTTTCCTCATCTCATACTTCAAACATGAGGATTCATGCTTAAAAGCACAACTGGAAATAGGGTTTCACCCTATATAAAATAAGGTTATAAACTCTTTTTCTTATATGACATCATATTTGTTAACTTGTTCTCAAAGTTCCATACCTAAAGGCATGACACAGGACTAAAGTTAACATACCCCATCCTTCATTGATAATATTTCCTTTTTGGATTATTAGTCCAATTCTAGTATGCAACTCTACCATCCTTGGAAGCATACCAGGGTATGGTGAGTATTTGCCTTAAATACAACATTTATTGAACTTCATAATGATTATCAATTCAAGGTATGAATTCACTTCTCAATCTTATCATGGTGTGAACACATCATACTCATTGATTTGACTATACTTTATTTAAAGGTATTACCTTATAAACATCTCCATAAATTAGGGTTTACTAATCACATCATATGTCATTACCCTAAATTTAGGGTTTACTATTCACATCATGGTGAATTGAACTCATAACATCATCATGTATGAGAAACATCATCATTAAAGCTCTTAGATAAGATTAAGATTCACTAGACATCATAATTCGAGTTTCCATGATCTCACATAGGTGAATCATTCCCTAATCATGCACATTCATGTGTATTGAAGGTATCTTACTTGAGTTTCTACCATAAAAGGTACTTTCTCTCTCTTAGCACACTTTCTCTCTCCTCTTACTAGTAGATGGTGATAACACCACTCTAGATCAGGTTGGGTTAAGTCCTCATAGACTAACATAAGCCAGAACATCACTATCATGTGATTAGGGTTTGATTAAAACAGTGTATTACTCAATTAAACCCCTCAAGGGTATTTTGGTAATTTACCTCATGATCATCATCATGGGTCAACTCATTAATCACTTAGTCCCTTAATGACCTAGGTTACCATTAGGGTTTAGATTAGATCACCATTGAATCAATTACACCATCAATTGATTAAGTATAAACCACCTTAAACATCTTCAAACGGTTTCAACCTTCAACCACCAAACGGTCTTGAGACCATTTGGATGTGTTGACCGTTTAGAAAGGTTGACTTTCCAAACCGTTTGAAGCTCATGCGGTTTGAAACCGTTTGATCAAATCAACTTGAGATCGATTGGTCCAAACGACCCTGAGATCGTTTGAGCCCAAACGGTCTTGAGACCGTTTGGCCCCAAACGGTCTTGAGACCGTTTGGCCTCAAACGGTCTTGAGACCGTTTGGTCTAAATGGGCTCAAACCATTTGGACCTCCAAAGTGGTTCAAAAGTTACAACTGGTCATGGATATGTATGTTGAACCCCTCAATTAACCAAATCCATGATATCCACTTATAAATTGAGTTAACCAATATTAGCCTTAATCAATTGGACATCAAATTGACCCTCAATTGAAAGCCAATTAGGGTTGATTCTAATTCAATTAGGGTTTCAAATTGGATGGTCATCAATATTCAACAATGTGAATCAATTCAAGGTTGAACCTATCAATTGACCTCCAATTGGGCCCAAACTTGGCCCAAACGGTCTTGAGATCGTTTGGACATCATCCAAACGGTCTTGAGACCGTTTGCCCAAAGTTTGACCAAGAACCAAGTCGTTTGGACTAGGGTTGAACTCCAATTAGGTCTAAATACAGCATTTTTATCAATTCTTTAACTTATTGCAAATGGACCTTCAAACCATTAGATTATCTCAACCCTAGACCTCCAAACGGTCTTGGGTTGTGCCCAAATGGTCTTGAGACCGTTTGGAGGAACCCCCAAACGGTCTTGAGACCGTTTGGGTCCTTCAATCCAAAACTCAACAAGATCTATGCTTAAAAACAGCAATTTGATTATTTAATAACCCATTGTAATTGGGCCCTCAATTGATCAAATTACCTTAACCCTAGACCTCCAAATGGTCTTGGGTTGACACCAAACGGTCTTGAGACCGTTTGGATGAGTTCCAAACGGTCTTGAGACCGTTTGCCCATCCATCCTTTGGACTCTAGTGAAAATTCATCAAGGTTTGGTCTATTAAGTTGATCATCCCATCAATACTTAATTGCAATATGATTTGGTACCTTTGGACCTTAAATTGATCAACTATACTTGACCCCAGACCTCCAAACGGTCTTGGGGTGACCCCCAAAAGGTCTTGAGACCGTTTGGGTGATTCCCAAACGGTCTTGAAATCGTTTGGGCTAATCAACCCAAAATCTCAACTTAACTCATTGGAGATTCAGCACTAATTTCAATTAGGGTTTGTCCTATTAATCATCCTTCAACTCATGACTCGTTTGGAATTAATCCCTCAAATTTGGTGAGTCGTTAATTAACATCATTATGAACAATAATCCCAAACGGTCAACGTTTTGTCAACCATCTTAAACGGTCTTGAGACCGTTTTCCCAAAAAGGGCAAATTAAACAGATTGAAAATCAGAAGTTAATTCAATTGGTTTTGCTAATTGATTTGCTTATATTTCACGATTCCTTTGGAGTTAACCTCTCAAATTTTGTGGGTGATTAACCTACATAATTATGAACAAGATTCCCATACGGTCTTTGCTTGGTCAATGGGACCAAACGGTCTTGAAGACCGTTTTCCCTCACACGACCCTGAAACCGTTTGCCCACCAAACGGTTTGAAACCGTTTGGGCAATTGGTGGAGGTCGTTTGATAAAGTGAAAATCTGTGGATAAGCATAGGAATTAACGCCCTTATCTTCTACCTTAAGAACAGTAGCAGTTCTTCACGATTTTTCTTGCAAGGATGCAAGGGAAGATAGGGAAGAAGAAGAACTAGCAACTATATGCATAGAAAAGGATGTATAATCAAGCATAAAGTTTAGAGTTATAAAACCCGCCTAAAGCTTGCTCCTTGAGCTCCAAGCTTTCGAGCTCCAAGCCTTTAATGGCGTCCTAGAAGCTCCACAGGTCGGCCAAGGTGAATCCTCCAAGGAAAGTTGAGAAGAGATGGCTAGAAAGATAAAGCTAAGTGAGCTAGCCATGAATTTGACCTTGAATTCGAGTTTCATCCAAGAATTTAAGCAAAAGTAAGGATCCAAACCTACCTTGCACTCCCCTGGTCGTCCTCCTGAGCTCCAGAGCTCTCCTTAGTCGGTTTAAGCAAGGGGAAAAGAAATGAAAGGGAGAGGGTCGTTCCCTTGCTAAGTGGAAAAGTTGTATATATACTTAAGTGAATTTTCAACATAAGAACATATACTCTCCTCATTTCTCATCCAAGTCCTTCCTTTCTTTCTTGC
This sequence comes from Alisma plantago-aquatica, assembly GCA_963693085.1. Taxonomy (NCBI): domain Eukaryota; kingdom Viridiplantae; phylum Streptophyta; class Magnoliopsida; order Alismatales; family Alismataceae; genus Alisma; species Alisma plantago-aquatica. The sequence goes on along the minus strand of OY856411.1, from coordinate 1,467,173,813 downwards.
ACGTCCCCACCTCTTATTTATAAGGACAAACTCCTTCTAAGGTCAAGAATTGAAGGCAAAGAGGATCAATCCATCACTAAAGCATTCACATAAAAGGGCTATTATACATACACCTTGATTATTCAATCACAAAGGTGCTCTTTATTATACGATTATTCAAATGAAGTGACCTTTTCATCATTTCTCTTCTAAATGATTCCAAGAGTCATAAAAGATATTTTAGATGATGTATTTTACAATTTACATCCCTCAAATTGGGTAAATTGCATTTTACACCAATTTAGGGTTTTCAAGTACAGGGGTTGCTTCCACAACTGCACCTTGGTGCTCAAGCTTGGGAAATCCCTTAAACCTCATCATATTCATTCTTATGTTGTCTCAACATTAAAGGAACATATATACATGTGAAATTTGCAGTTTAACCCCTCTGATTGGGCAAATTGCACATAGGTCCTTGTATTGCAACCAATATTTCAACATTGGTTTATAAGGGACAGAAATGGAAACATATGTTCCAAAGAAGCTTTAATCATATACTAAAGGATAATTACAACCATCTAATTTCATAATTAGGCAAAACACCTAGGGTTAGCTCATAACCCAGGTCAGGGGTGTTACAACAGGCTGACCTTGCTCTCCTAGCGGCTAGCAGCAGCCAAACTCCTGTCTCTAGAGTAGTCCACACGGACCACATAGAACTCTTGCCATCCTGTCAGGACAAATAGGAAGGATTGTTCCTCCCATTGGCATACTAGTCACCAACTTGCTCTCCCACAACAACAATCCTCAGTTGCTCTCTCCTATCACTATCACTCTTTTTTGAGATAGGACTTGCTTGGGCTCTCTCGGTTACCACAACGAGAGATGACAATAATTGTTAAAGCAACTAATTCTCAATTGATGTTGTTGTTGTTGTTGTTGTACTCTGAAAAGCCCCCAGTACCCCTCTTAGGTGGGGTTAGGGTTAGGGTTTCCAGTCTGTACGGGATTGTACGGGAGTGGAAGGGACCAGAAGATCTTGAATTTTCACAACCTGCGACAGCCAAAATGACAGTCTGGTGACCCAGAAGGTCATCTGGTCACATGAGATGGTCATCTCATACTGCCAAATGGCCGTTTGGCAGTTTTCCAATCGCATACAAATTTGGCAATTTCGATTCTAATCAATATCACAAATTAATTCCTTACATCACAAGTTATGTGCAATCAAAATAAGTTCGGGAAACATCCAGAACCTTCGTTCAGCCCAAACGAGTCATCTCATCCATGCGAGATGCCCGTCTCGTTCACCCAAATGGCCATCTGATGAACTTGAGTTGAGTTAGTTGGTTCAACATATTGAAGTGGTCAGTTCACTCTTCAATTTGGGCAGAACATAGCCAATTCAAACCCTTATTAGTCTGACCACCCAAACGACCATCTCAACACTTGAGACGCCCATATTGTAACATCCCTAACCTGGGTTATGAACTAACCCTAGGTATTTTTCTTAAATATGTAATTAGATACTTGTGATTATCTTGTTTAATGTAATTAAAGCTTCTGAGGAACATATATTTCCATTTCAGTCCTTTTTGAACAATGTTGTATTTTGTTTTGTTAATTTTGGACCGAAGTGCAAATTACCCAATTAGAGGGGTTAACTTGCAAATTGCACATGTTAAGATGTTCATCTGATGTTGAGACATCATAAGAATGCATATGATATGGTGGAATGTTTTCCACAATCTTGGGCACCAAGATATAGCTTGTAGAGTAATCCTTGTGCTTTAAAACCTAGCTTTGGTGTAAAGTGTAATTTACCCAAAACAGGGTGCAACATGTAAAATATACCCTCTAGAGTATCTTTCATGACTCTTGGCATCAAGTAGAGTAAATAAAATGAGGAGGGCGCCTCATTTGAATGATCAAGTAAGAAAGATAACCTTAATATTTAAATAACCAAGTTTTAAGCAAAATGACCCTTTTATATATGCAACTTTGTAAGGTGTTTGGTTTCTTTACCTTTTAACCTTGGGAAAAGGAGGAACTATGTATAAGGAAAGAAGTAGGAAACGTGGCCAAGAAGTGGAGAAGGACTTGGTGGATATAGTTGAGAAATAAAGGAAATAATCCTCTTTGCCTTGAAAATATCCCAAAAATATATAAGCAACCTTTTTCCCCAAAGTAAGGGAACGTTTCCCTTAGCTTCTTTTCTCATCTTCTTGCTTTGGCCGACTAAGGAGAAGCTCAGGAGCAGAGGAGGATGACCAATCTGGTTTGGGTAAGCTTTGATCATCATCTAGCTCGAATTCTTGGAGGAAATCCCGATACAAGGTTGGTTTGTTAGTTTCTCTTACACAATTCTTCTTTCTAGTCTTCTTCTCCATCCAAATCTTGAAGAACGGACCTTAGACAACCTTTGGAGCTCAAGCCACCATTAAAGCTATGAAGCTTGGAGCTCTGGATTAGTCCTAGAGGTGGGTTTTATAACTCTAAACCTTAAACTTTGTTAAGTGCATCTTCTTCTTCTAGAATCGTTGCTTGTTCTTATTCTTTAGACACTTCTAAGTGTTCTTGCAAACAATTCTGTGAAGAACCACCCTTGTTCTTGAGGTAGAAGATGATGGCGTTAATATCTATATTTATCCTAAATCTTTCTTTAGCAAACGGTCTCCCAACTTTTTCAAACGGTTTCCCAAACCGTTTGGGAGTAAACGGTTTCAAACTGTTTGAGTGCAAACGGTTTCACCAGACCGCATGCAAACAAATGGTTTAAGACCATTTGGATGTGTTGAATAGGCGTTGAACATTTGGAGGTCTGTTGTAAATAATATGGACTAATCACCCACCAAAAATCATCATTTCATTCCAAGTAAATCACAAATTGAAGGCACATCGTAGAATTCTAACCACTAAAATTTGTTCCTGTGATATAACTTTCTTTGCTACTTCTATATATGGCTCTAATGATGATAGACAAAGGGGTATTATGTGGGATGATCTTAGTAATATTGCGTGTAATATGAATGAAGCTTGGATTGCTGTGGGAGATTTTAATGTTGACAGACAAGTTTCCGAACGCATTGGCAGATCTAATCCTTCATATAAGTCCATGCAGGATTTCAAAATTTTCATGTCCACCCATGCTATGTTTGAAGCTCAGATGAAAGGTCATATGTTCACTTGGGATAATAGACAAGAAGATGGTAATTTTACCACTTCTTTGATTGATAGAATCATCTTTAATAATGTGTTCCTGGACTCATGGCCTAATTACATTGGGGAAATTTACTCTACCATGTATAGTGATCATAAGATTCTTCGAATAAGTTTTGAGCCTAAAGGCAGGAAGAAACATATTCCTTTTGGATTCATAAATTCGTGGACTGATAAAGAAAAGTATAAAGAAGTGGTTAGTGAAGCCTGGAACACTGATATCAAAGGCTGTCCCATGTTCAAAGTGGTCAAGAAATTAAAAGAGGTTAAACAAAAGCTTATTGCCTGGAATAAACGTGAAGTGGGTAACATTTTAGATAATGCTAGACGTCTTGAAGCTGAAGGTCTTGCTGCTCAGTATAACTCTGATATTAACCCCTCGGATTGTAAGCTCAGAACTTTGGCTAAAGCTGCTAGAATTAAAGCTATTAAGGCTCTGGAAGAGGAGGAAGCCTTTATTAGACAAAAGTCTAGAGCTCTTGACTGAAAATGGTGATAGTAACACGAAATATTTCTATAATTCCTTGAGAACTAGGAGGCAGAGGAATTGTATTACCTATCTTGATATCGATGGAGAGAGAGTTTCTGATATCAATACTATCAAAAACCATGTTACTCAATTTTATTCTGAGTTATTTTCTGAATCTAATCATTCAAAGGTCAGTTGGAATAAGAAGTGGACTCTCCCCTCTCTCAATAATGATCATATTGATATTCTATCGAAGGAAGTTACCAGGGAGGAGATAGATGATGTTATTAAAGAGGCTAATACAGATAAGGCCCCTGGGCCTGATGGTTACAATGCTCATTTTTTAAAGATTCTTGGCATCTGGTGGGTGATCTTGTCTCCAAAGCTATTATGGATTTCTTCAAAAAAGGCAGAATTCTTAAGGAGATAAACAAAACTTTTATTACTCTTATTCCTAAATGTAAGAATGCCAATACCTTGAAAGAATGGCGCCCTATTTCTTTATGCAATTTTGTTCAGAAAATTATCTCCAAAATCATGGCCAAGAGACTGAGTCGGGTCCTGCCTGATCTGATTGATAAAAGTCAATGTGCTTTTGTGAAAGGCAAAAATCTTAAGGATGCGGTCCTGTTAACTAATGAGCTGCTTAGTAACTTTAACAAATGTAATTTTGGGAAGAAATTTTGTATTAAAGCAGATATTACCAAGGCGTATGATTCTGTAAGATGGGATTTCTTGATGTGTGTCATGGAAGGCATGGGTTTTCCTAATTTTTGGTGCAATTGGATTTATACCATTCTTGACTCAGTGACTTATCAAATTCTTATTAATGGAGAACCCTCAGAGCCCTTTAAACCCTCCAGAGGTTTAAGACAAGGCGGTCCTCTTGCTCCTCTCCTTTTTGTTCTATGTATGTAGGGGTTCTCTAGTATCATTAATCACTATGTGGAGAATAAGGAATTTATTCCTATGGGAACTATTCCGGGCAGGCAAGTTTCACATGTCATTTTTGCAGATGACCTTGTTATTTTTGGGGAAGCTAGTCATAAGAACCTTGAATGTTTGAAGCATATTATTGATGACTTTGGTATTCTTTCTGGTTTGAAGCTTAATCATGCTAAGAGCATGGCTTATTTTAGTAAGAATGCTGATGCTAAGGGTCTATCTCAACACATGGGTATCCTTAAGAGTGATCTTCCTGCTACTTACTTGGGAGTGCCTCTTTTTTCGGGCAGGTTGACAAAAAAGCTTTGCTACCCTTTGATTGATAAGCTAAAAAATAGAATGGATTCCTGGAAATCCAAATCCCTTTCCCTGTCTGGAAGAGTTGAGCTCGTGAGATCCACTTTATCCTCTATTGTCCAGTTTTGGGCTAGTATTTTTCCTCTCCCTTGTAGCATTAATGCTGAGATTGATAAGATGTGTAGGAAGTTCATTTGGGGCGATGCGGATGGTGACTCCCATATCCACGTAAAAGCTTGGGATAAAGTGTGCAAACCTAAAAAAGAAGGAGGGCTCAACCTAAGGAAAACGTCTGAGATCTGTAAAGCTGGCCTTATTTTAAATTTCTAGAGTGTGGTGTCTATGAAGGAATCTGTTTGGGTTCATTGGATTCATGGGAAATATCTGTTGAAGAACACTATTTGGAAAGTTGGTTGTTCATCTAATTATTCTTGGTTTTGGAACAAAATTCTCACTATCAAAGATGAGATCAAACATGAGGTTATATTCATTTTAGGTAAAGGTGACAAGTTCACTATATGGAATGATCCTTGGCTCAAGGGTCATCTTTATCTGGAAGACTTTTGTGATTCCTATTCTTATTTGAGCTTGGTAAAACCAAAGATGGATCGGTTGGAGTCTATTATTCTTGATGGCAAATGGAATATTCCGGACAACAGAAGGTGTTCTGGCTTAAATAATTTCCTGATCTCTAACTACTGTCCTAATACTAATGAAGATATTATCTTGCTGTCAAATGAAAAGGAGGTTAATCTGAATAAGGCATGGGACCTCTGCAGAAATAGGGCAGAATCTGTTAATTAGGCGAATTGGGTGTGGAAGCAAAAACATTCTATGAGATTCAAATTGCATGCTTGGAAACTTCTTTCTAATTGTCTGCCTACTATGGATTTTCTCAGAAATAGGGGTGTGTACATCACTTCCTATTAGTTCTTATGTAAGAATCATGGAGAAGATGTTAATCATCTATTCTTTAAATGCGAGTTCACTCAAAGGATATGGAGTCTTGCTGTTACAAAGCTTGGTATTCCTAGAATCCCTATTTTGCTGCTAGATGTTCTGGATTGGAATAGCTACCATTTGAAAGGGGCATGCCTTACCATTCTCTATCATATATGGAGTTATAGGAACAACATTACCTTTGAAGACCTGGTTCCTAACCATACTTCTTGCTGGAATCGTATTTTCTGTGATTATAGTTCTTTGTATAGATAGTTTACTGTTTTGTTTAGTTCTTTCTGGTTGAACTTGGATTTGGTCACATTGACCTATCCTCTTTTGGACTGTTCTCAGATGTGGTTCCTAGGCCCATCCTTTTTCTAACCTTCAATAAAAAGGAGCAACACGCTTGGGTGACCAAAAAAAGTTGAAGGCACATTAATCCTCTAAACCCTAATTGGGTTAATTACTAATTTCAATAAGTTAATCATGTTGAAGTTTGGGTTGAGTGGCCCAAACGGTTTCAAAACCATTCGGGGATCACCCAAATGGTCTCAAGACCGTTTGGTGATCACCCAAGATCATTTGGAGGTCTATGGTCAAGAGGGGTTGACCAATTGAGGGTCCAATGATATCAAGTTGTTAAACAATTAAGTGCTGATTTTGTGACCAAATCTAGGGTTCAACCCTTAAGAGAATGACTTGGTCTTTGATGAAATAATGGGCAAACGGTCTCAAGACCATTTGGAAGTCTAGGGTTGACTATGGTCAAGTGGTTGAAGATTGAAAGGCAACAAGTTGAAGTATAATCGATTAGTGACCTAATGATCAAATCTATGAGCCAAACCTTAATAGATTGAGTTAGTTTTTGATGTTGACTTGAGCAAATGATCCCAAGACCATTTAGAGGTCATCCAAACGATCCCAAGACCGTTTGGGGTCAGGTCATGACCCAATTGAATGATGGTTCATTGATTTCAATGTCAATTAGACTCATGTTGATATATGTTGAAGGATGATCGATTCCAAACCCTAATTCAATTGATCCAATCCCTAGTTGGTGATCAATTGAGGGTCAAATCAGTTGAGGGTTGACCTAATTGACTCAATAGATAATTGGTTAACAAGTGCTTGAACGTTTGAGGGTTCAACATGGAAAACCCTAACTCAATTGAAGTGGTTGAGACACTTTTTGGTCCATGCAATTTCGAGGTGGTTTGGACCAAACGGTCTCAAGACCATTTCGGACCAAACGATCCCAAACCATTTGATCTCATGCGGCTTCAAGATCGATCTTGCCCATGCAGTTTCAAGTCAAAGTTGGCCAAACAGTCTTCATGACCAAACAGTCTTCACCTCACCTTGGGCAAACGGTCTTGAGTGTGTACTTGGCCAAACGGTTTTAAAAGTCAACAAACGGTCAACACCACCAAATGGTTTCAAAACCGTTTGGGGGTTGAAAGTGCAAAACTGTTTGAGGTTTAAAAAGGTTAAGAATGTTTGATGCTTTAGAGGTTAAGATGGTTTAGTGGTTGATTAACCTAAACCTTAATGATACCTAAAGTAATTAAGGGATAAAGTAATTAGTGGTTTGATGCATGATAAGGTCAATGGTGAACATTACAAAAGTACCCTTGATGGGATAGTCCCCCTGATCAAGTAAACCCTAATGACCACGATGGTGATGACATAACTTATGTTGTCATGGTTGATTTGACTTAGTCTAATCAAAAGTGATGTAAACATCATCTAATAGTAAGAAGAGAGAGAAGACTCCTAATATGAATGAGAATCAAGTAATAAGCTCCCAATATGTAAGAATACATCTAATTAGGGTATGATCCTTTATAGTGAGATCATGGAAACCCTAATTATGATGGTTAATGAATCTTAACCTAATTTGAGGGCATTAATGGAAGTAATTTCCATATATGATGATGATATGATATTAATTCATTGTAATATGAATAGTAAACCCTAATCTAGGGTAATGTGATGCAATATGAATAGTAAACCCTAATCTAGGGTAATGTGATGCAATATGAATAGTAAACCCTAATCTAGGGTAATGTGATGTAATGTGAATAGTAAACCCTAATCTAGGGTCATATGATGTAATGTGAATAGTAAACCCTAATCTAGGGTCATATGATGTAATGTGAATAGTAAACCCTAATCTAGGGTAATGTGATGATATGAACAGTAAACCCTAATTCTGGGTTATGCTTTTAAGCATGAAACTCTATGATTGAATTAGGAAATAATTTGTATTGTGCTTATATAGACAAAATGTGCATGTTATCAATTGTGCTAACCATGCAGGTTTTTATATAGAAGTGATCATAGCCAGGTAAGGGTTATGATGTTATATTCATTAAAAGAACTTTACAAGATTTGAAATTAATGATATGCTATGTTGCCTAGTAAGAGGTATCATATGAGATTGATAGGCTGTGATAGCCATGAGAAATACCTGCATTGGCACAATCAAGGTCATACTGTTGAAATGACTTAATGACAATATGTTACTTGGTAACAAGTGTTTTGATAATCTAAGGGTTTGAACACCCATACACCTGAATCATAATGATGAGATGGTTAGGGATTGATATCCCAATGATAACTGGATGTGAAATGAACTTGATACAATTAGTATTCTTTCTTTATAGCAATTGTCTTATTGGTTTATGTTTGAAAACACGTCTGATGCTAAAAGAATACCATAATGTACTTAATTAATCAAGTATAATGATATCATGTAGAGCCCTGACCATAGATCCATCATTGTCAGAAGTTAAATGATGGTGAAACATGTTTTCCTAAGGGAACTCCTGGAGAGCATACTTTTGAGTATGTGGGGGTTATGGACGCGAATATCCTTACGTCCTAATGTAGGATTTGATGTGATATGTACCTGTAATCTCCCAATCCTTCATTATATGTTTTATGCTGGGATGATGTATCACTAATCTCCCGATGATGTTGTTAATGCCGCATTGATGTGAGATAAACAAGAAATCCCTCGATGGCGAAGAGAGTACAACACGCCACTGTAACTCTAATAGCGAAGTTGCCAGGATACCCTGGAAAGCTATTATAGCAGAGACACAAGATGTTCTGCATGTTGTTCCTTACACTGACTAAGGAGGATGAGGTCATAGAAATCCGACTCTTCTAATGACCTATGTATGGTACCGATTGCGATTTCGTAATGGTCAGTTGGAGTATGAGAGGTGTAACTCATCTTCTCAGGGCATAAATTTGTTTGAAAAACATAATCAGCCGTGTAGCATATCTGCTTAGGTTGAACTACGAGAAACAATTATTGATGATACATTGTTTATAATGTTCTAGTTGAATAACTAGTATACATGTTCTTCATATTCCTTATTGTTATATGTCTTGTCATTTAATTAAGTTATAATTGAAATGATTGCTTAAAAGAAGGTTGCTTCACTTAGTTCATACAATGTTAAACCTGCTGTTGAATGTTTATAGTTCTACTACTCAATGTTATTCCTTTATTGCAATAACAAAGCTTCTGGCAGAGAGTTATAACTCCAGCTGGGACAATTATTCATATTGTCTCACCCCCGTGGCATTCGACTTTTTAGGTAGACGCTGAGGACGAAGGAACCCATCAGTGGGTGAGCAACAACAACAACAGCAACAACAACACCAGGGATAGCAGTGATCCTCAGGTGGAGACACTGACTGTCAAGTCTTGTAGATAGAATGTCCTATGTGTCGTCTCTGTACTCTCAAGTCCTAGGAGTCAGTAGATGTTTAAAGATAGATCTGGGATTTTTGGCTTAATGCCTCGAGATTTTGTATCTTGCCTTGTGCAGCTAACAAGATAGTTGATGTATGTATTACTGGAGATGTGACATTATAGAGATGTAATGATGGATCAGTCTGTAAATAACTTATCATGTTTCTTTATGAAAGAATTTTATCGTTTACAGATCTCTTTACAAAAAGTTTTAATTTTAGTGATTTTTAATAATTCCGCTACTAGTTAATCGCTTCTGCATTCATTGATCTTGTTTTTCGAGACGTCGAGTCGCCACAGATTAAGTGGTATCAGAGCTCTAGGTTCACTGAGTCTACAGAGACATAGGATTTAGGATGTTGAGTCTGTTCTAGTGTCTTCCGGTATGTTTGATAGTGTCTTTTGCTCCTCAGGAGAAGAAGAAGAAGATAAGATTAAGGATGTATGGACCACACGAAGAACACGAGGAACACATTGCAGAGAGTAGTGTTGCTGCACCTAGAGAAGGTGCAAGAGACCCAGATAGAGAAGAACCTGTGCCTGAACCACCCCAGTTCAATCCAACTGACATGGGGAATCCAACCATCCAAGCCATGTTTGGGCAGTTTATGACTGCCATGACACACATGACTGATAGGATGCCTATACCTGCACCTAGAGCACCTACCCATCCTGAAGGACAAGGAATCGGCAAGACGTTTGAACGACTTCGCCGAGTTGGAGCCATGGAGTATGCTGGAACAGCTGACCCAGCAGATGCTGACTTATGGTTAACTGAACTAGAGAAGGCCTTTAGAATCCTAAACATCCCAGAAGCTGAGAAGGTTAGACATGTTGTATATCTTCTCAAGGGGAGTGTTGGTCACTGGTGGACCATGGAAGAACAGAAACGGCCTGGTGTAGAGGTTGAATGGGAAGTCTTTCGACGGGAATTTATCAACATATATTTTCCTAAGACGTTTCTAGATGAGAAAATCTCTCAGTTTGAGAGGTTAAGACAAGGTCTGATGAACATTAGCGAGTACGAGGCTAAGTTCATGGAGCTGTTGCGGTTCTGTCTGCATATGGTAGCTACATATGAAGAAAGGATTAGGCATTTTGAGAAAGGGTTAAATGTTGAGTTGACCACCCCTGTATCTGCTCTGGAGAACAGGGAAAGGTTTGCTACCTTTGTGGAGTCGGTCAGGAGGATAGAAAGGTCTGTAGCAGAGAAGAGACAAACCTAGAACAAGAGGATGTATCCCCAATTCCAAGGATCTTCATCTAAAGGTTTCAAGAAACCTAGGTTTTCTGCGCCTACACCGCCACCTAGATTCAGTACCCAGACACACTGGACGTCGAATAGGGGTACAGAACGAAGCCTACCACTAGAAGGAGCTCGCAGTTCAGCATCTATGTCGGTCACAGGACCACCCAGACGACAACAACTGAACAGAAGTTGTTATATATGTGGAAAGATGGGACATTTGATGAAAGATTGCAAAGCTAGAGAAGTGAGTGTAACCCAACCCCAGAGGCAAAGTCAGCAAGGATCTCAAAGGAGACAGTTTCCAGGAGGAGCTAGGGGACGTGGACAAGCGTCCCAAGCTGGATCATCGGCACCTAGTCAACAAGCACCGAATCAACCACAGGCAACAACAAGGTTTTATGCGATGAATCCACCTGATGTAGTGATCAACCCTCGGGTTGTGGCAGGTCAGATGGAGTTGGTATATTCTGATATGTTTACATCTTGCGTTGTATCTGTTTTAATTGATTCGGGTGCTACGCACTCCTTTATTACTCGAAGAGTGATTCTTAACTGCAATTTGACTACAAATCATAGAGCAGATAGTTTGTTGCTAGAAACTCCGTTAAGGGGATCTGCTGTGTTGCAGGAGATATGTTCTCCCTACATCCTCTTCTTTTCTGAACATCACATTCACGTGGATCTTATACCACTTGAGATGCATGGATTTGATATAATCCTTGGGATGGATACCTTAGAAAGGTATAAGGTTGTCTTGGATTGTGAGTCCAAGCAAGCTATGTTTGCTGATGATAGTGACACATGGATCTTTCAAGGAGAGAGAAAGATTCTACCCACCTGTCTTATGTCAGCTATGGTTGTTGAGAACCTGATGAGGCAAGGATGTTATGCATTCTTGGCCCATGTGGTAGATACTACCATGGAAAGTCCTAACCCTGTTGAAGTTCCGGTAGTCAGGGAGTTTTTAGATGTATTTCCTGACGAACTTCCAGGTGTGCCACCGCCTCGGGAAATTGATTTTGAAATCAATTTAATCCCTAACACGCAACCTTGCATATCATGTAGGTTTTTAGTAATTTTTGCATGTTATAGCTAGTATTTGCTTGTTTACTGCTATTAGTTTAATAATATAGAGTTTAGATGTGATTGAAAGCAACTTGGCACTGTTTTGGCCATTTTTTCCCAAATTTGAGATTTCTGGTCTAAAAAGTGTGTTTTGACCCAATCTCTACTATTTTGAGTAAAAATGATGACCTTTGACAAATTCAAGTGACTTATCATTGTTTATTTCTAAATAATATCAATTCTTGACTCTTTACATGTGCATCACCTCTCTTATGATTTTGAATGATTTGGTTGAATTATGAAGTTGATCAAACTTTGAACGCTTAGTGCTTGTAGAATCACTTGATTAATATATCAATTTGATCTTGTTCATTCATGTGGTGTGATATCTAGGATGAAGTATTGGATTAATTTTCATGCAGGACGTCTTATGTGGAGAATCATACCTATGACCCCCCTTTGACTCGACTTTTCTCTCACCATCTTCTTACCCCTCCACCTCATTAAAGGATGCCAAAGTGCACATATCAGCCATGGCCACCTCCCAAAAGTTTGGGGTGGCCACATCTCTACCTCCCCGCTTCACTCTATCCACCATATGCCCTATCTACACCAAGGGCAAGAAAGAAAAGAAAAGAAAAAGAAAAGCAAAAACAAAATAAAAGGATGCTCATGTTTAAAAGCATTCAAATAAAGAAAAGATGAGTGTGTAGAAGCACTTCAAGAAGCTTACCACAACCCTTCTTCCACTTTCATACCCATCGAGCTAGGAAACATCAAACCTAGCTCATTTTGCCCTTTTTCGCAACCACGTGGGTCATTTGGCATGATTCGAAGAATAAGATTAAAAGTATGAAGGTGAAACAACACTCCTAGTCATCTTAGATTAACGCCATTATGAAACGGTCTACCCAGAACTACATGAAAGAAATATGGATATTGTCACACCCCGATCTCACACTAACCACTAATCACGAGATTAGGGCACGACAGAGGGATTATTACATAAACAAATAAATGAGAACTTTTTCTTTTTAAAACCTCGTAATGATATCTGGATTATTGCTGTAAACTAAAACATAATAAACTATTGCGGAAGCATTTCAATTAAACTGGCTAGAGAACATAAACAGAGTTTACAACATGTAACATTGTTTAACAGAAAGTAAAATATAACAGTTAATTTACATCTTTATACACATTTGCCATACATATTCTCTCTCACCCACACCATGTCCCAAGGACCGAGGGGAAAGGACTAAGAGACCTCTAACTAAACTAACTACATATACCTTCTACAGATTAAGCGTTAGGATGAAAAGATCCTTCCGATTCCTGTTGCTGATGTTGACCTAAAAATGTTTGAGTAGAGGGATGAGCCTACTCGCTCAGTGAATAGCATTTCATTTAGCTATCACTAAACAACTCATCAGATAAAATTAAAATACAGATAAGTGCAGTACTAAGCAGGGCAGTTCTAATAACATGGCAGATTTACAGATAACAATCTCATTTTTTATGCAACATCAGATATTTTAAACAAATAAACAAATATAGAGAATTGGCACAAAAATTCAAATCTCTTAACATATTAAATTTACTGTGATCCTATATGATTACATATTTATATTATTATTATTATTATTATGCCCTAATCATATGCAGTGTACTCTGCATACAAAGATCTGTAGCGAACTACGATCCCACCGTACAAGACTTAGCGACACACCCGGGAAATGCTAAGTCTGACTGCCAGTCTTGTTCTGCTACAGGACCCACAGGCTCTCCGGCCTCACTGCACTAACTCCGAGTGCTCTAGACTCCTCCTCTAACCTGAGCACACAGGCGGAGAGTCTACACTGGGTTACCACCATGACACATGCACAGATTATTGTTGAATAACCCCTATTTACTCCACTGCTACCGTGACACCGCACGGATTATTGTTGAACACTGCCTATCAATCCTCGTGCCACCAGAATTACTCAACCAGTTGATGTTGGACACGAGTTTCACCCCTAAGACGCAGACCTTTCAAAGGGGTTCTACGGTGTTAGGGCACCTAAGTCTATTACCATTATTAAAGCAGTAAATATAAATTTGTCATAACTCAATCTTAATTGCACACTGAGTATATTTAAGAACACTTCTATCTCTTTCAACTTTATACATAATTCCACATCATTCTAAACTTGTCATAATAGCAGACATTCATTTAGAGCTCAACATATTCATAGTAGTATCAGTACAGACAACATTCACTATTTTCTTCAGTTACACTAAGTAATTTAGGCTCTATAGAATTAAACACATTTCTTTAATCTCATTTATACTGTTTAGAAGTTATTCTAATTATATCGAAGCAATATATACAATGAAATCGAGTTCGATGGTGATAAATAAATGAAATACTACTCACCCACTTTGGTGTGTTCGTATACACCGAAAACGTCCACAAACACACCTAATTCTGCTTTTCTGCAACTTTGCACCCCGTGCAACTGATTTGCACCCCGTGCAAATCTGGACAGAAACACTTCTGTTCTATTTTTCTGTAACTTTGCACCCCGTGCAACTGATCTGCACGCCGTGCAAACTGGCCAACTTTCTGTCCTGTTTTCTGTAACTTTGCACGCCGTGCAAACTGATTTGCACGCCGTGCAACCTGTGCAGAAACAGAAATTGTAGAAGTAAAAGAGGAGCTCGGGGTCGATTCGGTGGACGATTCTTGCTCTAATCACTCCTATAGCTTCGGAATGACCTAGCAAGCAGTTGGCAAGAAGAAAAAACGGAGGGGAAGCGTCGTTCGCTCTCTAGACCGTCTCCATGGTCGGCCTCTTCACGGCTGCAGGAGGAAGAGGAAGGTGAAGAAGAAGAAGAAGGGGCTGCTAGGTTCGGGCGGCTAGGCGTCGGCGTCGATGGCGAGGAGCTGGCTGCTGGGAGCTGCGATCTCCCTTCTCTCCCGCTCTCAGATCCTCTCCCTCACACACTGCCAACGAACGGTAGAAGGAATGGAAACGAAATGAAATACTTCATTTCCAGAGTCGGCTAACATAGTTAAAAAGGGAAAACTGAAGGAAAGGATAAGGAAGGGCGCCCAGGGGGCCAAACATAAAATGCCCAAGAACTTTTCCGAAATTACACATAGGTCCCTGGACACTAAAAAGCTCATATCTTTTTACTCGTAGGTCAGTTTCGCGTGATTTCTATGGCAACGGATCAAGCACAAACTTGTCCTCAACCTCAGGACAAGAAAACAAGCTAATGATACATTAACACTAACTCAAAGCTCAAAACACTATTAACAAAAGCAAGTACTCATCTCAACATAACTAGTTCAATTATGCACTAACCAAGGTACTTACTGGTAAAACGAAATGTGGGTCATAACAGATATCTTGTGTATTCTAAGAACTATATTTGAAGTTCATATGCTTTATGCTCTTTTCATGATTAGTTTGTGAAAGTAGGAGAGGAGAGAGGCGGAATGCATGTACTTAGTCATCTTTGAGCCCATTCAGTAATAATCACCTTTTACATTGCATTTGTCATGTCTTGAATGTGAAAAGCTTGTAGAGAGATTGAGTTGGAGCATACTTGAGGACAAGTATGTTTCAAGTTTGGGGTGGTGATTCAGCCCTATTTTAGGGCTTTATCTTGTGTCATTTTGCATTTCAGCCACATCTATACTAGTTAGATTACATGTTATTTCCCCCAATATGCTTATTTATATCAAATGCACTTATGGAGACTTTTTGCATGTTTTATAGGTACTTTTTCTACTAATTGATGGCATGGAAAGAGGATGGTCCAGTCTAGGGCTTCCTCAGGCTTGGAGGAGCTCAAACTGAGACCAAAACCACTTCCAACCTACCCCAAGTGGTCAAAGAAAGTTTTAAAGCAATACCCTCTATGGATGATCAAGTTCAAGGCTCAAATGTATGGGAGAGACACCACCAAGACCGTGGTGAGCCCCCACGGCCGTGGTGGACATGCCCCAAGTACAAAAAATCAATAAAACTCCCAGAAATCGATGAAAATGGCCAAAACGACCGTGGTGATCAACATGCCCGTGACCATAGGTATCCACCACGACCGTGGTGACCCCCCACGGCCGTGGCCATCCATGCACACCTCCCTGTGATCTCCACATTCTAATAAACCCACGACCGTGCCCATCCACCATGGCCGTGGTCTACCCTACCCACCACGACTGTGGTAACCCACCACGGCCGTGCTACTCACAAAACCCACCTAGTTTTCACTGCTTTACCTATTTTACCCCTAACTTAACCCTAGACCCCCTAGATCCCTATATAAGCCCTAGTGGCAGCTGGGGATCGAGGGTTGCTACCTTCTACTCCCATTTTTGCTCCCTTGTCACCTCCACTCCATTCCACTTCACCTCCACCTCAAATCCACTCCATTTCACCATTTCCACCACATAACCCCCCATATCTAAGCCTTCCATCCACATCCCACCACCATTCTACACCTTGACATCCAAGAAGAAGGAGGAGGACGACCCTGCAGCTGCTGGAGAGAAGGATTTCAGCCACTACTCCGAGCTCCATGACTTCTTCTACTTCTTTCTCCTTTCTTTTTGTATTTTCCATTTCTATGAGTAGCTAGGCCCCTGTGGGTGGGCTGTTTGGGGGATATTATGTTACTTTGATACCATGTTGGGGGAAATGACAGGTAAACTTTGTAATTTCATTTGTTAATGATTATATTCTACTTCTATCTCATTCTCCATGGATTGCTTGTTGGTTTGTGTGTGAAATCACCAAGGAATTTAGGCAAATTACTTATATGTGTGAATTTGGGATTTGCCCCTAGGTCCAATTCTTGGATCCCTAGGTTGCCTCCCATCTTCCTACATCCTAATCAATCTCCCTAAACCTAAGTGAGAGATCTAAGTAGCTAGATTAGGTAATTCTAGTGCAATTAGCATGGAGCCTTCTCAAGGCTAGAATGTGGGGGAATTGAGGTCCAAAACCACAATTTCACCTCCCCATTACTACCCTCGGCCCCTAATTGCCCTAGGAATGCCTAATCTAGAAACCTAGACT
The DNA here is from genome assembly GCA_963693085.1 of Alisma plantago-aquatica. Lineage (NCBI taxonomy): Eukaryota > Viridiplantae > Streptophyta > Magnoliopsida > Alismatales > Alismataceae > Alisma > Alisma plantago-aquatica. The sequence continues at coordinate 1,467,156,807 of OY856411.1, read as the reverse complement.
TGGTTAGACTCTAATTGAATTGAACCTAATCCCTAACCCAATTGAGCCTCGTAAGGGTAGTAGGGGGTGTTAGGGACTAATTCCCCTATACACAACCTAGCATATCCATGGCCAGTTAGTAGCTTAGGTTAATTAATTAGACTCTAACTTGTTGTTTGGTTTGGATAATCTAAATGGAATCATAATGTTCACATTTCACCCCCAACTTAAGTGATAAGTTCATACCCCTAAACAGCCCACACATCTCTTTACTGCTTAAAACCCTAGTTATGTGCTTGCTTAGCTTAGTTAGTTCTTTTCTTGCTTAGTTAGCTTCTTGCCTTGCTCTTTCCTTGTTTATGTTAGTTTAGTTCTTTAATTTCTCTTTTGCTTTTCTCTTGCTTGCCTTAGCATAATTTGTCTTTTCATACCTAGCTTAGTCCTTTCTTTCCTGCTTAGTCTTAATCTAGTCTAGGGTTAACGTAGATTTCATTCCTGCCTTTAACTGCTTTCTTGTTCATCCTTAGTTAACAATCAAAACAACCTTTAAACCCTTAACCCTAGTCTCAGCAGTAGGAACCTAGCCAAACTAACCTAGCTCTAGCGCCCCCTCTTTTCCCTGTGGATCGACCCTATACTTGCCACCTTCCTATACTACGACATGACCCCGTGCGCTTGTGGGTGTAGTTGTTTTAGTAGACGTAGGTAGCTAGTTTAGGTTTATAAATTTTGAAAGAAAATTCCTATCACGTGTGTTCCGACCTCGTGGGGCGCATCTAGTCAGGTCAAATCAGCTAGTGTGTTGCACCTCTAGCGGAATCGCACCAGTAAGAGAAATCAACTATATAGAAAGTGGTGACCTTACTTGTTTCCTTACATACCATGCTAGTCATGATATACATGTTTTAGTTACTTAGACATCTTAATATGTTTAAACTATTTAATTTGCTTAAGATGCTTAACCTGGCTATTTAGTTGAATCTTCTCATCTTATTTAATAAGGTTGCTTGTTGTAATCAATAATCATTTATTGAGAGTTATATCTCTTGTTGGGACATGCGTCTTACCTCGCGGGTCACCACATCTTTTTTAGGTGGTCGTCATTGGTGGGTCAGGATCATGGTGTTGAGGAGAAGCAGTTTGGAGAGCAGTAGGAGCAGAAGGTTGGATAGTTGTTACTAGAGTCCAAGAGTTGTCCCTGTATAATCAACACGTGGTTTTTGGTATTGTACCTATATTTTGGATATGGCATGCATATGTGGAACATCTCTTTTGCATACAAGTTGTGGCTGATGCCACTGGACAAGCATCTAAATACTTGGTATGGTATGTGACATAATACAATTGTTGGAGCTTTATGTAATGTTTTTGGACATGACGATAATGGATAAATCAATTTTAATTTACCATGTTTTCTAGAGTATGGTTGGTTTAATTTTATATTGTAAGTTTTGTTTTAAGTAATCTCATTGGGCGTGACGAGGTCGTCACAACCACCATTGTTATTTATATTATGCTAGTGCTATGCTTATCTCACATACATGCATGTTGATATTATGGTTATGGATTTTGTGCCCAAAATTTATATGTGCTTTTGTGGCACAACTTTTATATTTTGTCAATGGCAAGTATTCTTTATGGTGATGGATTTTGTGCCCAAAATTTATTCTTTTGATACCCACTTGGGTGGTTCTTTCCTCATATATGGGAAACTTTGTTTATTTGACATTATTTATTCATTATATTTCTCAATCCATATTTAATATGCACATGCCAGCCTTTATGTTGATGTCATCTACTTTTTCACCTCTTTTTGGGGTATGCTTCCAACCCTAGGTGTAGGACTTAGAAGATTGGACTTGGCGACATGGACCTTCTAGGTGGAGCTCTTGGGGAGATAGAGTTAGGATAGCTGGATATTACTCTACTTAGATCCTTATGTTGTAACTTTCATGTTAACCCATTAGGGAGGTGATGATGTACTTTTTTAAAATTTAATATATTCATGATTTATTTTTGATATACTTTGGTCTTTTGAATACCATTATTTGATAAGCCAAAAAATTTACATTTATCCCAACATACATTTTTAGTGTGTTTGGAATGGATGAATTTTCTCCTCAAAATTATTAGGGAGTGGATCCCCTATTTGGTCCCACTCCTTACAATGGTGAAGGTATTGAAGTGCCCGTCCTTGGGTGACCCAAAGGAATTAACACACTAGTATATATAAAGAAAGAAATAATACTCAAAACACAAAACATTTATAAAAACTAATTAACCCATTTTCTGATTTTGTGGATTTGTCCTTGCCATCCGAGTTTGTCAAGTGCGGAAGCAATCTAGTCATGTTTTCTTAATTCATTCTATTTGCCATCGGGGAGAATCATAACACGTGGTCAGTGTGATGCATGAAACAACACAAATTGCATAATGAAACATGAACATCACATTATTATAATAAAAAAAGTACAAACTTAAATCAAGGGAAAACTTTCAAGAAAACGTAAGACATTTTATAACAATTTTTCCATTATACAATTTATATGGATAATATTGTCAAGTATATAGCTATTAAACCCTATCAACACCCAAAGGTGAGGGTTTGTTTACCTCCACATTAATTCTGTTTGTTGAACCCAAAGGTGTGGATCTAAATGTCTCAACATACATTAGGCCATATCTACACCCAAAGGTGAGGGCTTATTTGTATCTATGCATTGAATCCTAGCTATTCCCAATGGTAAGGGTCCATCTTCATGTTAAAGTTCAACGTCAGCGTATAATGAATTTTTATTTTATGTAAAATGTTTTTAGAATATACTTATAATACAAAATCAGGTCATTATATCATAGGAAGTCACTTAGTTCATCCAGATACTACCATATGCATAGAGAAAGGAAATAACACATACAATATAAGAAAGCACTACCATACATATATTCAAGGAGGATAATGAATGTATCTTTGCCAGAGTTCAGGGTAAAAGATCGTTGAAAGTCAAGAGTAGGTCAAAGTCAAATCCTATAATAATAATGTATATACATTCATTAGTGTTCTAGTCCACAAATGACCATATCAGGGCTTCTTAAGCCTCGTATTGTTCTTAGGTGTGATATCTCATCAATGACCACTTTATCAAGTTTAAAGTCAAATCATCATGTTTTGACATCATCATTACAAATATTGACGAATGATTCACAACTAATCCATAATGTGTACTTAAACCCTACATCCTCATCAAAGGTGTTAACTTCTCAATAGTAGGATTACAAAGTTCAAGATCAAGGTGTGCACTAGATTCAATATGCTAACATATA